>JAWWMU010000153.1:92112625-92168949 GCA_035048155.1 Cinnycerthia olivascens | reverse complement strand
GCCATACTCATTTAAGCACATTGTGGAGGATTTTGTTTGACTGGGTTATTTTTCATTCATACTACCTGCAATATGGCCTATTAAATAACTAAAGCAAATCTTAAAACTGCAGGGAAATATGTAGCTATATATGTTTTCCAGTAGATCTTTATTTTCCTCTCCTTTTTATCTTTTCAATATATCATTTTATAAGTTAACTGTAAATATAGTTGTCAGGGGAGTTTCAAAGTGGTAACATGATTTAAAATCTGCAGATTCTCTTAATGTGACTGGATGTTAGCAAATGTATCTTTTTACCTGGGATATAAACTAAAGAAATTAAGAGTGAAACCTTTGACCAGGTGTTGTTTGTTGTTCTGTAAGTAATACCATATGGTATACCATAGTGACTCACCTTTTCATAAAATAAAATAAAGCAAAAACCCTAGGCAAAAATCATTTTGGCTTAATTAAATTGGATTATTTACCTTGCAATCTGCAAGAAAGCCACCAATTTTCACTATTATTGTGGAGAAGAGTTTACCAACTTCATTGCTTCATATTGCACTGTCCCAGCCACCCTGGCTGCATTCTGAGACAGTTTGGTTGCAGCTATCCCAGTTTTGGAGGGCATGTCTTATCTTATTCGTGCCACAAACTGAAATCTTTTCTTAGACACTGTTCTTGCTTTCCAAGCACTTAGACCAAATAAAATATATTCTCTGCCATTCTTTATTTCCAGCTATGGTTGGGCCTCCCACAAGGGAATCTGGGTACCAGCACAAATTTTCCAGTGAGTGACAGGTCTTGTTGCCTGCCCTAGACCACTACAGCTTATAAACATATTCAGACAGCAATTTAACATAACTAAACATACATATTCAAATAAGGAATATATTTCAAGAAAGAAAGTATTCCTGATTTGTTAAATTCTGAAGGCAGGTGCTTATTAGTAGGCCAACACTGAATGCTGAGTCTTCTGTCAGGTCTCCATGTATTACAAATACACCACTCAAAATGTAATTGATTAAAGCACAGGTGCACTGCTGATGCATGAGCTGGGGCTGACAGCTGTGCTTGCTCATGGCCCCAGAGGATTTCATGGCATAGTTACCACTAACCAGTCAGAAAAGGAGGAAATTTTTTGTAATACTGTAAAATACTGTTAGTGATTCTGTTGAAAATTTGTCACTAGTACTGGACTAAGAAAAATTGAGCAGCCACACTCCTCCTGCTGACAGATATCTTTAAAGTCCTCAGTTTTTTCTTAAACTGAAGGGCAGTACCTTGAATCTGCCAGCCTAACATTCACGGGTTTTTCCAGTGAACTTCAAGCAGAAATGTGACACCTATTCTGGTTGTTGTAAGTCTTTCTTGTAAAAATCCACAGATTTCAGCAATCCTAAAGCAGACAGAAAATTTCTTGTCTCACAGAAATACAAAGTGATGATCCTAAACTTGGGTTTTCACCACATGCCATCTCCTCCCAGTATACCTGTCTCCCTGTCACTGTGGTTGCCCTTTCTGCTTGGAGGATGTCCATGGAGGATATAGCAATGGATAATGGCTATGGAGCCTTCCTTCCTCCTCCAGCATGGCTCAGTAATCCCACTGCATGCTGAGCACCATTTGTACCACTGGTCATGCTGCTGAACCAGAAGCCAGGGCTTTGAACAGCATTCCTGCATGTATAGCAGGGCTAATAGCATTTCTGGCATGTGTTATGAGAAATTACATAATTCAAGATGTCAGTTGCATTAGCTGGCTTTTTAGCTTGTTTATCCAGATGGAGGGAGCTAGTGCACAGAAATAAAATGGGGGTTTAATTCTCTCAGTCCTCTGCTGCGGTGACAGGGTAGCTCAGAACTGCGGTCTGCCAGAGCACAAGTAGACTTGTAATAAAAGCTGAATATTGATAGTTTTGGCAGCATATAAACATTTATTGGCTGCAAAACAAAAGTAGATTTCATAAGAAAAAGCCTGGTTTTCCATGACTATCCTGAATACGATATAATGAAAATTAGAATAGCCTTCATTTAACCTTCCACAGACGTTTGACATGTGTGCATATTTGTCCTCTGAATATTTTTAGGCATCTTTGCAAGGATTTTTTTACCCATTTAAATTCTGTTTATGCTTCAACAAAAGTAAACCCTATTTTATTGGTTTGTGTTGCTCAAAGATTCAGCACATTGAACCTTAAAAGTTTCTGAACAATAAAAATGCATATTTGCATCTGAATAAATAAATACATATAGATAAATGTAAATGATATAATAGAAACATTTAAATTCTATATAATAATAATAATAATATCTTTTTTTAGTTGCTTTTGGAAAGGAATATACTTTACTCCAAGCTGGAGAAAAAAAACCCAAAAGGAAATGCATAGTCTGCCAGTGCTGGTTTATAAAGCTGACAGAAGCAGGTCATACACCCAACCAGCCATCTGATCATCACCTCTGTCAGAGAGAGAGCACAGCCAGCAGCAGCCCCAGCACAGCTGCAGCCTTGGCCACCTGTCTCACCTCTGGATAGTGCCAAGGCAGAGTTCAGGGACCAGCTCTGTTGGATGCAGCCACTCTCACTGTAGGACAAGAAAGTTTGGCCAAAGGGTCGGGTAGTGCACCTGGCTTATTTCTGAGTATAGCTGTTGCATAAAGGGGCTCAACTTTTCTTGGACTTTTCAAAATTTAAATTCACCTAAATAGCTGGATTACTCACTGAAGTTGAATGAATTTCAATTCTTTCTTTATGTTTCAAAAAACTAAATAGTATGTTATTGCTGTACATTGCTTCCAAACTTCTCTTTTAGTCCAATAATATGAAATTGAAGGTGAGTGTAATTTATTAGTATTATTGGGAAATTGCATTTGAGCAAATTATAATGGAATCAGACTTGCTCTGGTGGAGACAGGACACATACCTGAATGTGCTTCCTTTCAACTTTTTATTCTCTTGGAATGTTGCCAGAAGTCCTATTTAATGTGGAAATTATGTTGACTCCCAGTAGCCCTGGAAAAGAAATGTTAATTTTTATACTTTTTTTAAAATTATTTTTCACTATTGTTTATACAAAATTGTTCAGATGTCAGTTTTGGTATAATAGAAGTCAAATGCAAGCCCTTCTATTCAATCCATTGTTTTCTGCTGTGCTGTGCTGACGTTAAGCCGTGTTGGAAGGCAGTAGTTTGTAGAAGGTATGTCATATACTGCTAGGCATTTTCATTTACATTAACGATCAACTGAACAATTTATGGAATGAAAGCAAAGGGAGTGTATGTTCCTGTCATAAATAAGTTTTGTGCAATCCTGGAAGAAAGAATGTCCCATATGATTTGTAAGGGTATCCTTCCAACCTCATAAATATCATTTTTCTGTATTTATGACAAAGCAAAGCAAAGCTGAGATGGAAGTATTAGACAAACTGGGATCCAGAAAGCAAAGCTAAAAATAAAACAATAAAGTTGTACTCTGGAATAGGAAAGTAATTCTGAAAAACTGAAGATAATACAGTTATTTGATGGTTTTAATTTTCAGAAAAATAGTACTTAACAGTACTGATTATGTAAATGAACAGAATAACGCCATAGAAATAGCAAATCCCATTTTCAATATCTCCTATTTGAAGTGTTGTGAAAGACTCTGAAAACCAGCTCACTATTTAGTCGAAAGAGATAACAATAGCATTTAACCCAAAGTAAATACACTCTATTTGAAGATCATACTGGTATCACTCACACAAATGAAGAGTCATGCTGTGCTGAAGTTTTCCATTATACTCTAAAGTGACTCACAGGAAACTATGAAGATGAAATAGATTAAGCTACAGTAAAATAAATTCAGTGCCAGCAATGTGTACTTTTGTTTTGTAAACCTCTAATGGCAGAGACTTTTCTGTTTCTGGTAGTCCAGACCCCTGAAGCAGATGGATGGGCAGACAAAAAGACGTGTGAGCACAGAGGTAGTACAAAAATGAAGTGTTTTAATAAGGAAGGGAATCTGCCATAGTACACATTATTTGGCAAACTACCACAGCACAATACCAATGATACTTCAAGTTGTCTGGACAACCCAAGATTAAGATTTTCACTTAATCCTCTGCCAGATTTTGGCCACTGTATGGAATGATTATCTTAAATTATGACTCACGCTCACAGAGAGAGAGCATCTGTGCCTTCCTCAAATGTTTAACATCTTTGTTTTGTAGGTTGTTTACACCTGTAGAACACCTGAAGAGCATGATGCATACCCATATTTCAGCCACTCTTACTCATAGTATGGTCTCCCAACACAAAACACTTTATTCAGAATTGTAAGCTAATATGTCTGAAACCTGAAATGGTTGACATGTTTCCTGGGTTTATAGTAAAACTGAGCAAAATAATGACCTTTCACTGCTCTCTCTCTTTTCAGAGGGAGAAAAAGAATCCATGGCCACACTAAATTAGTGCTTACCAGGACTGTTATCCAAGGCATGTCTACATGTGCTGTGCTGCAGACTTTATTATGGCAACAAAAATGTTGCCAAAGCACACAGCAAGGGGATTAAACCTCAACCAGGTCTGACAGAGCTTAGCTGCCAGACCCCTTGGCTCAGCAGGAATCATGGAACAGAATAGGGTCCTCCAAGACATATGAGAAATCTCCATTAAAAAAAAAAAATCTTTCCATTTGCAACCATTTGTGCTAACCATAACATGCTTACAATGTGAGAAAGTGAAAGCCAAAAGAGAAGTTTGGAAGCAATGCATAAGACCAGCCCTGTGGGTTTTTATCCATCTTTGCCCATGACAGTGCAGACTCCATTATTTTTTAGTGCCAAACCAGTTTGTGGCTATTTCTCCTAAGACACACCCCTTGGCAAGTGTACACAGAAAAGGCTCTGGGTAAATGTGCACATGTAGGGGGATGGGTGCACTGCAAAAATGTCACAGATTGAGAGTTAAAGCACAGCTTCCTTACTAGAGAAATTAATGTCCTCTTTCAACATTATCCATTGCTGTGCACCAGTGATCCAAGCCTCTCATAATTTTTAAGGTAAATTTCAATTCGCTATTAACTCTTCTACATTTTAAATTAGAAATTGTTTTGAAGCCACTCCTAAGAAATATTCTTAATAGGAAAGATGAAGAAAATCTCTAGAAAAGGAACCCTCATCTTTTACGTGCTGTTTATTTGTCTTTGGGTTTTTTCCCTCAATCTTCTGACTGTAAAAAGCCTCATTACACACTTCATTAGTAGCTTTCTGAAGCCCTATAGTGTAGTAGCATCTACTCAGAGTCTCTGAGGGGTGAAATTGGAGATTTACTGAGGAGAGTTTGAGGGCTAATTACAAAGCCTTATCAACTAATAATGTAATCAGAGGGCCACTGGCAGGGTGATAGTCTTCTCTGCTGCAGTCAATAAGATCTGGGTTAGATTAGGCTGCAGGGTTAAGAGGGAATGCTGATGAAGGGCAGGCAGTCATCTGGCTACCTGGGAAACACCTTTTGTGGGCTCAGAAGACATCCTCATATTTTCTTCCCTTGCAGAATAATAGCAAAAGCTCTTAAGCAGTGTTAGGCATCTTGTTCTCTGAGAAGTAGAACAGTGTGAAACACAGGGAGTCACTGAGCCCAAATCTCCTGCCTCATTTTAGTAAATACCAGCTTTATGTTGTATGGCTGAAATCTATTACCCTGGATTAGGGATGGAAAAGGGATCCTAAAGCTCTAAACAAAGTCCAGAATCTTTTCAGGAATAAAGCAGGCTTTTCTCAGAAAAATGCAATTACATGATGGATTGGGGTGAAAATGCAGTAAGATTCAGGTCAATATAACAAGCACAAATAGTGACATCCAAGGGAAAATATGCTTCTGTTTTTTGAGGCCTATTTGTTCCTGCTTCAAACAAAAAAGTTAGTTTTATTTTTCATTTGAAAAGGATCAAAAGCTGATTTTCTCATTTGCTTAGTTTTCAATAAAAACTAAATAGGACTATAAAGGATGTGTACAGAAACACTTCTTCAGGCAGGGATTTGAAAATTAAGATGCGTTTGGTTAAAAAAAACAGAAATCGAGTATATATATATGTATATGTATATTCACTTTTCCCAATTCTATTCAATTGCTTCTCCAGAAATAGTCTCATTAATATCTTCAACTTCAACATGATGATCTCTTATTTTCCCTAGATCTACTGAATTTAATGGACTTACCTGTGTGCTTAAAATAAGCTCATGTTCTGATGCTTTAATGAATCCTGATAGTCTGTAGTCTACACTTGTTCTACCCAATCAGGACTTTTTGCATGTGTACGTGTATGTGCACCAAAAACAAAAAGAAAAAAACGTGAGATAGCTTCCTAAAGAAATTAATGAATATTTCAATTCCACAAATGGATTTAGGAACATATATCCAATATTTGAGTTCTGCTTAGATCCATAGATCCATTTGCTGAACTGCTACATTATGCTTTAAAGGCCCTTTAAGTTTTTGCCATGGCATCCACCTGAATTTTGTTGATGCTGACCAACTTGTTGCCCGCTTGCCTGGGCAAGCCCAAAATGTTATATTAGAACAAGATTTTAGGATTAGCTATAGATTAGCCATATGTGTAAATCTGACGCTTTTTAGAAAGTTTAGAGTTTAGATTTCTCATGTCCTACTTTTTTTATTACATGCACATTTTGAGTTATTTGGAATACAGGCTTGGTTGAGCTTACATCCTCTCTATCTTTGCAGGAATGATCAAACCACCAGACTGTTTAATGATTCTGATGATTTCCTCTCATTCTCTTCTGGTTCACGTTGTACCAAATCACTCAACACTTACTGACAGTAAGAGTTCTCTCCTAGCAGTGATTAGTAGGCATTTCATAAGGATATAAACAGCAGTCTCCACCTCTTTCCTAGCATATTCCTATAATAAATCAAATGTTCAGTATCTTTCAGGCACACTTTTTAAAAAGGTATGGGTCAATGATGAGCTATCTAGGCATCTAAATAATTTCATTTGGCCCAAATTCTCATATCTACCAGTGATCAAAGAGAAGCTTCAGACTGGCAAATATTAGAAAGGAATTCTTTGTTGCAGATAAATTTATGAGATTTATGTGCACTTTCGGTTTTCCAAAGAGCCAGGCTAAACGTGCTATTTGAAAGGGAGAATCAGACTTAATGTGTACACTCTGACTTCTCCAATGGGCTGCATGCAGGCACATCTGGGCCCCTTTGCAGAGCTCTATTCACTCCAGCAGGGCTCCATGGAGATACAGTGTGACTCGCAGCTGCTATACAATGGCACTGCTGGCTAAGTTTAATCATTAGATTCTGGTCGATGAGTTATTTCATGTATCTAGAAAGATGTAGTTAAGGTAGATCCAGACAGAGAAACGAATATCCATTGAAATGCAAATCTCTCAATAAAATAGGTTTTGATAACTGCCACTACTTTGATAATTCTAATTCATCTCCCTTTTAGGTACCCAAAATGAATTCTTTTACAAATTTTATCTTTTTGTCCCAGAAAGATACTTCCGAATTAAATATACTGATTTGAACAGCAGTGATTTTACTTTCTTTAATGTTCTCATTCAGTCCCACATTTTGCACAAATGCAGGCATGATCATGAAAATAAAAAGCTATGATTTTAGAATATGCCAATTCCAAAAATTAATTGAATGGAACATAGACTTTCTTTATATTGGATGCTCCATGAATAAGCCTGATAAATCCATTCAGTCAGAAGGTGACCTTCTTGCTGCAACTTTTAGAGGCCTCAGAAGGAATTAATTCACTTTCGGTGCTGTTGTCTTGACCCAGGACGCACTGGTGGTTGAACATTTGACAAAGAGGTACTCTGGGGAGTGATCACTATTTTGAATGTGAGTAGATCAAGGAATGACCTTGGCAAGTGTATTGCTGGCATCACAATCATACTGTTTTAAACAATGATATTAGGTTTATGACAAAGTATGTGATGTCAATAATTTATTAGAAAATGCAGACAGTAAAAAAAAACCACCAAAATCAGTGTAACTGAGAGATTCCTTTCTCAGGAGTTATATAGTACATTATCCCCCTGTCCTTTTCTTGGTTGTCAAGTACTCCTGCTCAGGAATTAGAATTTGTAGGAAGAAGTTAGGAGGCTTCTAGCCTCTGCCCTATACTTGGCTGTAGTGTGTTAAACCACGACATTGGCACTGGTGATGTCACACTTCAATTCCTGTATCCAGTTTTGGGCCTCTCCTTTCAAGGAGGACATTGAGGTGCTGGAGCATGTCCAGAGAAGGGCAGCAAAGCTGGTGAAGGGTCTGGAACACAAGTCTTGTGAGGAGCAGCTGACAGAGCTGGGGTTGTTTAGCCTGGAGAAAAGGAGGCTCAGGGGAGAACCCATCACTCTGCAGCTGCCTAAAAGGAGGTTGTAGCCAGGCAGGGGTCAGCCTCTTCTTGCAGGCAATGAGTGACAGGACAAGAGGACACAGCCTTAAGCTGCAGCAGGGGAGGTTTACATTGGGCATTAGGAAGAAGTTCTTCACGGAAGGGGTGATTGGGCAGTGGAATGAGCTGCCCAGGGAGGTGGTGGAGTCACCATCTCTGGAGGTGTTTAAGGAAAGACTAGACATGGCACTCAGTTCCATGATCTAGTTGACAAAGTGGTGTAAGGTCATAGGTTGAAACTGATGATTTCAGAGGTTTCTTCAGTATACTTGATTCTTTGATTTTGTGATTTTGTTATGTTGACCCTGAAATAGTTATAACATGTAAATTGTGTTATTTTCTAATTCTGACATTTCAAGCTGTCCTAAAAATGAAACAATATTGTTATCATACATACCTTTCCACCAAACAACAAAACAATTTGTCTTCTGCAAAACATGCAATGTTTGTATGAGTCCTGGTGCAGTACTGTGTGTTGTCAATACAGCTCACAGCAATACTCATCATGCAGCAGTGCCAAGAGATCAGAAAACATTCCACAAACCATCCTGGGTGTTCATCAGCATCTGATCTCAGTGATAACAAAGGTTGGGCCAAGTACTACACAAAGTGATAGATTTTGACTGTGTGGTGTGAGATGCTGTGGCACACCACAGTGGCGATGGCTCAAATCCCCCAGCACCATATGTGAAGTCGCTGTGCTATGTCAGACACTATCCATGGTCCCACAAACTTTCCAAAAGTTATATAAAACAATGGAATTCAAGAAAAGAAATTGAAATAATGTTAGCTCACTCTTATTTATAAAGTATCTTACTTCTTTAACAAACACACCATTAATATGAAAGGAAATAGAAGGTAAATATTAGATTGCTGAAGATGAGGAAATAAGATTTTTTCTGTTATTGTTAGTCAATGCCCTTCCCTTATCATTAGTTAATGTGTTATTGCAGCTATTGGATTAGCTTGCATTATTATTCCTTTCATTAAGACGTGTTCTAAATAGCTCTCTGGTTTTCCGTTAGAAAGGCCTAAGTTGGGAAAAGGTAAGGAGATGTAGACATCTTTTTCCATCTCCTGAAATCTCTTCACAAACCTTATGTAGTGCTTTTTGATTGCAGTACAAGAAAACTTAAATTTCTTTCTACATTTTTATTATATGTCCTGTTAAGGATGACTACAAGACAAGGAAAAGCACAAATTCAAATTGGGGGTTTGGAGTCAAAAGAATTTTAAAAAGTCATCTTTTTATGTTTCTTTGGGTTTGGGGTTTTTTCAGCACATCTTGTTGCTTGCTGTATGGTTAAAGTCTTTTCCTGCAATTATTTTACCCCATTCTGCTCTTAAATTTTATTCTTGACAAAGTGTGGGCAAGAACAGTTTGTTTGCACAAGAAGTCAAAGAGGTTTTGGGTTAGTGGTAGCCTCCTAAGTGAGGAGGTGGGATTGGGTGGCTGCAGCAGGCTGAGTAGGACTGAGGTGTTAGGGGTACTTTTGAAATCTGCAGAGGGCAGAAGGATAAGTGGTCCAGTGCTGACTTCTGAGTGGTATTTTAGGAGATCTTGAACAGGAAGCTATTATGTGGCACTTAAAGAGGGAGTATTAAGGATTAAGATCTGGGTGGGTCAAGAATGAAAAAGAACTGTTCTTGGGAGTTGTGGTAAATGTGAGTTCTGAGCCTGGAGGAAGGGCCTGCTTCAGGAGTATCATGATATGTGAGGTTTGGATACAGAAGCCTGAGGTATTGCAGTTTAGAGAAATGCAAGAAAATGGAGACTGATGTGGAAGACTCTTAGGAATTGCTTAGGACTGCTTTTGGACTACCACATATTCCTTCATTCTAGATCTATTTTTCACTGGAGTATGCCGCCTAACCTCACTGCCATTCACTCTGTACCAGGGTGACAGGCTATCCCAGCTATGCCATCAAGCATGCTATCAGTTATATTGTCCCAGATAAGCATGTCATGCTATAGCTCACTTTATCTGGTTGTAATACAGTATTTTGTCCTCCTGAACACACTCAGGCAATTTGCCGAGCGCTACATGTGCTGTGGCAAATTTAGCTATCTTCACTAGGAGTCCTTCACTTTTACTGTAGAGGTTCTCAACAGCTGCAAGGTCATTACATGGAAGTGCTTTTTTCCCCAAAAATTTCTTTAGGCTTTGAGCTTTTTTTTTCAGCTAATATACTTGTCTTTAAATTTAAGACCTCTGGCTGGCTGCCATGAACTTCTTCTGAAGCCAATGGAAAATGGAAAGTAACCCTTGGGGGCAGAAAAGCTTTTAAAGGACATCTTTTCATAAAATCTAGTCTATTCAAAAAAGCAAGTGGGAAGTGAGCAGACATACTAATTTAATTTTTTCTATTAGTCTCACCCTATTCCTCTTTTTCCATAGTACTGATTTTTAGAGCCACCTCTTTGATGTTACTGTGTATATTTGTTTAGTGGTCCTGGAGATGATCTGCTAAAACATCTCATTTACACATGCTTGTCTTGCTCTTCTGCAGTGATCAGCTGAGATATAAGATCATCTATGCTGCTACAGAACATAAAAGAAAATTATTTTCTTTTTCCAAATCATTAAAAAGTCAGCATTTACTTAGGCCAGATCTTGATTGTGTTTTCTAGCATTGTTGACCAGCATGAGACTTCCTTGAGCAGCTGATCATGACATTTGAGAGCAACTTCCCCATGTAGCTCTGGTATTTCACTTCTGGATCATGTCTATAGCGAAGTCATAATTTTCACCATACATCAACACATTTATCCTAGAGGATAACTTTGAGACTATATCTTAGAAATAAAAACTAATAATTTCTATTTATCAGGAAAATTTCAAGGTGATAATCAAATGAGTGTAAAGTTGCTTTTATAGCCTTTTATAGCTTTTATATGTAACATTTCTTTTACTTTGCTACGGTTCCATAGATCAATTAATCTCCTCTGATAAAAGAAAAATTATTTAACTATCAGCTAATATCGAAACTCATTCACCAAAACTCAGCTGCTTAGAAGTACTATGGAATACTGGGCTTCTTTCCATAAGAAATTATTGCTGTAAAAATTTTTGATGGTATCTAATGATAGCAATACCTAAAAAGGAACCAGAATGTGATTAATTAAATACTAGGTCGTTAAGCATTGTTTAGCAAAATTAATTAATTTTATGTATTTCATACAGTAATTTCTAATTTAATTCTATTCTGTCTGTTTTTCTTAATATGGCCCACATTTTAATGAAATCTCAAACATTTCTTTAACAAACTGTTTATCAACTCAGAGTCTAGATTTTGCCACCAGATGATGACAAGCAGAACATCCAAGAGGGACTTACTTGTTTTGAAAAATACTAACACAACAACATCAAAGAGATTATTGACAATACCAGACAGATTAAAAGTCTCTCTGCCCTGGAGTATGATGTCCAACCCTCAGCACAAGAAAGATGTGAACCCCTTAGATCAAGTCCCCAGGAGGCCACAAGATGATCAGAGGGCTGGAGCACCTCTCCTGTGAAAACAGGCTGAGAGATCTGGGGATGATCATGCTGGAGAAGGCACCCTTGCAACCGTCCAGTACCTAAACAGGGCTTTTAAAGGAGAGGGAGAGTGACTTTTTACCTGGGCAGGTAGTGATAGGACAAGGGGTGATCAGTTTTGAACTCAGAGATTTAGGTTAAATCTTAGGAAGAAATTCTTGCACTGGCACAGGCTGCCCAGAGAAGCTGTGGATGCCCCATCCCTGAGTATGTTCAGGGCCAGGTTGGATGGGGCTTTGGGCAATGTGGTCTAGTGGGAGATGTCCTCGCCCTCAACAGAATGACACAGAGCAGCTGTCAGTCAACAGCCTATCTTTAGAGGAAAGAAAGTTTAGTTATATCCAGCAACTAAATGTGAGTAGTGAGGCTTTACACCACTTCACCTATTATATTTGTCTTCATAGCTATGGGAAAGAAATGCTCTTGTTTTTATCATCTAGAACCAAATTAGACGCACTATCAGACTGTTATCTTAATCATAGAATCACTTTGACTGTAATGACTTAATTAACCTCTGAGCACATACCTGCAATAATCTCATACATTTTCATTTTGGTTTTAGCATTTATAGCATAGGTTCTATATAGTTTATCTCTGGTATGAAGTTACAGAGACATTCCACAGAAGGAACTGAATAGACAGGAAGAAATTAATTGTTTTTTTCTCCAGGGAAATTTCTTGCGGTTTTTAAAGAATGCCTGCCTTGAACAAAGATGAAAACAAAATGCATCCCTTTTTTTGCTTCACCAGCTCTCTTGTTCATCTTTGGATATGCTCCAGAAAATTTATTAGGAAAAATTTCTTCATTAAAACGATTATCAGGCAATGGACCAGGCTGCCCAGGGAAATGGCTGAGTCACCATCCCTGGGGGTGCTTAAAGGACACATAGATATGGTACTTAGGGACATGGGTTAGCAATGGACTTGGCAACCTTCAATAAAAATTAGATTCAGTGATCTGGGGCCTTTTCCAAAGTAAAGGATTCTGTGAATCTAAGGCAGATGCACCAAGGAAGCAAGGCAATGTCTGTGTTGACCCTGGGATGAGAGAACACATGGAAATGCCTGAGGACAGACCTTCCAAGGATTATAAGGGTCTCTAAACTCCATCTGTTCTTGCAGCTGGTGCTGTGAGGGAATACTGGATCATCAGACATCAAAGAACATGCCCACACAGGGAGATGTATCTCAGTACTCTGCTTTTCTAGGCAAAGCCATGATAAAATGTTTGAGATTCCTCCCAGTGTGCACCTCAGGGACTGCATTCAAACTCATGTTGTGCCTGCTCCATGAGGGAGGCTGAGTTCTTCCTCAAGCACCAGCCTATGGTCATGCTCAATCTTTCATAAATATGGTCTGAGAAACAGAACCCTGGTTTGTGCTTTGACTTGCAGCAGGAGTTGAACCTGTGACTTTCTCACTCACCGAGTCATCTGGTTCTTCCAAAGAGAAAACTTCACCCTTCACAGGGAAATTTCCAACAGCCAGGCACGTGTCACAGACACTGCTGGACTGACAAACTCTTCCAGCTCAGCATGAAGTGTATGGGCAATACAGTTAGGCCATTCAACTGGCATAAATCTACTTTCTGAAACTGTTTTTGTTCAAGCTACCTTTAAGGAATAAATATAAAATCTGCCTATTTACAGCATGAAACCAAATATTGTTTGGGACATTAATTCATTTCTGCACTGATGTGCAGAGAAAAGTTCTAATATCTGATTTACAGATGTTATAAGAACTCTGGTGTACCAGAGTTTAATTTTTTGTATTCAA
This sequence comes from Cinnycerthia olivascens, assembly GCA_035048155.1. Lineage (NCBI taxonomy): Eukaryota > Metazoa > Chordata > Aves > Passeriformes > Certhiidae > Cinnycerthia > Cinnycerthia olivascens. Next base: position 92,155,228 of record JAWWMU010000153.1, on the reverse strand, counting down.
GGCAAAGTATTACACTTTTCTCAGGTTTATTTCTTTTCCTGGAATGTTAATCAATACATTTAAAACAACACATGAAGACTAGCCTACTCTTGGTGTGGAAGCATACTGAAGAGGCCTCAGTGTGATGTTATGGTCCCAGTCCTGCAGAACGGGAAATATGTAGTAATAAAACAATTTCTAGAAATTCATGCAGTTCCTCTGAGCACCTTATTAATTTATTTTTTTAGCTGAACATGGGATATTTTGTTCTTTTGTGAGACTATATCAATTCTGTGAAGATTAAAGAGCTCTTGATCCCTAAAACCCTGATGAAAATGAGATTACAAGTAGCAGATTTTATCTATGAAGAAAGATTTTTAGTTACTTTGGTTTGTGCTTTAGCTGTGTTTTTGTTCCTGTTGACCTAGACATTGTCTTTTAGTAAAGTTCAACATTAATAGCCAAGAGGATTGATGATATTTCAATAGAGCAAAGACCTAAAATTTCATACCATCTAGGTAGCAGAGCCACAGACAGATTCTCTGCTTGTGCTAAGATGTTTGGCTACAACAGATCTCTGATGCTTTATAAAGAGTAAGGTTTGGACCCTGGGGAGCGGGTTTGTGTGTCTCATACAAATTACTGTCTTTAGTGTCCTAATTGATTCCATCTGTAGTTTTACACCCTTTCCTTTTTTTCTTCCTCTTTTCTTTGTAGTCAGAGCTACCTTCAAACTGCAAGTGACGTGCCTGGGGGTCACAACCTGGATCCCTCTGCAAACTACAATTCCCCAAAGTTTCGCTCAAGGAATCAGAGCTATATGAGAGCAGTGAGCACGCTCAGTCAGGCCAGCTGTGTTAGTCAGGTAGGAAATTCTTGTTATAATTTTTCTTACAGGTTAACTGCAGTGAGACTTGTAACTAGTGGATGGTTTTAGATTTTTTTACATTTTTAAAGTTAATATCACACTGAGGATGTGAATTGTGGAAGTAATTCAGTTCTAAGGAATGCAACTCAAAATTTCAAGAAAAATACTGAATGCTAGCAGCAAAGAGACACTATCAAACATGACATTTTTCATTTATTTTTCATTAAAAATATAAATACTGGTGTTTTTATTTTCAGTGATATTAAATATTTAAATGTTAAGTAGGTTCAGACTGAGCATGAGGAGTACACTCCTACAATATTCATCATCTGAAAATACCTGCTCTGATTTCAGTAAATGTGGGCTGCCAGAGTAAGATATTGATTCAAAAAACTATGCTCCAAAGGAGCAGTGATTCATCCTAAATCAAATCCCTCACTCTTCTTGGGTGAAAGAATAAGTCCCATCAACTATTCTATGTATGGGGACTCCTGGAAAGGTACAATTTTTCTCCCTACCTGTTTTATGTCTGTTAGTTAGAACTAACTCATAGTAAAGTGAGAACTGAATCACACCTGAAGTGCAATGAACCATAAGAATTATGTGCATGTTCTATTTAGCAGAGGGCTTTACATAAAATTTCCAATGTTTCTAATGTTTATTGGTCCTGACTTTTCTTCCCTGTGTTGTTTCATGAGAGATGGGCCTTGCCCTCTTCTCAGACATCGTTCTTAATATTTCTTTGACCATTTAGTGAGACACCTAAGGGTATACATACACAATGGTTATGTTAAAAGAGAAATCTTTTTAAAGCAATTTCATATTCATTCATATTCAATTTGTATTGCATGGCTATTCAGGCCTGGATTCAACTCATCTAACTTGAGGCTTTTAACTGAGGCAACAACTAAAGTTTCCTCTGTAGTAAATGGAGCAAAAGAGTTCCTTCCAGGACAGTGCACACCCTGAGAGGCTGAGAGTCCTCTGGAAATGCTTGTCAGTCTCCACTGAATGTAGAGAGCTGGGAGGGGCTAGACACCTGACTAATGCCTTTCAGTCAAATTCCTTAATTTATGTGAGGCAATTCTAAATATAATCTTATGTAGCGCACACTAGAATTAGAAAGAGTCAGTCATTTTCCAAACCTTTCACTATTTGTTTCACAGGTCCCTTGTGAAAACTGTTCCCATCATTCTGATGCCTTGGTTTTTATTATGCTGGTTTGGTTATTTTGTCATTTTATTATACTCTGCTTTTGAGAAAGTTTCAAGTGTATTAAATCCTGCATTCAAAGCAAATGCTGTCAGCTGCCACCTAACAATGTTCTCACATAGAACGGGTCTAACACCTTCTGCCTCTTTGACAATGTCTGTGCACAGAGATGTTCATTGAGCTGTCCATGATGATTAATCGGTTTCAGTAGTGGTTAAAATTCTTCATTTCAGTGTAACTACCTGGAAGGTGTCCACAATAGATTTCATTTGCAGGTAGATTGCTCGATTGGCCAGATTAACTCAACCTGCTGGATATAGTTCCTTGCTTTTTCAGTGTTCACTAACCTATGCAACTTTGTATTAGACACACACTTCCTACCTCACAGTCCAGCTGTTTCCAGACTATTAATAAGTGCATTTAATAGATATTACAGAGCAAATGTATTAAAATATCAGGTTCTGAACATTTGCTGTTTCCCACTCTTTTTCCATGACACCATCCTCCTCTTGTTTCATCTACATGATAGCAGTTTGTATAATTTGTGGTATTTTTCATGCCTTTTTGATTTGAGATCCTTCCTTTTTCACACCTGAGAAAGGGTGGATTCAAGATGAATGCTGAATTCTATGGTTTATATTTTTAATTTAAGTTTGAAAACTTTTAATTTTTTATTATCAATAACCTTAGTTTGAAAGAAGTGGCTAAGACTTACAGAGTTTATGGGATAAACTACCATATATTTCCTTACCAACGATATTGCAAAATAGTTCAGAGTAAGGGTTTTTTGATCTCTTTGAGATTGCATTAGTCTACTTAACTTTATTAAAAGCAAATTTTATGAACAGTAACTTAATTCTTTTCAGGAGATTTTTAGTAGCCTAAATGTCTTACACAAAATTAAAATATCAGTCATGCATAATCATCAGAACTTCTCTATAAAATGTCCATTTACTTAACCAAAACCCTAAAAGATTTGAAACATTTGATGGGACTCTCTTTCTATAATGAATAAAGCACTAGGAGCACTTAGCAGCTGTATAGGAAAATTAATATCAGCTGGATGTGCCATTAAGTGATGTCATAAATTTAACTTGTAAAATTATTCATACTGATTCTGATTTCTAGCATTCACTTTTTAGTAAAAAGTTATTTTCAGAAAGTCATGCAACTATCTGTCCATTGTTAGTTTCCTATCTGATTTTGGATAAACATGATATAGAATTACTCGAGTACATTTACATGTAGTTAGGGCTGCCTTCAGTGAGCCTTTGAAAAACACTGTAGGTAGGATTAAGGCACTAATCTTCAAATCAGCAAGATATAGTTACCTGCCTCGAGCCTGGCCACTCTGCCTAAGCCCTGTTTGTCAGGAAAATTGCCTCTAGAAGAGGCACAGTGTTGCATCATGCCCAGCCTGTAAGGCAGGGCTAGCAGGCAGGTGCTGGGTCCTGCCCCAGCACTGCAGGGAGCTGGAGGCTGCTGCTGAAATACCCGAGGGAGACAGCCTGGGAGGGGGTCCAGGAGGCACAGATGGGCTGCTCTGCCAGGCAGGGCTCCACAGCACACCTGCTGCCGGGGGTATCAGATTTTACATAATGCTGCTTGAGAAAAGGTTCTTCCATGGCAGTGAACAGCTAACCCTGTTAACCAGGGAGGGAGTTTGGCTTGAGTCCCTTCTCAACAATGCCAAAAGATATTAAATGTAACATTAATGTGTGGCAAGTGTGATGCATTTAATATAGACATGTAAACAGCTGAACTTAAACAATGTGAATGTGATCAGAAGGGATTACTACATTTTAACTATTTGCTAAAACAGTTCTTCATCAATGTACAGGTGTCCATTTGAGATGTTGAGGCCGTGATGATCACAAAAAAGCAAGTCAAAAATCAAATGCATTGTTGTTGTTTATTCAGATGAGTGAAGCAGAGGTTAATGGACAATTTGAATCGGTGTGTGAATCAGTGTTTAGTGAAGTTGAAGCTCAGGCAATGGATGCCCTTGACCTCCCTGGATGTTTCCGAACAAGAAGCCACAGTTACTTGCGTGCCATTCAGGCAGGCTATTCCCAGGATGATGAATGTATACCTGCGCTGACATCTTCCAACATCACCTCAACCATCAGGTCAACCACAGGTAAGCAAGACTCCACTGACCCTTCCACTGCTCTGCATGTTAAAACATATCAGCTTGTTTTCTAAAAGGATGTTTGACACTAGAAACATTTCCCCTGTGCAGAGATAATGTTTGATACCAGCATTCTTATGTTGGTAATGCTGTACCATTGTGGCTACATCTTGGAATAAGCTCCTTCTGGGAAGAACCTTGCATGGATAATGTAATGGACCTGGATTTTTCACCTCTATTTCACATGCATACAGTTATCTAGGTGCAAATAAAAAATGCAAGGGCAAATGGTATCATTTCAATATTGCTAGATATTTATGTGATTCATCTATCAAGTAATTGATCCTTAAATCAGATTACTTGTGCTAATTTTAATTTAGGTGCTAAAATGCAAAAAAAAAAAAAAAGAGAAGATTAAAAATATTTGGTCTAAATACTCAAAGGCAGTTAATGTAAGAGGTAATTAGTTACTTTTAGGGAAGGTGTAACCAATTCAGTGCACTGAATTGTAAAGGTTTTGGCAAGCTTCACACATTTGCTATTACTCATCAGTAGCCATTAGCATTCATTGTTTTAACACTCACTGTTAAGATCTTTTAGCATTCTTCTGGCAACTTTCTTTTTTCTTTTATTAGTTGCTTAGCAGAGACGATAGCTTTATCCATTTTAGAATTTTAGCATGTATTGGTAGAGAAAAGACTGCATAGAGAGCTGTTAAATAATTAAAATTAAATCTATAGGAAATATGTGTCCTTTGTAAACTGATCCAAATTCACTTCTACATTTCCAAATATGATAATGCCAGGTCCTAATTATGATTTGTCCTTACCACATTCAATTAAGTTGTAGTGCATGCTCCCTATCTACAAAAGGTAAAAATGAGTTCAAAATGTATCATATAAAAATACTTTTAAAATTATTTGCTTGACACATCTGTTGTATAACAGAACAGTGGGAGCTGAGAAAGGAAGCTGTGGTTGAATAACATACATTTGCATTTCAGAAGTAGCAAAAAATGTTATTTTATCTTAAGCATAATATTTTAATTGTTATATAAAACTTTGTGTAAAACTAGAAATTGTTGCTTACAGTGCCCCCTCTAGGGATGTTTCTGTTCTTTGATTAATAAAGATGCTATCATGATGTGAAATGAGATCTTATTGCTACCCCAGAGACTAATTTTCATCTTTATCATATATAACTATGTGATTATTATGAAGACACCTTCCATGGCAGAAGACACAAATAGATATTATTTTGGAGACTGACTCCAAGTACTAAATTGGAATATTTTCAGAATTACCTTGGTTACCAAGTGGACTGATTTTTATCCAAGCTGTCTTGAGTTTATATGCTACATAAACCCAAAATTCTCACTGAAAATAATTTATTTTATTTTCCTCAGAGTGACAAAACTGAATAGTTTTGGGAAAACACAAGATTAGGTAGCAAGTATATTTGCATCACAGTGTTTTCATACTTAGGGAAAACATTTTACATTGATTAGTAGTCTGCTGGTTAAATACTGTGGTTTTGAAAATTTTAACCTTCATTTCATACATAACTCCTCCCTCATCTCAGAAATGATTTACCAGATAGATTTTCTTGCCCGCAATGTAATTCTTCTTCTTTGTTGTGGTGAGGTAATATTCACAATTTGGAGAGAAAGAGATTATTTGAGGTGTTTTCCTGATCCAAAATTATTTTCAAACCTATGGACAGTATACAGTTCAGAGTGTGATTCTGTAATTAAAATGTCACCTCTGTGCCACTAAGCAAGTTTGTCCTCAGCTTCTATATAAGGTAAATATGAAAATCAGGAACAATTATCTGGTATACAGGAAGAGTAAGTATTATGTGATTCACTTTTAAGGGAAATTTCAGTTGCCAAATAAGTTGTTGTTTTTAAAATCCTAAGTGTAAAGCTTCCATTTTTCTCTTTTCAGTCCTTGTCACCTTGGAGGGAGATGTTACATTTCCTATCCTTACTATAATTTTTGCAAAAATCTTACTTCATTCCTTTCTGAAAATTGTAAAAGAAGCAGTTGCCTGAAATGTGAAAGTGGTGTTGGCAGATATTTGACATTCAAATAAATGTCAGAAAGGTCAGATTTTTGCATCCTCTTTTAGTTCCAATTCAATCTTTTGAACTCTTATGAAAATTATATTAGTTTCTTTTTTGCTTTTGATGTAACAAATTCTTCTTGACAAAGAAACGAAAGGATTTTTTTAGAAAATTAACAGTCATTTCAATTTAATTATTCTATTCAATTTTAGTTATATAAGTCATGACTGCCCCTTATCATTGTTGTAATGCAATTGATTCATAACACACAGGCTTAGCTAAAAATTAATTCTGGTAGCTAAAAATGTAAACCTAAAATAAAATAGTAGTATCTGATCTATGAATTCAATAATGAAAAAAATAGAATATATATTTACAGCATGGATTTGCCTAAAATACTCCTAGATACAGTAACAACTTTCAGAAGTTTGCAACTATAATGAATGTTATGTGGGACATTATTAATAGACTATGATAATAGGATATTCCAATAGATGGAAAATGAACTACTATTATCAGGCTCTTAAATGCATACAGCTTTACAGAGAAAGCCCAGTGAAACATTGGTACTAAAGAACACATAACTTCTGCAAGGATCCGTGTAGTTTAATTATTTGTGGAATGAGTCTTCTCCACCTGTGAAGGAGGTTGTGACAAGGCCTAGGGCACTCCCTGCTGCCCCAGGTGTAAATGAATGAGACAGTGACAGTGCAAAGGAGGCAGCCAGCATTGCTGGCACGTGGCAAGCTAGACCTGGCCTCTGTGTGACTCCTGCTGAGACTCAATGTTTCATTGAGGTTCGGGCATTTCTAGCCATCACGTTTCATTTTGTGAGGAGATAATGAACCCAGTGAAAGATACTTGATGTTAAAAGCCCTGAATGGCAGCATATGCTTTCTGTCTCTGAACCGTATCCAGTCACAGCTGTCAGATGCACAGCTGAGAAAATACAGCTCCAGCTGCTGCTGCCTCCCACCTCGCTCCTCCATCACAGACAACATATAATTTCCTGAATGGGAAGTCACTGAGTGCAGCAGTCATCCTAAGTGCTACTGACTTACAGCTCTGCTACTCCTGCAAGCAATGCTTTACTTTTCAGGAAGAATTCATAAAAACCGGGTCACTTTCCCAGGTAGTACCAGCCTGGTTGCCTGTTGTCTAAGCACCTCACCCCTCTGTCAGCTCGGCAGACTCCTTCCCAGTGACACCCAGGGAGTGTGGCACAGTGCTGTGGGAAGCACAGGCTGCTGGAGCTGCTGGGGCTGTGCCACCACCAGCTGAGCCCGCAGCCAGCCCTGGCTGTAGAGTCCTCTGGGAAATGGAGGGCAGTAGGTCGGGAGCAGTGCCACAGCAACAACTTATCCCGCCAGCAGCACCTAGCTTCTCTTACTGAAAAGTAGTCAGATACTGTGGTACAACACTAGGCTGTACTATGAAAACATAACCAACAAGGACATCTGGAAGATATTAATCACTCCCTCCCTCATTTCCCCTTTGACTGAGAAGGTCAATTTATTTTTGCTACAAGTTCTGTACATAGAGAGAGTCCTTTATATTAATCACTCCGTATGTTACAGACTATTTCAGGATGTTTCCTCACAGGTTTTTAGCTTAGTTCACTGTGAATGCAGAAACACTGAATTGCAATGGAAATGGAGGTAGCAGTTAGGATGGTCTCTTGTGAAGCAGAAGAACATACTAAAATCCCTTTCCTGAGAGAGACAGTGTAACTCGGTATTTTCACTTCTGGCCAACTTGAACATCAGCTTATCATCTGTTCAGATGTGGGAGCCCACATATTTTCTCCTGATGACATTATATGCATTGTATAAGACACTTTAATTTTTGTCGAGAGAAACACTTCCTCCCTGGACCACTGCTCAGGATATTTACCCATCAGGTGGAATATCTTCTCAGTGTATATTGGTTTTATGTTCAAATTGAAACAGCTATACAGAAATATTAAATATGTGACTCAATCAGATGTATGAAATCCTTTGCCAGCAATAAGCACAGACTAAGAGGCCTCTGTTAGGTTCTTTGGGTTTTTGTCTGATGAATAAAAGAGAGGATCATCTTCAGTTTCATAAAACTACTCCACATGTTCCTCTAACCCAGGTTTTTTGGCTACAACAGTATTTTTTGACTGGATTAATAATAAAATAATGGATTAATGATAAAACAATCCACCTAGCTATGGACTTCAGCAAATGTGGACTTGGTCAGAGTATATAAAGGCATCCTGGATATCTGTCTGATGTTAAATGTCAGTCCAAAGTAATTTCTCCCACTTCAGGGATTTTCTGCTGATCTTGAGAGAAATTTAGCTTGAAGCATTGCTGGATTTAGGGAATATAGTTACTAGCCTTAAGTTGCCAGTATGCTGCATAAAATTTTTTAATTCTTCTAGAAAATGTAGCATAATGCAATCTTGTTGCAGGTCAGATTTTTCCAGCCTTGATGATTCTCTCAGTTGTGCACACACCTCCTTTTTCCTGATTCATAGTAGGTAGCTCAACCAAGCTCATGCTTGCTAAAGACTTCACTGAGGAGGATGAAAATTAGGGAACTGTCTTTGGGCCATTTTGCTTTTCTTAGTCAGCTGGACTCTACTTGGCATTGAATAAGCTTCAGAGAATTCCACATTTACTGAACTATTCACCACTAACTCCAAAACCAATTAATTCAAACAAGGTCACATTGGATGAGGGAGTTTTCAATTAGAGCTCCTACAATTACTCAGGATGCCTGAGGAATTGCAGGTTTCCTTTCTCCTGACTACAAGCTATTTTCAGCTTTCCATTTTCAAATAAAGGGCTAAGTAAGGTGAATTTTTACAGCCTATGTTTAATATTTAGCCACAAAACTCATGGTCAGTGAACTGATTGCACAGTTATGTACTTACAAAAATATATGAATGAGAATATGATATTTCACACAGAAATTGTACTGTTCCATAGCATTGCTACCCCTTCAAACCCTAAAAGGACTGATTCACTTGTTTCTATCTGCACACTAACAACATCAGCTATTGTTTTTAGGTTTTGCTGGCTTGTCAGGTTTTTTTTGCCATATATGAGGATACCAAAGGTAGGAAAAACCCATTATGCTACTACATATGACCCCCCTCCCATGAGAAAAGCATAAGTGTGTTAGGACTGCTCATCTTGGGGAGGAAAAAGCCCAGGAGGAATTGTATAAATGTGTATAAATATGAAAAATTGAGGAAAAAATACTCTGTGTCTGAAAAAAAAAATCATTTATGAGCAACAGATGAATTATTTTCTTTTATTTCCTCAAGTATGAGATACTTCATCCAGGTGGCTGTTTGGATCTTCTTAATCTGATGCACTATGGCTAGGAAAACCCAGCCAAATGGGGGAAAACTTATGCATGAGATAACATCTCCACAATTTCTGTTCTCTCTATAGAAATAAATTCTCAGTCTGAGAGGATTTTACTGGTATCCATTGCTAAGTAATAGCTAGCAATGGAATCCACAACAGATGTGTTTAAAAACACAAAGCATTGAGTCCAAATAAGATATAGAAGGCTGTGTTTTCAATCATAATTTATTATGTCAACTTTCCTTAATTTCTGTTGGGGCTCTATGGAATTATCTGACCCTCTAACTCTCTGCAGGAAACACCATCTATCTCTGGGAGCATTTGGGCATCCTGAGTTAATCCTTTGATGCTATGCCAGCTTGCGTTCCTGTACTGTGAGAATAAATCTTATCCTAGCAAATGATGAGCCCTGTTTCTATGCTGACACTGCTGTTCAAGAGCAGCTCTACATGATAGAAATGGCCTGGGAAGTCACTAGGATGAAGGTGACACAAACACTTTGGTTCAAGGAGTTCCACAGGATGGCCAAGGGGCTGTCACAACTGTTCACAACTCTGGGATTCCTGGAGATGGAGTAAGGCTGTGCTAATCAGGGCTGCCTAGCCTCTTCAAGCTGATGAGGCATGAAAGTAGTTGGAACAGTAGCCAGGAGCTTTTCATAATTTTCATTCTCCCTGGTGCAGATTATCTTCAGAGTCAAAGATAAAAAATGAAGTCACTGCCTTCCATCTATGGTTAGTTTAAAAATGTGTAATGAGTGCTTCTCTCTTGCTCCTGCTCTTCTGTGCTTGACAAAATTCCTCCATAACCCACTGGACTTGCCAGACAGCTGGGTCTTTTTTTTATTAAAAAGGACACCTATGCTGCCTCCCCTGGCAAAATTTGTCTTCAAAGTTATTCTGTTCAGAGAGTTTTCTCAGCCATGTTTTCTTTATGGTATTATATGGTAAAAAAGAGAATAATTTATCAGAAAAATATAACATGCAAGGAAGGTGATTCACTGCTCAGTTTGAACCCTTCCCGACCTGGTAGAAGCTGACAGTGGCAGATGTAAATCTCAGCTCAGCTATTTACCCCGAGGTTGCCAGAGGGCTTTGTCTGTGCAGCTGAGGGAAGCACACGGGGGGGTGACCCTGGAAGTGCCAGCTCATCCTCATCGTGCTTCCTTGCAGTGAAAAAGGAGGAAGGACCCTGCCTGTGCTTCTCCTCCTGGTTTCTTCTGTGAAAGAAAATAACCTCTAAGGAGTCTTCCCAGGAGCTCTGCATGTATTCAGTCCTGGTTTTTTGTTGAAGGCAAATATGTCAGGAGCCGTAATGATGCTATGTACGCTAGAACTACATTCCTTGATGTGTACATTCCTAGCTGTACAAGAATCACTTGATTCATTTCTGCATCAGGAAACTTATTCAGACTCAGATCTACCCTAGAAAGACAATTGATAAACCTGATACTTAAAACGCACTGGAAAGATTTTTTCCCAGAGCATCAGAGAAAATAAAGACACTAAAGATGGTGACATCCTAGGGCATAACCTGACAGAATTAGTCTTTCACCTTAGTTGAATTGTGTTGGGTTAGCCTCCAGGTCAAGTCAACTAAACATAGGTGTTTTTGTGCAGTCTAGTTGTCTAAGTTCTCCTGAAAACAAACTCTGATTAGTTCAAAGAAAATTGACTGGTACCATTTGAGACATTTGAGACATCAACACAGGACCTAGAAGAGAATTCCATTATTCTAGTAAAGAAGCTGTTGTTTAGGGAGGAAGGCTTTGGTACCCATGTTTTGATGAGTTTGACTCAAACTGAATACAGTGTATGGATGCTATCGTGCACCGACACAGACTCAAACCTCAGCCTACACTGAGGTGTTTTACTGTCAACAGATAGCACTTTGATAGTTCCTGATAAAGTCTTACCTGCTCTAAGGCCAAGGCTCAGTCTCAGTATGTAGTCCTTTAAAATATACAAACTGGAAACTACAGACACCAGAGCAATCCCAACAGCACACTACTACTCCTCAAGGGCAAGTAGAGCACCTCCAGGGTTATGGAAGATACTTAGTGTGAAGTGAGTAATCCATCACATGGCTTTCAAAGGATGAGAGCAGCATACCGTGGACACATCAACGAGTCATGAATTTTATATGCATTTCTTTACCTTTTGGGACATTCCCGTGTCCAGAAAAATACATGTATTTCCACTCTGTCTCCATCCTCCAGTCAAAGAAATTGTACACATTTCAGTCATAAAAGTTCATCTCACGTGATACATATATCTAAAATGTAAGTGTCAAAGGCAATCACCTTAGTATTCAATTATAGCCAATGGATATAGATATCCTTCATAAGTTGTACCCATTATGAAAAAAGTGGTGTCTAGACATCTCTGTTTCTCTCTGTTGTTAAAATAGTCTACAAGGATAGCATTGTATGGCTAGCTAACTTTCATTAGTCTAAGACAAAAGTTAAACCTATTCAAATTACATTATAGGATGAAAACTAAGGTTAAATTTGAGTCCCACTGAAAACAACTGAGAGAACCGTGCTCTGACTTACAAATCTGAGAGAACAAAACACAGCAGCATCATTTTCTACACCTAAATACATGGCTGGGAGCCTGCAAGTAGTTTTCTTAGCACTGGTTTTGATACTCATACTCCATTTGCTTCTTGAGTAAAATGTTTATTGGATTTGACAAAAAAGTGCACTCTGAGTTTGTGTCCAGACTTTTAATCTCTGTGGATTACATTATTTTTTTTAAGATATTAGATTTCATTTGTTTAAAATATTTAGTAATCACTTAAATTCTTTAATGTCAGATTATCATAATATAGTGATTATATGCAACATAATTATGCAACATTTCCTTAAAGATAAATAAGCATATTGTTTTTCTCATCCTATTCATCCTAAAATTCCTTACTGTAAGTTAAATAAAATTACAAGCTTCACATAGTTACTGTAAGAAAGAGAATAGAAACTAAAAAAAAAACAAAAACAATTATAAGCCTACATAATATATTCATGAGGAGGTTTAAGAGGCTGATGGAAATTAATTTAACTGAGTGAGAAGGGTATGTGGGAGTTCAAGAAGAAATTCTACTGAAAAACATTTTCAATTTTTTGCTTTATTTCAATGTGAAAATAGTAGCACAAGAAGAGTGATTCTTAGTGTTTGGAACTTTTTTTCTCTTTATCTTTTACTGTGTTGATGATGTGACAAATGCAATCCATATTCCTGGAAAGCTGCACATACATTTTCAAATGGAATTATAGTTAAAGGAACATTTTTTCCTTCCTGTAACTGAAAAACTGAGATGGTGTTTTTTAATGCAAGTTCAGTATTTTAGAGGCACATAGGAACTGTTTAGAAGAGCAGTGCAGCTGTCAGCACTTCACCATGCCATCTACAGGATACTGGTTAGGCTATAATTTCTCGCTAATTAACTGATCCAAAATAGAACCTTTTGTAACCAGTCCATCAGCAATCTATGAGGTTTGTGTTGCCCACATCTCTTTTAATTTTAGCAAAGGCCTACAGTTTCTGATCTTGATGTCTTGTTTGATTTGCATTTCTGTTTTGAGACTAACATTAATTACACTGTCAAAACATATTTATCATTTATGTAACATGGAGCTGCCTACAGACCTAAGTTTTCTCAATATGGAGGTAACATCTTGCACACTGAATTACTTGATTACAGTAATTCCTTTTATACATTTCTTCTCCAGGGAGACTGTAGTGGCTCCAGTTTTTCCAAATTTAGTGGTCACATTTCCACTTAATTGTTAATTTCCTGTACAAAATCAGATGTAGATGTAAAGCCTAAAAGAATCTACTCTGAATATTGAGACTAACCTGTTGCACACACAGATTTTTTTTTTTTTAATAAATCTCATCCAGTAATTTTGTCTTACCCCATTAAATTTTAATTGAGGTTATGTGTCATACTAATTATTTCAGTAGTTTTTAAAATTGGTGCACAGATTCTGTTTATCGGAGAGATGTCAAAGACAGATGCTGCTTAAAAAATAGTGTTTTTATATGGAATTTGTTTGGCAGCAGCGTCTCAGTGATGCGTTACTTTGAAAACTTTTTTAAGAAGTTGTATATAGGAAGCTCAATTCTTGTCTGTGTCAATAATATGTTAATATAATGGTCCAGATCCTGAGCTGCTATTAATTGGACAAATTCCACTGACTCCGATATCAACATTTTCAATAGGATTAACAGCATGCAAATCTAGTGCCTCAAACTGGTAATTTAATTTAAAAAAATTACAGAAATACAGAGTATTTGCTTTCCATTCCTGTCTGGAGTTCTGAAGTTACCTTGGGCAAAGCTGGTACTGGCTGCTATGTGGTAGCTTCAGCAGAAGGGACCAAGGTGCAGGAAATTAGGTTTCAGTCATTACTGCAGGCAAATTCCATTCAGACTTGCTTTCCCATCCAGCTCACAGGGGGTGTGGAGCAGGGGAGATGAAGCTCCCACCTTTCCAATGAACAACTGTAACAAAAGACAGGAGAGGCTATGTCCCAGTGCAAACAAAGAAAAAAGGGCACATGTCACAGGAACAGAGCTTTTGGCTCTGTTTTTCTCATCTCTTTTGGCATTTCATAGCACCATAGAACCATTAAGGTTGGATAAGACCTCTAAAGGTCATCGAGTTCATCCTTTGACTGAACACCATCACATCAACTAAATCAAGTACTGGGCCCCCTTTTTTCCTGAACACTTCCAGTGATGGTAACTGTCAAAATTAGATGTCCTAATTTGAGCTGGTTGTCCTTGATTGTCTTTATGGCTGACAGAGAAAAGCATAGGATGATTCATTTACTGGTAAAAATAAGCTTCAAAAACGGGTGAGAATTGCCCCCAGAATTGCTTTTTTTTTTTTTCATGGTAATTCTAAAGGTGATTGGGCAACTAACTTAGACATGGATGACAGGGTTTTTTCCAGAGACTGATATGAGGTGAGATGGATTCCCATGTAGAGTTCCCAAAAACTGTCTTGAAGTTCTCACATAATTCACTCTTACTAAAAGACCCTACTTAAAATACTGGCACAGGATAAATGCAACATTTTGCCCCCACAGACTATGCCAGCAGGAGGCTACCAATTAACACCTGACTTTTGAGTGTAACAAATATCCAGGCTTACTTAATCACAAGACATGTAAAATGATCCAACAGGAAAAAAGGTTACAAAGTTATAGATGCATGCTACCCAGACAATGCTTTGAGGTACCTAGTTTTAATAAAATGCAGCCCGTCATATAAATAGTGCTGATAAAAATCATTTGAGGGTAAGCAGTCTTTCAAAAAAAATTAAAAAAAAAATATATATATATATATAAAACTTTTTCTTACTGTTTAGTATCAAAAGGAAGAAACAGGGTCTTTTCACAGATACCCAAACTCAAAACTCTCTCTCTACTGAGATACACTCTGGTCTCTTTACTGGCTAGGATTCATCCTGGAGGCCTGAATGAGAAGAGGGAAGAAGCAGAAGGATAGGTTAGCAACTAAAGGATCTCTCTGAATATGTTAGAGAGAAATTTATTTAGAATTCAATTAAAAATATTAACTTAATTAAACTCAAAATTCTCTCTTGAATTTCAATCACAGTGTGACATTGGTAAGTTTTAATGAATACTTTTGCAAGGTCTGAGTATCCTTACAGCTAAGAAAAACAAACAAAAACACTCTCAACTACCTTAAAAATGGAGAAACTCTTGAGCATGGAAAGCCCTCAGAAATTACAGCATCTTCCACCACCAGAGCAGCAAGCAAAGGTATGGACATTTCCAGCAAAGGAAAGGGCTGAAGAACCTGGACTGTATATGACGTTTCCCTCACCTGCCCGACACTCACATACAGACAATATTTCAATTTAAGTACAAGTGGGTATGTTAGAGGAGCACTGAAGGACTTGATTTACATTCAGGTGCCTGTCTGAGATCAGGTAATGGAGCAAATCACTCTTTTGTTTCTGTGCAGCCTGAGCACATACTGCTCCAGCACTGAAAGAAGAAAGTAGAGACCACAATCATCAGTGCCGGTTTTGAGGTAGTCACTGAGGGCACACATTGAAAATGGCAAGTTTGGATCCAAACAGACTGATTTACTGATTTATTTGGATCTAAAGAGTCTGATTCAACCTTTTCATTTTAACAGATCCATTTTTTCTTAATTAAATACCCGAGGCTACATGTGTTAAAAGGAAGCATTTTTAAATCTTTTTGTTATGACTGAAATTTAAAGGTATAACTGATTCAAGAAGAAAACACCTTACTAACATTTCAGAATTTGACTAAGAAAAGCTGATTATTTTGTACAATTAAACTAGCCTGCTTGACACTACAGTCTCCTTTTAATGATATTTGGATTTGCATTCAGGAATCAGACTGGTGTAGATGGAAGTTGAAAAGAGATATATATAAAAAGATGTGTCCCAACACCCTCTCTTTTAAAGAGGGACTTGTATTCTTATTTTTGACACCCATGCCAAAAATCATCAAACAATTAATTCTTTTAGTGAAAAATAAACTCTCTTAGTGTCTGAGATTTTTTTCTCAAAAGCTCCTGTTGATTTCTTAATGTTTTTTAAATGATCATCATTCTGTGTTTTGAGAAGTTATTGTTGGGCATCCATATGTACATTTTTGTTTTAGGAGAATTTCTAATGAGCATGATGGAGAACAGTGAAGAGATTTCAGGGCATTTCAGGGACAGTCATGTTAGCTGGGACTCCCAAAGCCTTTGGCTAAAACAGTGTACACCAAAAGACTGTTCCAAAAACTGAATATTCTTTTGATACATGATTAGATTTTATTGTTGCCTTTTGTTATGAGAAGGTCTCTTTACCCTCTTCTGACATAATTTCAAGGTTGGTGTTGACTTTCCCCGTGCAAAGCAGAAGATCTAGCACCAGACTGGGCATCTGCATTGTTTTTCTCCTGGTGCTGTGGTTCCTCAGAGGAGCCCTGTGTGCCTTCAGCACCATGCCCCTGGGACCTCTGCCTCCAGGGCAGCTCCAAGCTCCCTGAAGAGTAATTATTCTCCTTCTCAACAAACCTCCTTACAAAACTGAAAATCCAGTTTACTCCTGCCACAACCATTTCCTTTAATTGATGATGCTTTCATGTAAATTCATCATCCAGCTAACTTTGTGATCTCAGCCTAAATAATGTTATTTCGACTAAGTGCTTAATGGTTATATTGATTTGTAAAAACCCCTCAGGTGATTCTCTCTTGCAAATGGACCAAAAGTGGTGATTTATTAAAAGGCTGCCTTTTGAAAGGTGTTCTGAATGTCACCCATGGCCACTGCTATTTCATCAAATAGATCACATTTTTCCTACTGCCTTGTGTCTGTGAACATCTATGGCTAACCCAAAGTTATATCTAAATTGACTTATTTTACTAATTTTATTTCTAGTATAAACTTTGTTGACACTGAATTATGGGCAGAATAACTGACTTCTATGGCTGCATCAACAGTAACCTTTAGCAAGTTGTCCTGATTTAGGGCAAATTTGGGAGAATCAACTCAGGACATTAGTTTGGACAACTGCAGTGTAGATTAAGAGGGATATTCTGCTTCTAGCTATATCAGCTAAACTGATATATCTTATAAAACTGTTGCTAATGAATTATCAGGAAATCTTCCTTGTATTTCTACTGTGTGTACCCAAACCACCAAACAGACAGTATTGTCATAACACTTGATATTCTGGTTGTGACTGATACTGCCTGGCTGGCATCACACAGCATGTGAAAAAATTAATATGGTTTACAGAACAGGTCATTCGTAGCCACCTCTGTGCCAAATTTGGCAATGGTAGACAATCTTGTGTATGTGAGGGCCCAGCACTTAAGATATCAATCCTTACAAAATTTGATATTTCACACCTATTCCTGACTGAGTGATGGTGACAAATTAATGCATATTATGATGCATTACTATCTTCTTATTTCTCCTGAACAATTTATACCTGGTTTGCATTGTTGTTTAATCTGCCCCACTTTGGAACAGCACAGAACCATTTTGTTCTCTCTCCATTTCTCTAACAATGCCCTTCCTTAAAGGAAAATCAAGTGGACCTAATTGCACTTATTTATATTGATGTAGGGCAAGTACCTAAGCAGTTAATACTTTGATTCAAATAGGAGTCTGAAATACCCATATGGTTTAGAATTAGATCAGGTTTTTACCATTTTTGTAATTTTTGACTCATTATTATAAGCTAATAGAGGGAGACAGAATATATGTTAGGAACTTTAAAGAATATTTTTCCCACTTTGTCAAATTAGTAAAAAAAATTTCTGCTTTTTATATCAAGATAGACTTTGAATATAACTGGAAAGAATTTTTTTTTTTCTTTTTCTAGTTTATTCATAAAAAGACATATTTATGTCTTGTGCCATCTACTTTCTTTTTTTTTTGGATTTCAGAGCAGCCATAGATTTTGTAAATTGATTAACAGCATTGCAGAGGCCTGTGGCTTTTACTTTGCTTGAGCCTTATAGCTCAGCAGCAGGACTGGTGAGAGAAATATCAGGAATATTCAGGATATGCACACTAAGACTACTAAAAAAATTAAAGAAATCAGAAAACTAAAGAAATCAGAAATCTTTGGTCAGCCCCAGAAGCAACAAGAGGTTGTCCTGGATTGATGTTTTATGTGTCCAAACATGGAGTGGGTCTCTTGCATCTGCTCAGGGCCACAATTTAAGTCTCTCTGAAGCCCTGCTGCACCAGCTCTGCCCTCCTGGTGCTCCTCTTTCACACCTCTGCCTCACACTGGGTCTCATCTCCTGCTGTTGTGCTGTCTCTGATGCTCAGCTTGTCTGCACTGAAGACAAGAATTCTCCATCCTGGTCTTCTCATTCCCAGTACAAATTTCATCACCCTGTGGAGCTATGGGGCACCATCCTCAGTCAGTGCTCAGCACCCCACGACTGCACTGCCCAGCACCGACCCTCTCTGTGGGGCCAGCAAAATCCTCCACAGCTCTGGAGTTTGCAGAATGAGGACTAAAAATGGGGAAGACACAAAGCAGTGCTGAGGAGGTTTTATATGCTTGCTTTGGACTAATAACTACTAAGACAAATAAAATTTACAAGGTAGAGAATGATGCAAAAATGATAGGAGCCCCTGTCCGTCAGCATAAGAGGATGACAAGTAAAAAGTCCTTTTTCTATTAAGAGCAGGAAATGTTTCTTCCCATATATAATGTGTTGCATTTATGATTGCCAGGACCAAGAACTAGACATGATGGAAAAGTGTTATTGTGTATAACAGGTCTATTCCCAGATGCCGTTATTAATGGAAACAATTTGCAAGTGACATAAAATTGCATGCTTCAGACCTGAAGGCAATATTTATTTATTAGAGATCTAAACCCAAGCATGAACAGTAAACTGTGGATTACCATGATACTTTCTCCTTTAACAAGACCCTAATCTGTCTTGTAGTTGTCTCTTAAGTCAGCCACACATGCCAAGTTATCCCATTTACTTCACTAGGACCACTCGAGTGATTAAAGCAAACAGAATTTGGTAGCAAGATTTGACTCTCAAATGCATGTCTCTATCCTCTTACTTGATTTTGTTAGTCTCCAATTAGTCCCAGATTTCTGACTCTGAAACTGTTATTCCAGATATGAACTCATTAACAGTGTGGAGATAGATTTTTTTATTCCCTGCTCAATATTTGATCTCTGTGACTGTATAGGAATTAATTTAATTTCTTCCTGCCATATTTCACTGTAAACATGTAGCCAGTTTCTCACAAACTTCCAGTCTGATGGAAGTTTCTTCTACTTGTTGAACATCTGTGGGATTTTTAATTTCTGTTTAGTGTTCACAATCAAATGCTTGCCAGAACACTGCAGTTACTCTAATACTTGGTGGCTTTACATTATGTCACTCCACTGAAATAATCAGACTTTTTTAGAATAAAATATTCAATCCTAGGGGGAGAAGAAAGGTGGGGGGGAAGAAAAAAAGGTAAGAAATTATTTTGTTTTTGCCACAGGGAGAATTTTCTTTTTCAGAAACGTAAATGAAGATTAAGTCAGCTATGAAGGGTTGCAGCAGCAGTTTAACATTTATATTCATTAGACAGAGAAGTGATTTGCTGCTCAAGTAGTAGGGATATACCTGCTTGTGATGTTTCATTATCTATCACATTAACCATATGTTTCATTATTCACTGCTAGTCTTTTGCATGAAGACAGATGTAAAAAACAGTAAAGTTGTTATCACAGTGATAACCTGTCTTACGTTACAGGTAAAATTGGCTTCCTGTGCTGGATATTGTTCACCCTATTTCACCCCATTTTCTCTCTTTCTAATGTTTCCCAGCACGCTGATCACTTGCATCTACATTAGCAGGGGGAAGGTGAGGGAGCAACATTATGGCAGCTCTTAGTGGAAACATTCCTCAGACCTACTGTTTGAGTTCATTAGATACTGTCTTAATTTCCAAGCTTTACAGCCTCCCTTTCTTCTGTGAACTTTCTGAACTCCCTAAAGCATCTGAAAAATATTGAATTTTTTCTTTCTTCTTAATTGTTGGTTACAAAATTTTCAGGAGATAAGATTGGTGATAGGACAACAAAAGGGCATTACAAAAAAAGCAGTCTCAGACCTCGGAGTAAGGCTCTAAATCTCTACCAGAATTAAGTGGCATCAGTAGTAGTTCCAAATGTTCTTTAAATGAAGGTTCTCTTTCCTAGCTCAGCCTTTCTCTCTTTTATGTATGATAACATTTTTATTTATGATTATCAGGAGTCAACATTTAAGAGTCACTTTCTCTAGACTCACTGTTCACATAGGCTAGCCTGGTGACACAGACTTAGCAGCCCAAGGTGTTAATTCCTAAGCCAATCTCTTCATTCCACATAGCTGCAACATAGCCTTATATTAAAAAAACACAACTGGAGAGGCTGACTTCATTGTTTATGAGCCCATACCTGTGTAATGAGAAGAGGAACTCTTATAGAATCCTTTTTGGACTTGAGTAGCCCCAATTCCAAGGTTACCTGAGTCACTGTTACAATGTCAATCTATTTAGTAACACTAGACAAAGGCAAACTTACTCCTGTAACTATACAAGAAGTGAATTGAATTTGGTTTCTCCATACAGTAATAAAGATATACCACAATGCATTTTTTTTTTATCAGTTACTAATTTTATGAATTATGATTATATGTGCTTTGGGGAAAATACTCTTCCACAGCAGAAATACTCTTATTAATTAAAAAAAAAAAAAATAAAAAAAGGTGAAAAGGTGTATAGTGGGCTTAGACAATTAGAAAATTCAGCTCTGTGATATTAATGACTAAATATTAATTTCAATGAAATTTTTAAAATTTTGTAAGGAAGCAGTGTTGGCATGGTTCTGCATCGGTAGAGTTTTCTTTTATGTTTTATTAAGCCTTATGCTGGAAGACAGAATCTATGTTAAACCAGCCTCAGAACTGTTCTGCTCATCGAAGTCTTAATAGCTTTGCATATATTACAATATTTTTGACATACCTTGAATTTCCTTTTATTGATTGTATTGTGAATATTTTTTAAATATATGCTTCTTACACAAGTAAGTAACCAACCTTGCATAATTCCAACCAGTGTACCTGGAAGGATTTTAAAAGGTTAAAATGTCACATGCCATAAAGTAGAAGCTGTTG
The DNA here is from genome assembly GCA_035048155.1 of Cinnycerthia olivascens. Classification (NCBI taxonomy): domain Eukaryota; kingdom Metazoa; phylum Chordata; class Aves; order Passeriformes; family Certhiidae; genus Cinnycerthia; species Cinnycerthia olivascens. Next base: position 92,133,927 of record JAWWMU010000153.1, on the reverse strand, counting down.
AATATTTCGTTCCAGTATTTTGTTGCTATTTTCTTAATATACTGTATAGCTCACAGTTCAGATGACAAGAAGAGAGGAAAAAACAAATCTTTCTTTATTCCTTTTATGAGCTTTCTCCTGTAATCTCAGAAGCCTCAATGTGAACTTACCCAGCACAAGTCTTAAACACACATATCCTCACTAACTCTCTTTCGTCTTCACTGTAATTAGGGACTCCCATTTCCTCCCCTTCCTTCTTCTTTGTTGAAATAAAATGTTTCTCTGCATAGCCATCTGACTCTGACACTTTCAAATAATAGTGAGGTTCATGAAGAGCACTACGTTACACCACCATAATTTTTAAGTAGCAAAATCTTAAGGTGATTTCTTTTGTCACGTTTCCATCAGATCAATCTTGATTTCTCTCTTTTTTTCTTTCCTTTTTTTTCTTTCTGCTTTTTTTTTTTTCCTTTTAACTCTTTCCATAGCTGTAACTTACACAAGTTACAAAAAAACACCGCCGCCAGTACCCCCTCGTACCACTTCCAAGCCGCTGATCTCCGTCACGGCACAGAGCAGCACGGAGTCCACGCAGGATGCGTACCACGACAGCCGGACCCAGAGGATATCCCCGTGGCCGCAGGACGGGCGAGGGATGTACAACTCCACCGACAGCTTGGACAGCAACAAGGCCATGAACCTGGCCCTGGAGACGGCGGCCGCCCAGCGCCACGCGGCCGAGAGCCAGGGCACCTCCATACGGACCAGCGACAAGGCCATCCTCGTCACAAAGGCTGAGGAGTTCCTCAAGAGTCGACGTTCCTCTATAGGGATCCAGGTAGTCTATCATTAACATCTGTCTGTGATGAATTGCTGTCTTCTTTCTGTAAATAGCATAGAATGAGTCATTCAGCTTCACTTGCTCTAATAATCTAACAAACAACCCCTGGCTGCTTAGCGTTAATTGCAATTCACATCATGGCTGTGCAGAAAAGTCTTCAGCTAATACACTGTACCTGGGAGAAAATGAATGAATAAATCTCTAGGGAGGTTACCTGTCATTAACACTTGATATGAAAATTATACTGCAGAGCTACAGGTGAACAGCATGTTCATTTCCTTCCCTTCATGAATTCACAGTCCTTTTTATAGAATTTCACCAGCTTTAAAATGCTTTAGTGTACTTTTTCCATTATATTTCTCTTTTGACCTTGGAAAATGCGTAAAGCCGCTCAGTGTTCAAGTATTCTACCTGAAAAGAGACCCTTGCCCTTTTAGTTGTGCTTGGAAGAAGGTACCAAAAAAAGAGAAAGAAATGTTCTGCTGTAGATACAGCATAATTAGAGATGACAGGTAATAAAATAACATTAATAAACGCAGTCTTTGAGCATTCTTCCATTTGTCCATCAAAACCCACCACATTTATTTCACCTGACGAAATGTGTGTCAGACTGTGGAAACCTCAGTCAAGTTCTGTTGTTTCAGGCAAATGAAATAAGACAATTCCAAACACAGATTTTGATTGCTATTCCTTCTGTTAAATGGTAAGTGCTAGATAGCTAGAAATGGTCATTTGTTCAAATCTTGAGGAAATACCAAGTAATAATAAAAATCGGAAAGTTGAACTCACAAAGAATATGAAGTCCCTTGAGACAGGAGTAGAGGAAAATTGAGGCTTCTGTTCTTCTGAATGTTCCCTTTTACATCACTGGGTTCACTTTTGTGCCTACTTTTGGTAGATTAGCTATAGAGAAACTGACATTTATTTTGGCATAGGTATTGTGCTGACATCAACATAGATCTTGAGAAGGTAATTGTCCATGTAAAAAAGCCCAGTGAGTGATTGTATATCAGAAATATACAAGAATACAAAAGAAAGCATATTATTTTCTTTAAAAAGTAGTAATTGCATTTCCATTAATTTCATAATATAGTCATAGAAAAGTGGGTTAAGCATGTCACAGCTGCTGATTGAACTTTGCAGGTTAACATTTTAGCATGCTGTAATTTTGCTGTACCATAATGCATTAGACTAATGGAAGGAACCAGCTTTTCCAGAAAGCTGTTTGTCCATTTCCTTGACATAAAAGTATTTGCTTCTGATTCTTCAGATGCAGAAGAGTAGAATTCAATTTAGCAGCTATGGCAAAATATTCAGATGGCTACTTTTCAAATGCTTTACAAAGTAATTAGTGTATCCTAAATTGTTCAGAGGAGCTTGGGAGATGACACTGAAAAGTTCAAAGGAGCAGCAAAGAAATCTTTGGTACCTTTTAGCCCCTAACTTGAAACTTACTATTGAGAAAGGAATAGTATCTAGTGTTGTTCTTATCTCTCCTTTACAGCAACTACACACGGTGGTATTTGTCAGTGTTAATGTCTTGATTTAGTCAGTACTGATATTCTAGCAATTAATTCTGGAACTTTGATTACATTGCTTGATCCTGTTTATTGCTACAGATGATGACCAGTACTTTTCGTTGGGCTCTGACCCTTCTTTACGTGTGCTGTGTTTAATAATATGCATTTATAATCCACAAAAATACCCCTGCAATTATTTCCATGGAGGCAGTGGGTCTTCCATAGCAACTTGTCATCTGACTCTTGGACTGTAACAGTGGTCCTCAGATGCACACATGGAGAAAGGCAAATGTTGTTTGCAACAGCACATCCTAGAAGGATGAACTGTTTATTATCTTTCAAGAAATACAAACTGCTTGGTTGTACCATCTGACATTAGACAAGGTTGAATTTTCAATGGTATCCTGAGCACATTTTAGTTGTTTGGGGTTTTTTTCACCACTAAGCTTCAAACATCACATTAGTGCAAAAAATACATTTCTTCAGTATTTTAAATAGGAAGTGTATTTCCTTGTATTGCTATTGCCAAGTTTGTACAGAATAAAAACACAAGGTAGAATGTTCTTATTGCAAACTACACAAATAGTAATTTATGCACTCAAAGTACAGTTGCAGTATTTAATTTCTTTTAGACTTCTGTCTCAAAGTACCTTGGAAGAGGATGTTTTTTATTTGCATATTTCCTTGATTGACTAAATGACTTGTTTTCTCATTAGCATGCCATGCCAGGGTAATGCATTGAATTTGCATTTATTTGCATTAGTTAATTTGCTGTCAGGATGGTTAATTTGTGCATTTTTTACTGTTCCACTCCTTTAACACATTGATGGGAGAATGCCTGCCAAGAGACCTTCACGCAGGAGCAGAGAGGAACAAAGGTACAGAGGGACCAGCGGTGCCACTGCGAGTGGAGATACAATGGACCCACCCGAGGGCTTCCATGTCCTTGAGATGTATAATTCCTGTAGTGTGCATGGAGGGGATGGAAGTCCTTTTAAAAAGCCCTGGCATGCAAGGCACATGCCAATAGGGTTGATATTCACATGCACAGAGAAACCAAGCTCCTAGGGAAGCCCTGGTGTTACTTTACATCTGTAACACCTGTCTGCAGAGACAGAGAACAGCACAGATACACTAATCCATCTTACGGTATGTTAGTCCTATCCCAGATGGGAATGTTGAACAAAAAAATAAAAATTTTGGAAATTAAGCTTTTCCAGAAAATGTATGGGGGGCTTTGGGGCTTTTTTTTTGTTTAATTTTTTCCGCTGACATATTTAAATCAAAACAAATATTTTCAGGCATGTCAGTAGGAAAAAAAAATGCTGACTTATAAATTCAAATGAATTTCAAAATACTGATTTTGAGATCAAAAATTTAGTCAGCAACTGAAAGGATATATAGATATAAAAAGAACAAGACTCTTGTAATACTAGTAGCTATAAACTTCATATCTGTCTTCTATCATGACAGCAAAAGACTAATCAAAGCATGTGAATTAAAATGTCAAGAGTAAAATAAGAACTAAATCAGAACAAGGTTGTTGCTAAGATATTTTCTGGGATTTTCCTCGCTCTTCTGCACACCCTGGTATATATGCTAATGATTAACATTTCAAATCTGCCCTGGTTATAAGCCAATTCATATTAAGAGCATTGGAAATGTGAAAGATATGAGAAAACATGTCAAGAAATTCCTCCTATTTATTTCAAGTACTTAAAAACTTGCAGTCCTTTGTTTCTTCTTATTTAAAAGACATCAAAGCTTCTCAAAATGAACAGAAACCCTGGAAACAAATGAGATGGAAAAAAAACGTTCCAAGTGTGAAGGCTGATTCATGGTGGTATTTTTGGAGACAAGCACTAATTGTAGCATAGAGAATGGACTCAGTCATCTTCATTTATCATCAGGAGATCACGCTTCAAAATACCTAGTGGGTTTTTTATAATCTCCGGGATCTACATTGAACAAATCTTTCTTATAAATTAGAGGCTATATCCAGGGAGATTTATGCAACAGCTTGCTTGCCTAAGTTTTTTGTTGCAAAAGGGAATCTTCTGCACAATTTCATTATATATATATATATGTAAAATTAAAATATTCATGTCACATGATAAAACATTGTTCATTATATTCTGCACTCTCAAACTAGAATTCCCCTTTAGCAAAAAGCATTTGTACTCATATACTAAATGTACTTAGATAGGCACCTACCTTTTCTTTGTACAGTTTAGGTTATACCGTCTCTGTCAGTGCTCTACTTCAGTGTATACACAGCAATCAAAACAAATATTTGCACTGATTACACTGGTCTTTGGATCATAAATGATCCAAAGCTATAGAAGTAAGTATTGTTTATTCTTCTCCTAAAATGACTATTGGACTGTGCTTTTGTGAGAGGATTGTATGAAGTCCTTTGCCTGGAGAAGTCAGTGAATATTTGTTGGTTCAGAGCAATTTGCTGCTCAGCATTAAATGCTCCAAAAAAGTTATCAGTTACCTCTACTGTGTACATAATTTTCTTGCTATAATCTCATATCAGCTTGACATAAATCCCATTTCTAAACTCTGGCTTGTATTTTTAGTAAAACGTCCTTTCTTAAAAGATCAAAGGAAGTTTCAAGCTGCTCCTTTTGGTAATTAGCAGGTGCTGTGCTATGCCACATATTTGAGTAGTCCAGATGTTCAGCTGGGAAGTAGTAGAGTGGCAAAATGGGGCTCCATGGTGAGACACAAAAAATCTCACAAGCATGAAAGTATAGGTTTATTTTGCCGGGTTTCTAAAAATTATTTTGAAAGAGTGTATGTTTGTAGCCGGTTAAAAATATTCCATCAGTTAAGGAAAGCAATAGCTGTTAGTACTGTAGTTTTATTTGAAGTGTTTTTCTTACTTTGAAGTCACAGCATACAAATTAGGTCTCCCCATACCTAAGAATGGTTATCTGAATTCCCAATTACAGTACTTGATCTAGTGTCAAAAGTAGTGTTTTTTACTCTATTCTATTATCACAGAGGAACCTATGCAAGAGAGGAAGGGTGAATTATTTCCCTCCTGTACATCATCAGAGAGATTGTTTATTAAACTCTAATTATAGAATAAATTGGTTACAGCAGTGAAAACCCATTGAGGGCAGTGAAGTCGCATGGGGAGAGATAATGTGGCCTGAAGGACTATTACTGCTAATGTTTATGAGAGAGAAGAGAAAGTCAACAGGTTAAAATCTGTTTTCTTATGCATTGAATATATTAACTTCAAGTCTACCTTTGATACAGTATGCATAGAAACTTAGACTGGAATTTTTAAGATGCTGCAATGTTATTGCGGCTGTAGTGCTCATGTTTAAGAGCAGAATAAGGCTTTAAAAAGATTTAAACAGAAATAAAGATTGTTTTTAGAGGAGTTAAAATATTATCTAAAAAAGCATAGTAAATATTTTGAAAGAATAGTTCAGTTTATGCCTTCTTTGCTAGAATGAGTGCCTATGAACATAATAAGATTGATCATGACAAGAGAGTTACTTGCAACAGTGATTTGCATTTATTCAAATAATTTTGTGTTTGTATAATTTACTTGTGGGTCCTTTACTACCAAGGCAGTGTTGGTATCTGACACTTAGTTTTCAAATTTAGAGCTGTATCAGTCAGCAGTGACTGTTGTCTGAGGATTAATGGTATTGTCTGCTCCTTGAATCGGCAGCAAGGAATGTGAAGGGGATGGTTATGTCTTTGTGAAAGGTAAGCCATAGAATTATAGAATCGTGGAATATCCTGAGCTGGAAGGGACTCACAAGGATCATTGATAAAATAGGCATAATCTCAAGGTGCTCCATTACTTTTGCTACTAGTATTATAAGCCTAGTGGACATAAGAACATACGACATTTTTCATGGAATAAAATGCCAATTTTTAAGAAACTTTCATCTCTTTTTTTGCAATGAGAGAGGAAGATGATTTGCTATATTAGATCTACTCCTTTCTTCTCCTTTTGGTATGACTGCTTATTTTTTCTTTCCTCTTTTGTATGGGACTCATAAAAAACATAAACATATTTATAAACATACAAAGGTAAAATTCTTCACATTATTTTGCTTTTTGGAGACTGTGGCCAATTTGAAAATAATAAGGCTTTTAGAACTCATGTAAATATTAAAATAATAATGAATCAAGGAATTTAACAAGAAGTTTTGTAAAACTTTTTTGAGTTTCAGGAGTCACACAATCAAACCAAATGTATTACATTTATTCTCTGCTCATTTGAGTTTAGCCTAGCCAATTGGATGAAAAAGTTTCCTGCTGTTTTCCAGCAAGAATCTTTATATCTGTCATCCATCAATGTAATTTACTTGTTAATTTTTTTTCTTTATGACTGCAAATTATTGTCTTATTTTTCACTTTTACTTGTGTTGGTATTTGCCTCCATTTTACATTTTGTTGGTTGTTATAATATTTGCCATGCTAGATTTTGTCTGCACACACACACACACACAATTGGCATTCTCCTGCTGTTACAAGGCATTGTGAGAAAATGAAAGCATTAAAATATCAAGCAATCATCAGGTCATTTAGTTTGTGTCAGTCTTGGCAAGCTGGAGAGAAGGATAATTTGGCAAGAGTTTATAATTAGAGATAAGTAATACAATTTTTATTTTGATACCTGGATCATCATTTTTCTGATAATTGTTTTAATAACATTTTAGAGCATATTACTTCATTTGTGCCTGTGAATTCTAGGTATCAATTGTATATTGGGTAAATTACTCAGGATTATATCTCCAGGTGAAATGCCAGTAAGAAAACACTTGAAAACAGACTGATGAAAAAGACTAGTTCTCGATGTGTTGCATCAATAGAAAGATACCAACCCATTCCAAATATAAAAAGTAAACCTGCCTCCACACATCAGAAGCAGAGTGCAATAGAAGATCTGCTATTTCTTACTAAACCAAACAATGTAACTGGCAAAACCAGGCATGTTTTTGATATGCAATAAGGAAGAAGGGTGCGTGTTGCAAAGTCTGCCTGCTTTGTTCCAGAAAAAATTGATGGACCAATTGATATTCTCTGTAGGGGCCTTTCCTTGTTTGTGTCTTTGGACCATCATGATTCCAACAACACTATGTCTGAGCTGCTGAGCCATCTCTGTGGAAAGCAAAAGTCTATTCTCTGTCCATTGGCCTTTGCTCACCTCCAGAGTGTTACTAGCCACGAGTTACCCCCACGACTATGGTACCATTGACTCTCCTTACTCTATTTCTGTGTTCAGGAATCTGGCCTACACCTTATATCCCAGGACTCATTCCCTCAATATCAAGGAACACATTTTACAAAAGTGATCATCCTAAGGATATCACACTTTGAGGGAAGCGCACTGCTTTGGAAAGGGCCAAAGGCAAAGACCTACGTGCAGAGATGTCAGCTTGGTTTCATCTCTCTGGCTTTGTCTCAGGTCTGAACTGACACACCATGCTGAGCCATGTGAGTGAGCAGAAGACCCTGATAAATCATTTGTTCCCATCTGCTCAACTTCTTCAGTCTGGTCACTCACAAACCTCTTTTTCCCTCAAATCTTAAGGCTTGTAACCCTATGGAGCCTGTGCCTACATCACTGACACCATCATCTGGAGTTGCAGTTCAGTTGAACAAGTTCAAGGAACGTGATCAACAAGTGGAAGTAATATGAAATTATGATGGTCTTGTCCTTTGAACTTAGTCCAATAGAAAAATAAAATAGAATTAAATTATAGAATAATTTGGGTTGGAAGGGACTTTAAATATCATCTAGTTACAACCCATGGGCCAAGAACACCTTTCACTAGACCTGGGAGCTCAAGGTCCCATCTAATTTGGCCCCAAACACACTTCCAGGGATAAGATATCCACGACTTCTCATGGAAATCTGTTCCTAAATTATGTGATTTAACTCAGACTGATTGGTCGCCTTGGGATGAACCCCAGTACCATAGCTCTTAGCAACTGTTTAGACTTCCTGATCACTCCAATTGTTGTTATGGATTTCAACATCAAACAGCATCCTCCAGAAAATGTTTCCCTGCCTCGGACATCATCTTCCTGCAAGCAGTCCTGCAGGTGCAACCAGGAGCCACAGTCTAAGCATTCTTTATTATCTACTCTTATTCACTACACAGTTACAGAATGGGTAAGGTTAGTAAAGACCACACTGGGTCATCTGGTCCAACCTCCCTGCTAAAACACATCCCAGAGCACATGACACAGGAGTGCATCCAGATGGTTCTTGAATATCTCCAGGGAGGGAGACTGCACAGCCTCTCTGGGCAATCTGTTTCAGTGCTTGGTCGCTCACACTGTAAAGAAGTTCTTCCTTGTATTAGGTTTGTGCCCATTGCCTCTTGTCTTTTTGCTTGGCACCACTGAGAAGAGCCTGGAAATATCCTCTTGATACCCTCCCTTCAGATACCTGTAGACATTTATAAGTTCCACTCTGAAAACGAGTTCTCTCTTTAAAACCTGTCTACGCACGTTTGACTGAGGTCCTACTGCAGAATTCAAAGCTGCAAGTGTAACCTGCCTCTCTGCTTCCCCCCAACAGCCTACCTGAGTATCTCATTCTTTGCCCAGTTAATTCAGGAAATTATTGTGTTTTATATGCACCTTTCCTCAAATCACTGAAAGAACTAGGTGAGTGCCTAGTCCCTCACTTAGACAAGAATTTGTTACTTAAAGCTCTTGTGGACTCTCCTTTGCTATCGATAAGTCTGCATTTCCTCATAGATAGACAATACAATCTCTTTGTGCTGACAGCTGGACCTCATAGCTGCTTTGTGTAGAGCAATGTTCTGTCAGAGACTGTGACCCCCTGAGCAGCTGAAACTTCTCACTCATGTTGCAGCCAAGACCTGTCTTAACTAGAAAACCAATTTACCTATCATTTCAGTAGGTTATTCTGGGTTTTTTTTTTCCATCCAAGCTGTTACCTCTGTGGTTAAGGGGTTTTTTACTGCCAATATCAAGATGAATCTTTCTTTTTATACTGATATCACCACATTCTGGAGACTGTTATCACGTCTGAGATTTTAGTTCCCTCAATGCACTGCCCATCAAAATGAAAACAGTGAGCTCCCATGCAGCTGCTAGGGTAGAAACACATGGCAGCATGCACTGTCCCCTAGACCTTACACAGAATAAAAGGAATTGCCGGGAAATGTGTCTTTCCTGGACTGTCGTCATACTGATAGCCAGATATTTTAGCACACCTGTGCCTGGTGCTATTCTGTACCGTTCACGAATACCATTAACATTTGCTTAAGAGTTCCTGCACTAGGTGTTATCATTAACATATCCAAGACTCACATACAGGTAAATATGAATATGTACTCATTGCTGGTTGGAATTCCTTTCTATGTGAATGAAAGCTGAGCTACAGCTTAAAAATGGTAGAAGTTACTAGCACATGCCTTTCTCAAGAAGTATAGTCCACATATGCAGTTATTTCCCACCTCCTCCCACCTTGTCCCTGCATCCCTTCAGAAACCAGGTGGGGTTAGGACTGTGCAGCTGAGACACAGCTGCAAAGACCATCAGGCTTTTTCCAGAGATGTCTGTGACTGCTGCAAGGGTAAAACTTTTCTTATCTTTATTGTCAGATATATTCTTTGAATTCGCACATGGAGTGTGCATATGGAAAACTGGTTGATAATTTTCTTTTTTTTTAATTTAAGAGTGAAAGTATCATTCAAAAGGAAAAGTCAGTTCTACTCTTCTTCTTTTTTCCCTGCCTCTCCCTTGATTCAGTATCATTTGCATGCTGCAGCACTTGCTTATCCTGTGTCAAAGACTTGGGGGCGTAGTGGAGGGGGGGAGTGCTATATAAAATCCCACAGAAACTTGCAAATGCAAGTCTCAGTCTTGAAGGAAACTACTGTGAATATATTTTGGTAAGTGTATTTCAGATGAGAATGCTATAAAAAGTGCATAAATTGCCTGCTTGATACAGCATTTCAGGACTGTTTTATTAAAAAAAGGTGAGATAGGGCATTCTGCTCTATCCCTCACATCATTTAATGGTTTTATATTTGTCAACACAGTTGTCAATAAAATTTCATTGCTCCATTTCTTTTTATCACTTGCAAGCTTATGGGGCTACTTGAGATTTTATTTTATTTTGTAAATCAAGGACTATAATGAGACTGGTTTATTATAATATAAAAAGGGGCTACCCTGTGGATTCCTCATTCTAAGAACAGCCCTTCCAGACCAAGCTTACTCCCTGATTCCACCAAACTGAGTAATTGTTTCTGCTGGGATTTGAATTAAGGAATTACACAGCTGAAGTACTTGTGCAAAACTTTAATAAGACAGAGCACCAAAACAATAATACCAGGTTGAATACCTATTGCATTTATTTTACTGTTCTAGGTGTTTCTTAGCAGTAAAAGATAAAATTAATTAATTTTGAATGAGTGTCTGTAAAATTGTGCTGAGTTGTCAATGCTCACTCTGCAGATGTATCTTTTGTGTTGAATTAGGTGGAAACAGCAACTGATTCAGATACTGAAAGCAGAGGCCTACGGGAATACCACTCTGTTGGAATACAAGTGGAAGATGAAAAACGGTAATTTAAGCATGCTCAAAAATCTGCAGTCTTTCATAACACAACATGCATTTGTAAACAGATTTAATAAATAACACCTGACAGGTGCTGCCACTAAATAATTCCCAAAGTCAAATTTCTTATGTGCATGCTTATTATTTGGTAAAATTTTTAGAGATTTCTTAGCAGTGGCTTCACATTTATCTAACTTCCCAGTTTTTAATTGTAGGGAAGGAAGTTAAAGTATTAAATTGAAATAGTGGCTTAATATAATTTCATTATTGACAGAATACTAAGAGCTACATATTGGAACAGTCTTCCTTTGATAGGACTCCTCATGCTGATCCAGGCTTTCCCAGTCCACAAAAGGAGACACAGTTCTTAGGATGGTATCTTTATTCTAAACTAGAATCAGCTTTTTGATTTGTTCGGTCCTTCTCCAGTTTTGTAAAGCTTCTGGACCATGTACTGACCCACAGGTTATTCCTGGCAGGTACTGTTTCTCAAGTACTGGACCAGGACCATTATCTCATTTCACAGCAGCTGTCTCAGAGTATCTGGCTGCTAATTGCCTTTTGACCTCACTGAGTACAAATAATTTGAGACAATAGACTCCAATGTGGAAAGATTGCACAAATAATCTTTGCTTCTCTATCTAATTTTTTAACACAAAGGTTTTCTAAAATGTCATTATTCAATGTCATATAACAGTGGAAAATCAACTTTTAATGGGCACCCTATAAGACCAAAAATAAAACCCAACCCACTGTCTTAAACATGCTGATATTATCTTTCTTTTATTACAGGATTTTCATAAGTACTAACTGAGCAGACTTTCAGATTTTTCTACTTAAAATGCTGAACATTTTAAAATTTTTATATATATACTTTACAGACTTTTATCAGGAAGTTCTAGTTCTGCTAATTATTTCCAGTATATTTAGTAATGATATGTGTTATTTTGGAGCATGAGAATAAATCAATATTTGCTTCCAGAGATAATTTAAATTATTTTCTTTTGTACCCTTGCTTAGATCAATGATTCCACTATGCATTTTGTTTTTCCTCTCTGTTGTTACTCACCATCTAATTTTAGTGAGGTATTCACAAAGAAAAAATGTGTAACATAAAGATCCATGAGAAGAACAGAATCCACTCTTTCTCACTGAAACATTATTTTACGCCCTCTGTACCGTCACATACGTTATTTATGTGTCTTAATATCTTTTCTTTCTTCCTTCTTCACCAAGACATGGACGATTCAAGCGCTCAAACAGTGTAACAGCAGCTGTCCAGGCTGACCTGGAACTGGAGGGTTTTCCAGGACACATCACCATGGAGGATAAGGGACTTCAATTTGGCTCGTCATTCCAGCAGCACTCAGAGCCCAGCACACCCACCCAGTATAGTGCAGTGAGAACTGTACGGACACAGGGACTCTTCAGTTACAGAGAAGATTATAGGACCCCAGTTGACACCTCAAACCTCCCACCACCAGAACCCTGGCTAGAGCCAGCCCTGGAGACAGTAGAGACTGGACGAATGTCTCCTTGTCGTCGGGATGGATCTTGGTTTATGAAGTTGCTACACACTGAAACTAAGAGGATGGAAGGATGGTGCAAAGAAATGGAAAGAGAAGCAGAAGAAAATGATCTTTCTGAAGAAAGTAAGAACATTTCAGTATATTTTCTTACAGACGATTACTAAAATATGAAATCTGTTAGGATAAGTTTGGGAGCTGGTGAGTCAGCTTATCATCACTCATTCTGTAGGAGCAAAGAACCATAACACATAAAAACAGTCCTGCAACTGGTGTTTCCTGCAAGATGGTGTTTCCCAGAGTAAGATTTTTGTGGAAGTAGTTAAAGAGCCACCTGTAGAGTCCAGTGCAGGATCAAAGTCTGGTATTACATAGAGCTCAGATGGTGCAATAGCTCCATCCGCAGCTCCAAATCTGACACATCCTTCCCACTCACTTCTATGGCTCCAGTGTTTGACCCTTTGCCAGAGCACACAGGGTGATCTTACATGAACATTGTTTTGCCCTTTTCCTGAAACCTGCAATTTTGCCTCTTAGTGAGCAGGCATTTTAAAAATGTTTCCATTCCTTTACAGGCACTTCAGCCTGTTGGAAGAACAGAAAGCAGTAGCAGGCAAGAACAATAGTGAAAGTACTTCTGCACTTAGACAGGCATATGCATTATGAGAAAATTCAGCTGCATTTTCTTATTACAATTTTGTCAAGAATCATTATTATTCTCTCATGTCCTGTGGACACCTTGAAAGGAGTGATGGGATAAAGTGAAAAATAATGTAGACAATTTTGGAACAAGATCCAAGACAACGCTAATGATAGTAATATATCAAAGTGGTCCTAGGACTCAGTAGCCAGCTCCCTGTGATTCCCTTTGAGGTCAATTATCCTTGTTCTTCAGGCTCAGTTTTATAAATATTTCAATCCTTGACAATCTGAATTATTGTCTCAGCAGAGATTTTGTCAGATCACAAATGGATTTATATCAAGTTTTCTTACTAGCATCTTTCCATGCACTCTTACAAATTTCACTATCACCTCTGAGTACTGTTCTTTTCCCCCCCAATGAGTTCTTGCTATAATGTACCCTCAGGTCTTGAGCCAGTCCAGTATGGTGACTAAAAGGCCAATTTCTATTTCTTGCACTGACCTTTTCAAAGCAAAGAATATATGTTTTTATGTCATCATTTTTTCATTTTACAGTCATATTTCTCTGCTGTATGTGCACAAGTCTGCCAAGTTACAACACCGGGTTTGGGATGGGCGGTGAATAAGGCTGGTTTTCATTCCTTCAGTATCTGATGCTTTCTGGTCTGTGGGTTTTGTCCTTATTTTCATCATGGCAGAGCAGTGCTCGGAATTTTCTCCTTCCATTGATACTATGAAGACTTTAATACTCTCCTAGGAACTGTTAAATAACAACATATTTTGCTTTGATTTGTCTGTGAAAGACTTTCCAAGCCTTTCATAATGGTTATTCCTCAGTACTTCTTTTTTATGCATATGTACTATTTTTCAATTCCTCAAGTCTTTGCAGTGCTGAATACCGATGTTTCAATGTCATCATTAAGAATCCCAAAGCACCTGCTTCCTGGATCACCTGTTACTGATGTAGGAACATCAGTGTTTTCAGTCTGAAGCAGAAGCTCAAAGAGCAAGGCTTTGATCTCCTTTGAAGGAGTAAGATTATTAGGGAGCAAAGGGGAGAAACACACAGGACGTTAGCCCCTCTCTTTCCTAGCGAGGAGACTGCAGGCAAGAGCTGGGCTTCTCCTCCCTCCTCTCCCTGTAAGCTCTTCCTTTTGCACAGCCCTAGTCAAATCTGCAGCCTTATGAAATGAGCAGTGAAAACACACTCATATCAGTACTCCTGCCTCACTCAGAGATGTGCAGAAGCAGTTAGAGCTGTTATTTTTTGGAATACTAAACAGGTGAGGAAAACTTGGATGGCCTGGCTTTAGCTGACTATCTGTTCTGAGGTGCAGTACCATTCTCTTTCCTATCATATGAACCTATACTTTTGCTCTCCAGAAATACTCTGGAACACCTTGCTGCATTGTGAAATGGCAATCAAGAGGTAGTTTTCTGTAAATTTTACACAGGACATGAAGACAATATGGACTTCAGTAATTTTTATTAATATTTTGAGTTAGTGGCACCTTTTTAATTTGGAATATTTCAGTCAAAAACCAAAACATAGTATCAGGATTTTGTTTTCCTGTTTGCAGAGGGACTCAAATTTGGAAGAGAAAAAGAAAGAGCAATTCTCTGATAACAGAGTTGATAAAACACACCTGAAACCCTTGAAAGCTCTTTTTTTTAAACTAACAAAAATAGTTTAATTACTTGGGGGAACATTTTGACCTCCCTAATAGGTTAAAGAAGTTATGGTATAGGTCTACATAGTGTTTGCAAAGTCAGAATTTGTGTTCAGCTGACTGTCAGAAGTGAACCTTGAAGTTCTGATTTTTCATTGTATATGACTCATTTCAAGAGCTCTTCCTGAAATAATTTCCAAATTACATTATTTTTAAATGGTATCGATGCAATAACATTCACATCGAATAAAAGGAAGTTCTCAAAGAATTCATTTCACCAGAGGAATGAGCTTCACAGCATTCTAAAAACTCTGTGTGAAATTATTTTTCCTGTTGAACCTTTAGAACATTTTGTATCCCCAGTCTGAGCTACGGAGGTTGTAAGGTGTGCATCCTCAAGAACTTAAGTTTAATGATATTCCAGTATGAAATACATCTTGACATATTTAAACATTTGCCAATTCCTTGAAGAAAATAAACAGAAATTGCTGAGCCAAAAGCAAATAAATATGGTTTTCCATCTTCCAGCAAGACTACTATTCCCAAAACACTTCACGGCAAAGTTTGCACATTCAAATTGTCATTCTTCATGATGAATCATTTCTTTTTGGCCTAGATATATTAATTGTACCTGAAGACCATATATAGCTTTGCATCTCCTAGGAGAAGGCTGTCCTTGTGACACCACTTCCATTTTGTTTTAAACATGGGAACAGTTAAAATAGAGCTGCATTTTAGAAAACAGTTTTAGTTTTGGTGTTACCACAGCAGCCCTGAGATCACTAAAAGCTGTCTGATTGCTATATTGATTTTTTTCTTTCAATGTAGCTTTTCTCCCACAATGTTGTTTTAAGAGCTTCACTCATCAGGTCTTAGAAAAAGAGATAATCATTGCAGCACAAATATCCTCTTTCGCCTTCTTTTCAAAGCATTTGTTTTTTCATTTGGTCAGTTACCGTGAGATTCATCTTGAAGTCCCTGTGAAGTTCTTATATTGTTTGTGGAGGCAGCTATTTGTATTCTAACTGTTTATTTTATATATGTGTGTGTGTGTGCATATGTGTGCGTGTGTGTGTTCATTTATATGTAAAAAATACAGGTATGTGTCTGTAACAATTCCCAGGGTTAGACATCTGGACATTTGTACTCACAGGGTGCCTCCAGGCAAAGATATGTGTTTCTCATGGGTGCTGTCTGGAGTTTCAGTTTTACACTCTGAAAAATGTGTTTGGCTCTTAGTGTGTAGGTGATGACAAGAAAAACAATTTCAAGTGTCACAAAGCTATTGAAGACCAAGAAGGTCAGACTCTGCATCCCATAAGCATGGTGATGGGAACAGGGAGAGCAGAGCAGGGAGAGGGAACCACAGTCCCTGCTCACAGCTTGCAGGCAAGGACTGGCAGGGGAAAGAAGAAAACACCCTGGGCTTCTTATCGCCACATGCTTGGCCACTAGAGTACTTTGTTATGACAAACAGCTCCACAGAGGTTGCACTCACATAAAAATCCTTTGAGAGGTGCAAAAATTAACTCTGGGATAAACTATGCCAGCAGAAAGGTTGTTTTACTGGTATCTTCTGCATCATGGTTAGGAGCTCTATTGGTATAGCAGTAAAGTGATCTCTAGTGGGGAAAGAAATAAAGATATTAGAGTGGGAGCTCAAAGTGTCACCTCTCTCTTCCATTCTCCTTAATTCCACGGATACTGGACCATTCCTTGCTAATCCTCTAGCTGATATTTCCACAGTACTGCAAAGGCTTTGCTAATAGGACTGAATAGTAATAGAAAACACAGAGTAAAATCTCCCATAATTTTAAGGGAATAAAAATCAACAAAAAACCCTCACAGCCAATTGATTTTAGTATATTCAGGAATTAATTATCCATAAAAGCTTTCTTAAGTGTTTGACCAAATATAGATTATCCTTTAACCAAAGAGAAATTACTGACATCATTTTCAAATGCTTTTCACACACCTATCCTTCAGGAGCTATCGAAATTTCCAGTTGGAGTGTTGTGAATGACTAAAGAATATCTTAACTGTACTGAAATAGTCTGTAAAGTCCCACAGTGTGGCGTTCAAGAATTGCTCCCAGCATTTGTATTGTTCTGCTAAAATTTTCTCCTTTTTGAACTTTGATTTTTTGAGAGAAAAAGCAAATTTTCAGCAAGTCCCAGCTGGTGAACAAGGGTCCCATTACCTTCCAGAGCACTGCCAGCTGGGGGCTATGTTGTCCTAAAATGCCATCTGAACATTATCTATTTATTTTTGGGTCTACGTTCTCTGTTGAGAGCGAAAAAATATTTCTAAAATTTACTAATTTAAGTTTAGAGATTAGACAAATATCATGCCCTACTTTGAGTCAGGAGGGTAACTAAATGCCAGTTTCAATATTTTTCCAGGTATATTTTCTCATATTATGGAGTAATTTATTTCCAAGTATGGGGGGGTGGGGGGGGGAGGGAATGGAATTATCAAATGGAAAATTTAAATTAAAATATGTCATTTAAATAGATAGCAATGAATGCCAGAAGGAGATTGATTGTTAGCAGTTTCTCACTGCTGGTGCAGCAGTGGCACAATTGAACAAAGCTTTTAACCTGTCAAGATCAGAGTTACAGCATCAGATTGTAATCAATTTCATCAATACAGTCCTAACTTTCCCTCTCTACCATTGTGATATGAAATTACATGGTGATATGATTACAAGGTTTTGTAGAATTTCGCAAGCAATTCCACACACGTAGGGAAAAGACATCATTGTGTTAATTGTGCAATTTTTACAATCTCTAATCAGAGTGTAAATCCTGAGCCTATTTTCTGAAGTCATAGTCAGGGTTTTGCATATCTTCAGAGCTGAAGTCATATAGGACCACATAACAAAAATTGAGTGCTTCATATGCTTCAGGGAGCAGAATTCAGGTTGTGTGACACTTTCCTGACATTTGGGCAAACACAAAACTATCTTAATGCAAGGAGATATATGGATTATATGAAGAATATGTCTGTTTATGTGTATTGGTAGATTTTATCATAATTTATTTACAAGAAAAATCTTTTAGTCATCACCAAACATCTGAATCTCTTCAGTCTCTAACATTCATCATTCTTTCATGGAGATAATCAATCTGCACTCATCAGAATAATTCCCCAATGCATGAAATTAATAACAAGGCTTTGGATGTCTATTAATATTGTGCTAAAGATTATGAGTTGAAGTGTTTTAATACTTTAATTTAATTACAGCAAGGCAGAGTAGCATGAATATGAGAGATCCTAACCTCTATGTTTTATTACATCTGATTTACTTATTAAAATGGAAATAGAGTTAGATCTTTAGTAAATGCTAGGGTTGTAATTATACATGTGTATTCAGTACTGTGACTCAGTGGCACATGCAACCATCAGAGTTTTATATCCCTGAGAAATGTGTACCCCACCAAAATGCTTCATTGCCAGTGCCTAAGTCTTGACCAGTCTGACTGGGCTTTAAATCACTAATGCTTGTTGATGTGATGCTTCATGATAATGAAGACAAAATTAATGTTTATTTACTTTGAGGGTTCTGGTAACTGAAAATCACTAGAAAATATCAGACATATATAGATTCTGTCAGGATCTATATTTCTGCAGAAGAGCTAAAACCAATGCCCCTTACTCAGATTATGTATTTGAGCTATGAACTGTAAAATTCTGCAGAGGAAATTAAACTTTAACTTTACTCACTAGAGACAACTAATACAACCATCAGCCTGTGGAATCATCCTCATTCTTTTTTTGCTTAGTGAATCATTTAACATAGCATGGAATAGGTGATGTCAGGGACTTGCTACAGCACAGTTCCTCATCTTGGAAAAGGAGAACCTCTGACCTCACACTGGGAGTTTGACTAATGCCCTAAGCTACAAATCGCTGAGAGAAAAAAGGAGGACACAAAGCTGTTTGCCACTAAAGTCATTGCCTTTATTAAAAACGTTGAAAACAAAATTTAAGCAATTTGTGTCAGATCAAATGAAACATTTCTTTTTTATTTATGTTTTTGTATGCTTGTTCAGGTTTCAACACTCCAAATATTCCTTTCTGTATGCCAATAACACTGTAGAGGAAACAGAGTGGTTTAGTAACCAAAAACCCCAAACCAATTAAAATACTTTATTTCATTTGGCTGACAGAACAAAAACAAACCTCAGTGAATTACCCATGCAGCCCTGAACCACTTAACCCTTTTACAATGCATGTCACACAGGGCAGATGAATTATGTATATTTCTGTTTAATTTAGTGTTGTGGCACAGCTGTGCTGTTTGTCTAACAGAAAACGGAATAGAGTTTGAGAACCACAGCTCTACATACTAGCATGTGTCTTGAAAGTTACTGAGATTGTAACTGGAGCCCAAAACTTTCAAATTATCTTTTGCTGCTGCTTGTAGGTGAGCAGATGTTTCACTGGCCTAAAGAAAATGGAACTAAAATGTACAATCCACTACCAAAATCCTGTTTTCACATGACCTCCTGTACTTATTCTAAATAACAACAAAATTTTTAAGCCCTTCCACAGTTTAATGTTTCTTATATCAGGGGCTACAGATCAGTTGTGCTGTACCAGCTTTATTCCACACTCATCATCCTGTTTGAATTGTCCAACTTGGTTTCTCCAAATAGAAGTAAAATATATCAGAGTAATTCCTGTCTACCCTTACCCCACCTCTCTATATCTTTAACCTTATTTAAAGATCTGGAAATTCTCCTGCTAAAATAATTTTTTCCTTGAGATCACAGCTTATAATGCTTTTAATTTTTTTTTTTTTCATCATAGAGATGGATGTGAAGGAAAGGAAGTGGAGGAAAGGATATGTAGGAAGGTAGAGAAAAGCATGGTGCTGTCTACCAAAGTGTGGTATTTATCCCAGCAAATGTGGGAGTCAGGATAAGTTAGTTTCTTAGGGATAAACCAATCCCCTCAGGTAGTACTGTCCAGAGAAAGACAGAGGCACCTCCAGGAGGAAATTCAGCTCATCTAAAAATATGTGCCTAACACGGCTGAGCTGCTGAACTCAGATCGCTGATTATAACACATTCAAAAATTTTAATTTAGACAGATGACTCTTGGAAACAAAGTCAAGTTAAATGAGTTTGGTTGTTTCCCCAACGCTTACTGTAAGGGCATGTACGTGGACAGTGAGGAAATACCAACACATTCACGGGGGCTGATCCTGGTTCAGCAAAGTCCTGGAGCACCTGTTTGTGTCCCACTTTGTCTGAAGCTCCTGTGCTGAGGACTCTGTATATTTTCCTGGGCAGACAACCTGTAATTCCTAGTGGTTTTACCAGAACATGTCCCAGAGATGTAATTCCTGTGAGGATCTAATCCTTATGGTAGGAATATGTTATATCAGAGTTGAATGTAATAACTTTACCCTCAGAACAGATAAAGAGATCTCACCCAGGGATCATCTACACAAGTTTAGTGAGGGAAGTAATTTGCAATTGCAGAACCAGAATATATAATCTAAGGTACATGTGCCTTTGACAACAGAAGGAACAGACATTCAACTGGTTCTTGAGGCAGAACAATTTCAACAGCTCTCAATTTTCATGAGCAAATGTAAACAGGAGAGGTGTCATTTACTTTGAAATTTAGGAGTGTTTTCAAAATCGTATGGATTGATGGATGGTCACTTCAGAAAGCTGAATATAGTCCCTTGCTTTTTTCTACTTCCTTAAGCAAGTAAAGTCTAAGCTGTTTTGACTTACTAATATATCATTTATTATTCAATAATTGTTGCCAAAAGATAAGGTACCACTCTGAGCTTTCTTATACCTCAGTCTTTTTAAAAAATATTTTATGTGTATAATCACAAGAAACAAAATCGAATATTTACTTCCATTTTAAAATAACCAGGAATTTTACCTGCATATTTTTCAGCTGAACATTGTATTTACTGCCAAAAAACATTTACTGGTAATAATCCATCTGTATGCTTAGTCCTAGGAAAGATCCGAAGTGCTGTTGGAAGTGCTCAGCTCCTCATGTCTCAGAAATTCCAGCAATTTTATTGGCTTTGTCAGCAAAATCTGGTAAGTCACTTTGCCTGGCTATTCTTGAAGAGGTTGGATTTATTCATCCATAATATTCCACAAAATGTCACTCTATATTTTCGAATTTAATATTTTTACTTCAAAAACAACTGTACTGCACCCGAGCAGTAGCATTCTGAAATGTTATTTTCATGTCCCACATTTACTTCCCTCTTTTTTTAAATTTAGTCCTTAAGTATGATGTTAGTAGATTTTTTTAAACGAATACGTAATTTCAGTAATTTCAGTCTGATTATGTTTTGCTTTTCTCTTTTTGCTATCTTTAGTAAACAAAAGAAAATGAAAAAGGAACAAATGCAAGTTTTCTGAGACATAATACTGTGGCTTATTTTTGCACTACCCTAGTATAGTAACTATATTTCATGTAAGAAAGGGGGAAATTTTCACACTACTATCAGTGGAAAATAGTAAACTAGAATAGTGGAGAATACAGGATCCAGCTT
>JAWWMU010000153.1:92085368-92112525 GCA_035048155.1 Cinnycerthia olivascens | reverse complement strand
GAGAATACAGGATCCAGCTTTCTACTTACCTGAAAATGGGACTGATCATGGAAATGAGATATCTATAACGTTCATAAAATTGAATTGGATAATTTGTGTTGCCAATTATATATGAGATGTCCTGGGGCTAAAGGAACAGATGCATTATATTACTTGTGAGGGTTACTGCTATTGTTCTGGAAGTTCATTAGAGACTAATTCAATTCCAAATGTTATCTTCATTAATATGACAGCAGCCATCAGTGATACCAATGTTGTGGCAAGATGATACTAATCAATAGAAGAACGTAATTCTTCCAGCTACAGCTGGTGGTAGAACACCTTTCTTTGTCTCCCTCAAATATCAAGTGTACCTTTTCCTTCTGACTGTCCCTAAACCTCATATCTTGAAAGTACTGAATTTTGTTGTGTGCACGGCAGCAGACGTAACTTACACATCTGCTTACATACTTTTCTTTTTGGGATTTGTCACATAACTTCCAAGGCAGAACATTCATTCTGCAAAGACCTACTTGCTACTTTCCATCCATAAACATTCAGAACACCTGCAATGAAATAATACTGAGAAAATAATGCCAAAAATGTCATACCTTCGGATAGAAAATATTAAGATACATGGTCCTCATTAGAAAAGAATCCAATTATACACTTCGAACACTCTGTCAAAACAAGAATTTTAAAAGCTGCTACAGAATAACAGAGGAAATATACAAAGTCTGACAAGCAAGAATTGACCACATCTATATTATCAATTACATCATGTGTGCTCCCTATCTGGTAATTTGTGTCATACCAAAAGAAGGAAACCTTCATCATTGTCTGAAAGTTTCTCTCTCCAAATTTAAAAATGCCCTCCATTATCTGGTTGATTAAGCTATGCAAACTAAGATTTGGAGAGCCTAACCTCCACCCCACTTAATTTATCTTCAAGTGGGCCCAGCACTTGTGCTCAAGAGCATTACTGTAACAGCAAGAGCAGCTCCTGCTCAGCCATCAGCCCTTCGGGAGTGAGAACAACTCATTACTGCAAAAGCAAGGAGAAATCTATAACTTTGTAAACAACACAACCAATAAGCTGGCAAGATTTTTCTTCTCTTTTTCTCTTTTGGATAATAAACCTTTAAACTCCGTAACAGCAGCCTTACCCCACTCTCAAGATGTAGGCTCTGAATATCCTTCCCTTTCATTAAATCAGTAATGGGGTCTGCAGAAAGCAGCAGCTGCAAAACTGACTGTAGGTCATTCATGTCTGGAGGCTTTTCTTCCTATTCCTAATGATAAAGTTTGTTGCTGAATAGTCACTTGGTGCATACCTACAGCAGGCTTTCTATAGGATCCTCAGGCAGCATCTCAGTGCTCCAGGGGAGTGTTGCCAGCTTGTGCATTCCCTCTCTCTAAAACATCCAGCACATACAGGGCTGCCACATGGCAGCTTCTCTGACAGTGTTCAGCACTTATAAGCTTAAATGTAGGACACAGAACAACAGTGTTTACTTCTGCCAATTCAAAATGCAACCAGGGTTTTAGAGGAATATACTGAAATTTAACCGTGAAGGTCACCGATGGACTTTTTTAAAGGATCATGGGAGCTTCAAACAGCACATTTGATTGTACCCTGTGTTAGGAGCTCTTATCAAAGATTCTCAGGGTAAATTCACAGAAATTTAAGCTTTAATGATGTTTTCTTTTTTTATGAATCTGGCGGGCTATCTCCAGATGTTTACTGTTCCCATTAACTACTTGGAAAAAACATCATTACTGATTAATAATTAGTCCCTTCTGCATTATTCACATTACTTTTTGTAACACCCTTCTTTTTCTTTGAATTGTCCTCCTCTGTGCTCTCTAGTCAGCACAGATCCTGCTCAGCTGGTGTGTCATGGTTGCAGCTAAAACAGGGCAGCTTGAGCCCCTTCTAGGTACTTGTTGCTTGCTTTAGTTATCCTTCAAAAGGAGGGCTGCGAAGCTGAATTCCAAGTAAGATACAAATAAATTAGCAGTTTCTGAGAAGAAGCAGGTTTAAACCAATCTTTTCAAAACTTAGTTAGCTGTAATAGTACTCCTTTGTGCCAGCATTTATTCATGAACTGTGAATGTGTAAGAAGATGGAGGCAGCCCTCTTGTGTCCAGACCACACACGGCACAGACCTCTGCAAGTCGTGCTGGAGGCCATGGACTTCACAAACACCGTGAGTAGAGTGAGGACCACAAAGGTACAGAATAGCAATTAGCCTTGATTCAGGGGCAATGCCCTTGCAAATGAGTGGCACCATTTTCTGGCTGTTTAGAGCAAACTGGGTAGAGTCACTGAGGAGACCAGGCAGGAGAAAACAGATTGCAAGACAGACTGCTGTGGGACTGTCCTCATGAATTTCACACAGGGACTCAGTTCCTAAAGCCTGAAATGTTGACCTGTATAGAGTAAGTAACACTACTGACATAAATTTTAAATTGTTTTGTAACAAATTGGGATCCACCTAATGAAGTCGTTTTCAGTAAATGCTAATCTGGAGTTGTAATATTTCTGAGAAATCTCTTATAACCTATATGGCCAGTTCTCTTAAATCCCTGAGGCTCCCTATTAAAAGAAAACTTCCTTCTTGTGAAGAAGACTTGTTAGTTGTTCTCGGCCCAGATTCCAGTAGGGGTCTAGATATAGGTGACACTACATGCTGTCATGCTCAGTTCCAGGTGCTCATCTCCCACAGTGGCACCTGTAAACCCAAGTTTGAGCAGCAATTCCTAGTTTAAAACCCTAAGAAATGTGTGATTCAAGGGAGGAATTCAATAGCAATGCTAACTTATCTCCCAGTTTCACATCTGTGGGGTTGTGTTTAAATATAAAATGCCTTTGACCATTAGATTTGAAAAAGGTGGGGAACAGACCCTGCCGTAACAGCAGTGATGCTAACATAGCAAACTAGTCTTTGCAGGTTTTGCTCAGGAAGGGAGAGATCCAGAGTCTGTTTGGCATGGTTTTGATGTCCCCACTCCCAGCTCCATTCTTTAGACCATCATAATGGCTTCCTCCTGTCCTGGAAGGAAAAAGGCATTTCTTCATTACCTTCACAGACATGTTTATCAGTTAAGCCTTATTTCAATAAAGTGACAAGGCTCTCTTCTTGAATTAGTACCAGTGCTCAGAGAGCATAGAGTTAAGAGTCTGCATACTACCTTATAATACCATTTTTATCCAGCACTGGCATCAGGTTAATTATCAAATACAGGGTCATTTTGCTCATTGTTACCACCAATGTTTGCTCCATTAAGTCTTAGGCACATATAGCCTTTTAATTGCAGTACCTGGGGGTAATGTCTTCCTAGTTCCTGAATGTGATTCAACTCCCTGGAGAAAAAAATCCAAGTACCCCATCAAGATTTCATACTTCATGTATACATTTGAAAATGTAAGACAATGTAAATATCAAGTTCAGCATAAGGTGATGTCTTTCTGGCATTGTTTTGTCTTAATCAGCTATCATGAATGTAATTTTTAACCAGGAAGACTTCAGGCTGGCTGGAATGCAAATCATGTTCCTCTTGCCTTTAATAATCAGCAGACAGAGGCTGTCAGCTTGTTTCTTTTTAGAAATGCAGGTCAGCACAACATATGGTGCTAAGGAAGTTCCCATGCCGCGGATTCAGGAAGGCTCTCGTGTGACATCCAACTCATTCATGTTTGGGTTGTGTAGGAGGCACAGCTTTCCAGTCACAGCTCCCAGCTGCAGAGCATGCAGAGCCTTAGCACTGAGCAGTGCTGCAGCAATGAAATCTGGCACCCTGCCCTCCCTGCCTCAGTGCACACCGCTGAAAGCCTCCGGGAGCATTC
Source organism: Cinnycerthia olivascens (assembly GCA_035048155.1). NCBI lineage: Eukaryota > Metazoa > Chordata > Aves > Passeriformes > Certhiidae > Cinnycerthia > Cinnycerthia olivascens. The sequence continues at coordinate 92,108,696 of JAWWMU010000153.1, read as the reverse complement.
ACGTTCTCTCCTCTGTGTGTTACAGGACCCGAGTGCCATGCCAAGACCAACTTCCCAGGACCTCGCTGGTTTCTGGGACTTACTGCAGCTCTCAATTGAAGACGTCAGCATGAAGTTTGATGAACTGCACCAGTTGAAACTCAATGAATGGAAAATAATAGAATCACCTGAAAGGAAGGTAAGCAGACCATGGACAATACCATTTACTCCCCATTTGTAGTTCTGCAGTCTCCTTGTGATAAATACCACAGTGAAACGCAATAGGATTTTAACCCTGGGAAGTATTTAATTGGCATGGCTGAACTTGTACATGGAAACTTTCATCAGATGAGGAGTCTTTTCTTTTTTGACAATGTTGAGCTGAATTATATTATAAATAAAATTGATTTTGCTAAGCTAGTTTACTCCATTACACTTTTGTTCAAATGAATTGATTCACATTCTAAAGGCTAGAACAGAAATATGTTATTATTAATTTAGACTGAAGACAATACCCCAAGAATTCAAATAAGGTAAAATCAGCACTCTACTACATTGGGGGCAGCTCAAACTTGAACACTGCAGTATTTAACCCTGCCTGCGTGACATAAATGATAATAGAACAGGAATGAGAGAAAAGCATGTGACAAAACATAGCACAGGTCATACTAAAGCTCTGCCAACGTACTTTTGGGGGAGAAAGTGCTGTTGGCAAACTCCCTGCACTTCTGCCCTGGAACTCCACCATTTGGGAGATGCCCCACATGATGCTTATAAACCAAAGGTGACAAATTGCCCATAAAAGAAGTGTGATTCTGAAACTGCCTTTCCCCTCTCTAAAACTTCATCCCTTACCTTGCTTATCCCACTGTCCTTGCTGATTATTGTACCAGTCAGATGAAAACAGCATTTGGTTTGAGTCAGTACTGTTGGCCTCAGGTGAATACTTGTTTGGTTTGGGAGGAATTAGGAGGCATTTTGACAACTTTTTCATTTCTTCATGCTCCTCTTGGATTTTAATTTTCAGCCAACGGGTTGGTGGATGGTGAGTTTGCAACTCTTGCTTACTAGTGACACCTGGAAGTAAGAAATTATTATAGTGACAGCAACAGTGATATTCCTAAGAGGGAAATAACTAAAAGTGGGGAAAAAAAATATCATGGGATGACAGGAATGGAGCCTTTATGAAAACAGGAAATAGAGAAAATAAAGACAGGCAGAACAGGCTATCACAGGGAATAGCATCTTAGGCTGTTGTACCGTTCGTGTTAAATGCAGAACTATGCTTTTAAATAACCTTAGTTATTTAGTCTTGGCTATTGCAATTGGATAGCAGAGTCAGAATTAGTTAAAAAAAAAATAAACCAACCAAACAGAAAAAAAACAATGAGGAGAGTATCAGTTCAATTTTTGTATTATTTGAATCCTGCTGTGCATCAAATTAACTGTGTTCTCCATAAGGAACAGCCCATACTCTGGACTATTACCATTACTTTAAGAAATTATATAGCAAAAGGATCTATCATAATAACCATAACTATACAAATGAAGTTATGGAGTCTTCATCTTCAGGGCTATGCAGTCCAGTAGTAAACATGAAATTAAAAAAAAAAAACCTTCCAAACTGATTTAACTTCAAAGTTGCATCTAATTTCAAGTGCACTTTGAATTGGCATTGTACAAAATAACCTCCAGAGGTCCATGTCTTCTAACCTAAATTAGTGTACAATATATTGACTATAGACCCTTATATTATATTTCAGAGTCTCTAAATGGTCAAAACAATTCTTGATTTAACACCTGCAGAGAAATTTACAGCTACTTTGGTAGCAAAATCCACTGACTTTCACTTTATAATTTGATAGTTCTTCAGAATAATTTTCTTTAAAATGGCCCAGGCTTGCAAGCAGAACAATTAGCCCTATGTTCTCTCTCTGGCTGGCATTTGACTGTTTCCATAGAGCAGTTCCTGGAGGAGACTAAACTAATAGACATGTATACACAGCTGCTATCTCATATCCAGCTGAGGCTAAACTCAGTATGATTAATTTAATCAAAAATCCTGTCCTGCTAATCTTAGAGAGTCTTTTCACTTGATCAGACCACACAGATGCGCTGAATTCTTATTGGAGAGACAGTGTGTGTTTCTGTTTATAATGAGTGTAATAATGTGTCAGCTTAAATTAAACAAATCCATATGAAAGTGAGCTGTGCAGATTGCATGTGCCAATACCTGCAAAGATGGTGGAAGGAAGTGCAGTTGTTTTTCAGGCACAGGACCGCAGAATGCATAATGGTTGTCAAATAAGAGGGTTTTGTCAGCGTCCCTAGCGTGGATAGTTGTTCATGTAGTCCATTAGTCAGCTGATGGGCAAGCACAAATTGAGCATGCTTGATGTATGTAATCAGTACTTAGCATTTCATGTCTTTGATGTGCATGCTCTGCTGACAAGTACCTTTTACACGCAGCTCACCCTTAGTTTTAATGCCCTATTGCAGGAAGAAAGAAAGATTCCTCCTCCTGTACCAAAGAAGCCCCCAAAAGGAAAATTCCCTATCACAAGAGAAAAATCTCTGGACCTACCTGACAGACAACGGCAAGAAGCCAGAAGACGGCTGATGGCTGCCAAGCGAGCAGCCTCTTTCCGGCAGAATTCAGCCACAGAGCGTGCAGACAGCATTGAGATCTATATCCCAGAGGCTCAAACCCGGCTTTAAAGACAGAATGCTGCAGAGTTCCTTTTTTTAAACAAAATGCTTGTACAGTTTGTCACTTACCTGGTAATTTTTGTCTCATTCTCTCCACTAAATATGCCCTTGATGTTGTGTTCTTTGTGCCATAAGCACAGTGGAATGCTTTTGATTTCCTCAGAATTTGCTGAGCTCACCGCAAGAACGACTTCTTTTTGTATTTATTGTCTGACTTACAATCAGCTACAATGGATAGGGCTTGTCAAGACCTGACTTATCCAATATATTCTCAGAGGACAACAAGAAACACCTCTTGAGATGGAACCCAGCTTACTTTTTGTTATTTATATTTTTATAAAATGTGTGATAATTAGGGATAAGAATAACAAACTATAAATGGGTGCATCTCACCATTCACTAGAGGCATTAGCTAATCCAAGTAGAAGGTGCTACAAATGTAAAGAGCAGGAAAGAAAGAATCCATTTATCTCCTTGACCTCCAGTTTCTTTTCCTAGAATCCAGCTAACATATTTACCTGTGCACTCTGCCACTCTTCTCATCTTTGTTACTGCAAAATAACATTAGGCCTCTCATCTCATTCAAGTTTCTGGAGATGAACAGGGATATCCAGCCACTAAAACTCCAAAGTTCATCAGAAACCAAGAAGCATACAAGTCTGGTGATGGTGGGAATGTCCACTAAGAAACGTTTGCTGTTAGCAGTATAACAACACTGATACCCAAGCAAAATTGTAATGCAAGAGGACTTGAGTGATGGGTGAAAGGAAAATGGAAGCCTTAAAAAGTTAGATCTTCTGTAGTAAGATGAGTAAAGAAAAAGTTATACTCTCTCCTTTGGACCACTCATTGCATTTTTAACAGTTCTTTTACATGTTAATATTTATTTTATAAACCTTCTCTCTTTCATTTCAAGAGCTGTGCTACATGTACTATTTCAAACTCTCAAATTGTTATAACAATTGAGTTTCCAGGGTATCCTTGAGAACAAAAAAATCTTGCTTGTTTAAAATGCCAGTTGTGATGTTGTAAACAGTTTAAGAAATATGAATGTGAGTGGTAAGTATATATAAGTTTAAATGGTTATGTTAAGGTAAAGGTGAACTGTGGTTTACAATTGTATTTTTTTTAGAACTATTTTTCTATGCAGTATCATTTATGGCAAGAATAAGGTTCTTGCTTGCTTCAGACATAGGAAAAAAAAAAAAACCCGACTCAAGAGATAAGTGATTTCCAGCCATGGAATATAAGGAAAATAATCCATTTTCAAGCCTCGTATTGTCAGAAAAGAGAAGTGGTAGCTACCACCATCAAGAGGCTTTCATTTAAAACAAATTAAGACAGAATTATTCCACTTCACCTACCTTCCAGAGCCAGCCAAGCAATCCAGCACTTAGAAGTCTTCAGGTGAAGACGCAATAAAATGAGTAACACGCAGCCCCCAATACCAAGGTTTGAATCCTACTGAACACAAGTTTAGGTGAGAAGAATGAGAATCCAGTGAGACAGACAGCCCCAGCTACCACATTCCCTGTTTACCTGCTTTAACAAATGCAATGTATTTAGCCATAGGCAGAATAATTCTTTAATTATACTCAAGCACTTTGGTTCTTCACCTATTGAGCACTTTACATCCAAATCCCACACACCCTGCAGCCTGATGGATGACTGAAAACATGAAGAACAGTAGGTTATGCAGATCTGACATTGCTTCAAATCTTTATTCTTTTGGTTGATTGGTTGGTTTTTTCCTTCTCTTTTTCCTACAGTGTGTGGTATTAAGCATGAGTTCTGTCTTTGGACAGCTGAAAAAGCATGCTCAGCTTCAAAGTATGAATCTTTTAAAGAGTAAGTTTTGAGAAGTTTCTGTAAGAAGACGCCCCTGTAAATTGAGCCTGGTATCTGGTATATAGTTTACCAAATAGCCTTAAACTATATTTGAAGCAAAAACCAAGACGAATGTATACCCTTCAAGAATGCAAAAAAAAAAAGAAAGAAAAAAAAAAAAAGAAAAAAATTAATTAAAAAGAATAAGTCCCTGAAATATTCTTCTATAGATTAGAACATTATATTTCCCATCCCTTGTGTTTTCAAGGCATTTTCTATTAAGGAAAGAGCAAAATCCTAGGCAGTGTACAATATGGATGCTACTTCCTATATTTATTGTACTATTTTAAATATAGAAGTACATGCAGAGACTGGCATCTTTAGTATTGAAAACTGATATCTTAAAGTGGAGCTGCTAATTAGAATATCCACACAAAACCAAAGCCAGTATTATTCCTAGACTGAAGAAATTTAAATAGAGACACACACACTTGTACACGTGTATAGCTACAGCAGCTGATACATTTTATCTAATTTTCTGTACACTTCAGAAGGAATCACATTTGCTTTACTCGCTTGAACTCTCCTACCTGCAGCAACAGGTCATGAGATTAAGGCAAGCTGTACCTGCTTCTGCCAATCATCAGACTTTATGAACAGAAATTGTAAATCAAACAGATTACAGATAAACTGAGATCCCAGCTGGCCTAATAATGCTGTCTTGGAGGAGTCTGTGTTCTACATTTTCCATGCTGTTATAATAAAATCATCAGTATAAGATTCATAAATCTATGATTTCTATTTGTTCTACTGTGCTCAAATAAACAAAACAAACAAACAGAACCTCCAAAAAAAAATGGAAAAAATCAAAAGTAAACTAGATCCGTACCAACAAATATTATAATGTTATCTGTGCACATTGCAGTTTGAAGTGCAATATATTAAATAATTGTACAGGTAACATTATATCTTTTAAGGTAAATAAGCCATTTCAATTTACATATTGTACATCTGGTTAGTTTAGAAAGATAATATTATGCTTATCATATTTGTGTTGCAAATAAATGAAAGTCAGATTGCTTCATCCTCTGACATGAGAAACACCATGTCTTAATAAATATATAAACAGAGCAAATGTAATCTGACTCCAGATCACAAAAAATAAAGTCAGTTATAAAACCAAAGTAAAAGGTACATAAATAAACAGACTGATAGGAACTAGAATGCTTTCTCCTTTGAGAGTTCATGGTATAGACCCACTCAGAACAGTTGAATATAGCAAAATAGTCTAGTGTTTAATTAAATATTAATTGGGCTAATATGTATTTTGACACATTAAAACTATAGAAACTCCCTGTTCATTTAGTCATTGTCTGTAAAACATAAGTATGCTAAACAGAATTCAGAAAATTTAATTAAGGAGTAAGACCCGAATGGTAAAATTGTTGATATTTGCCATACTTATTTTTGTTTGTATATTTTTTTAGATTTGAAATTCTTTGTAATTTGGTGAAGTACATTATGAAGTGTTTTATTATTTCATGTCCACCTGATTAGAATGGCCTTTGGCAGAATGCAAAGATGAACAACATTGTACAGTTTAACACCAAAAGATGTTTTAATTCATACTTAAACCTTGACACTATATTAGATTTGAGATCAACCAGGAAAGAATTAAAGTGTGCATAGGAGAGTGTGTGAATGTCATATATATAGATATAACATACATTTCATAAAATGGAAATTATTTGTTTTAAAATAAGCCCACATCCTGCTGTATCAGTAAATTAGTACTCTACTTCCTCAGCACTGCATCTAGTATGTAGTCAAGGAATGTTTGGTCATTGGGTGGTTTTGCAAGTAGCTGCTCCGTGATGGAGTCACGGGCTGGGTGTCCATGGGGCCTGCAGCCTCCTCGTGGCCCATGGAAGCAGGGCCCTTTGGAGGCTCCTGGCACCGTGGCACCTCAGGCAGTGTCACTGTTCTGTCCCAGGCCCTCTCCATGCAGGGCCCCAGCCCAGGGCAGCGGGCCCCCACATCAGCCCAGCTCAGCCTTTTACACTCACAGCCTTGAGCCTGCCCTGCCCACTCCGTGGGTTTGATGTTCTCCTCAGCATTTCAGGGCTGGCACCAGTGGCAAGGGCACACTGGAGGCTGACCCACCAAGTGCTGGTTTGTGCATGCTGATTTGAGGTGTGAAGCTGGTTTGGCAGCTCCAGGTGTAAAGCTGTGTGCGCTGAAAACCTGTGAAACCAGAGCCTCAGTGTAAGAGACCCTAAATGAACGTGAAGCAACGTTATTCCCATTACTGTTCCTAGAGCATCTTATGATGCAGGAATACCACCCGCCAGCTACGTTCGAGGTAAGGAATATCAACAAACTCCTTAATGTCTAGAGAGGTGCTTCCTGGTGTATGACAGGTTGACACCCACACTTATACAGTGCCTTTCATCCAGAAGGATCTCCAAGCACTTTATTAGCCAACACAAAACTCCAGGCTGGGCTGCAGCTGGGACAGGTAACCCAGCATGGCAGGATGCTGGGGGTTCTCCCACCTGTCCCCATGCTGCTGGGGAGTTTTCTTCCACAGCACCCTTCCAGCATCTGGGACCTCAGTCTGAACCTGTGCTGAAGGAGAAGAAAAACTCACTGAACCAAGAGGAAGACCTGAGCAAAGTAGAGGTGAGGGCAATCAGTGCTCATACCATCTGCCAGGGAATAGGCAGGGAGTGATGAGCATCAAACTAACCTTCCAGAACAATCTCTGCCTTTTCTGTTCCTGACAACGGCAGTGAGGTCCCAGCAGCGGAGGAGCTCCCTGGGAGGGAGCCAGAGGAGACTCCTGGCTGGTGCCAGGCACAGGAGCTGATGGCACCGGCAGCTGAGCCCTCTTGGTCAGGAATCTTGGCAAGTCTCCGTTTCGCAAGTGCATTTTCCCCCGCTTTCTTAGTGGGAGAGATCCATCCGGGGTACTTGCTGCACAAGCAGCCTTCCCCAAGTGCCCTGTTCTCTCCCCAGGTCTTCCCTCTAGCCCAGCTAACACGAGGGATGACGTGGGGCACAGGACTTAGGCATGATGATTGTGCTTTGGTTGGGGCAGCTGCTCTTTCCTGAGAGTCAGCCCTAACCCTAAGGGTTCTTTTATGGCAGAGCAATGGGGACATCTCTCTCTGCATGGACAGGAGCAGCAGATGAGAGGCCACCATTTCATACTGCACAGAATAGAAAGAGGATATATAGAGGATATATACATATATCAGTATATACACATAATGATTTTTCACTGTCGAGGTTCCAGAGAACCAGGCCCAGGAACCACAGTCACATTCCTGTAGATTGTGCCACTTTCTTGCAGCTCATCCTCAACAACGATGGCTGTGGCAGTTTCACTGCCTACTGCAGCCCCATGGCCCATCAGCAACTATTCGCCGTGTGCACCTCCAGGGACCATCCTTCAGGAACACGTGTTTTATGGCATACTCATATGCATATACAAAGTCTTGTCAGAAATTAAGCCCTCTGTATCCACAGAAATTGCTTAATTTATCTCTGAAGTGCAGCTACCTCTATGGCACAATGCTGTAGCTGTTTAACTACATAATAGGCTGTTCAGGACAGCAAGTATAAAACCAAAATTGAAATGGAACATTGCCCAAAAGAAAATTTGGCCAGCGTATGTGGGCTGATTCAGCTCCTCTTAATGAAATAAAATTCCAATAGCTGAAAGAGGCCATGGCATTCATTACTGAATGTCTTTTCCAACATAAACAATTCTATGATTCTGTATCTAAAAACGATATTCCAGATCTTTTCTCATTAAATGCATATCACATTTCATAAAAGATGATGGCAGAAGAAGACTGCACTTTCACTGATCCACCTTTCCACACCCAGCTTTTGTCCCATTACCCTTCACTGCCAGAAGAGAACTGGGCTTTTGAAGTCAGATCATAGTTAAGGTAAATTAGTCTGTCTACATGGCTTGCTCTTTAACTGAGCAAACACAGAACAGTTTTCATCAGCTGGCAATTTAATTCTATATTTTATTAAGGCCAAATTGTTATTTTTCTAAATTGGTTTTGTTGGACAGGATTTTTTACTTCTCTAGGTACAAAACCATGGATATTTTCACCTAAGCATAAATGAGGAGGAGGCTTATTTGATTCTATATTCACTATTGACAAACATGGCCCATAAGTGAGGAATTTTCTTCTTACCTTGCCACTCTTTCATTCAACACACAATTTCCCATTCCTACAGCTTCACTGTCACACAAGTTTCTTATTTGTGAAATGGATTATTGCAGAGCACCGGCCTAAGTTCTGATCCCCGTTGTATTAGAATCAATGTTCAGAAAGTGAAACCAGAAAAAAATTTCAGATCTGAACTAATGTAATTCAGATCAATATCTGACTCAGCAAGTCTGAGGTAGGAAGGACTCTGTTCAAGGTAGCAAGTGTGCCATTACTTTGTAGGAGCTCATTTTTCCTTTCAGGTAGGTCAGAGCCAGGCAGAGGGGCTCGGTAGTAGGTTTGAGTCTCTGAAGAGAGTCCTCACAAAGAAATGCCAGCTTTGTTTATAGTTACCATGGAATCCACATGCTCATATCCATGCTTTGATTTACCCTTCGGAGGTTTAATAGAATGTCCATCTCATTTTAAAAGGGCTCAGCATGTATGTATTATTTAGTTCAATTTATACATTAATTTCCTGACTGAAATAAAATTCCCTTTCAAGTAGCCTGGCTTATATGCTCTAAAAATTGTTCTTTTGTGAAGAAAAGCCACTATGACTGTGCAGGATTTTCTGTACAGAGACAAAACTCATACTTTCATTTACCATGGACATGCCAAAATAAACAAGTGTGGCCTAAGGACTAAATTAAATGCCTCCTATAGAACTTCAAGGAATGTTAGAACCAGGAAACTAGCTGTTTAGTTATCATTAAAAGTATATATAAATATATATAAATATATATATACATAAGAAATCATATCAACAATGAGGATGAACTGAGTGCCAAATATTCACCATCTGTATAAAGCTACACTTCACTAGAATTAAACTATTTTATGTAATTCTTTCTCATGCTTTTATGGTTCTTTTGATAAATTCTATTTAGTAGCATGCAGGATACCTAAATTGAATGTACAGTATGTTGTTTCATTGCTACAATAATTTATTGCTTCTCAGTAATATCTTCTTTACCAGAATGTTATTTGTTACTTTGAAGACATATTTGAAAATTGTTTTATTATTGAGTTATTCTTTTTTTCATGGTTCTCTACTCACCTCCAGCTGATTGTAAGAAAATGTGCTTCACTATTTTGCCCCATGGCTCTTTTATGAAGCTGCCTCTTTCAATTGGTTTCTGTATTGTTTATGTTCATCTCCTGTAAATAATTCTGCAATTAAATTTTTTGAGAAAAAATAGAGTACAGTCTTTATTGCATTTTAAATTTTGCATCAGTTAAAATCTGACATTTTCAACTAGGCAATTTGTTGACAACACTAAGCTATTATTTTAGACTTGTAGCCTTTGGAGTGTTAGGAAATAAATTATAAAATTAATTTTGAGAGGATTTTAGCTGAAATCAAATGAAGACAATTATAAAATCTGATGGAAAATAGCAAATAATGGAATAAGCTAGGAGGTCTTTCAATCAATGTGTCTTGATTTATAGTCATTAATACTATAGGTGTAGAATGTCATTCACTGATTTTGAGTGAGAATATTGTGTATCATTAACAGAAAGAATACTAGTCTCTTTTTCTTGTAAAAAACCCAAAACTGAATTACTTGTAGCAGTCATTAGTGGGCAGAAGTAACAGAATGGATTTGTTTTGACAAGGTGAATCCTGAAGCATCTCTGTTTGTTTTTACCGTTTGCAACTGAATAACCAAAAAGAGCTTCTAGCCTACTTCATGGTTTTCAGCTCCTTTCAGGGCAGACACATCTTCTTCTGGGAATGGCTTTAGCAACTTGGCAGAAAATTTGATTAATACTTTACCATATTTCTCAATTAGGCAAAAGCCATAGTAGGCATAAAACAAAGATTAGCCTAAACGAAGGAGGTATCAGAAATAATAAGAAAAATATAAGTTTCTTTGGCATAAAAAAGTGCCTAGCTTCTTGAATCATTAGATTTTTATTGCTCATGTATTATATATACAATTGTAATGCTCAGGAGCTCTAGCTACTGACCACTTGTACGTTTGAACATTGTGCATTTACAAATTTTCTCTTACCACGAGTGTTTACAGCCCAACCAATAGATAAGAAACAGGAGATAGACAGACATAGGTGAGAAACTGATGGGAAAAAGTGAGATGCAATTAATTAAAATGAAGAGCAGCATCCCAGCAACCCATCAGTTATTTGCTTTGCAGCCATCAGAAAAAGAAGGGATAATGAAGTGGAAGATGCCCTCAGGGATGTCTTCCCAAGAAGGGATAGAGTTCAAGAAAGACATTTGTTTGATAATTTAACACAGAAATGATGAATTTTGGTATCCTGAGCCACTTCCACTTGGAGGTAGAAGATGAAGACATCTCCTGATTTAATGGCTGGTGAGGTGTACACCATGGACAGGTGGTGTACAAAGAGGCTGTGAAAGGTCTTGACAGTAAGACCAATAAAATTCAACATTTGATACTCTGGTAGCTCAGTGCTCCTATGAAAGGAATTTTCATTTTTAATACCTGTTGTGGAAGGCTCCAAATTTTCCAGCTATATAACAGCAGTTTTAATGAGAACAAAATTTAGGGAGACGTCATTAGAGTTGCTTAGTTGTTGTTTTGTCTATGTCCAAACACTGGATGTTGTGACATGGAGCATCCCTTACAGCAGTCCTGTACTATCATATCAGAACTAAGGCCTTGATCACTTCTAGCTGAAATTCCAGTAACCTCTTAGAGTCTCTTCATGACTTTCCTAAAATAGGCTGATCCTTCCTGCAATCCATAAAGGATCTCAGGACTAACAAGCAAACTGTTTCTTGTACAACAGTTTCACAGATGGTTGAATGTAAGCCTCAGTATTATAGGTATACCCATATAAATGAGGACAGGAATTGCTGGTGAACTAGTAAGGTCAAGAAAAGCTGGGGCATAGATGTGACATATTTTATTTCAATTGCTGAACCAAATAATCAGGTGCAGAGTACATGCTCTGGAATTAACATATTCATTCCAGTTGAACTGCACTGATGCTGACAGTGGGTTTGTGGAAGGCTGCTATTGTTTCAGCTGTAGCAGCACAGCTGAAGTGTGAAAATTTTGAAATATAGACAAGTACCTTACATAACCTATTAGAGCCCTAACACAATCCCTGCACAAATTTTGCTGTGAGTTTTTAAACAAGCAATTCATAAGTAGTTAGAGGATAACACAGTGAGAAAAACTAGGCAACACTGGTTTGCCAACATCCTATCACATCAGCCAATTTAATTTTCCTCTTCAACAAGATGAATGGCCTAAGGAATTAGGTAAAAAGAGTAGGCTGTGATAGGCTTCATCTCATTGAGGCTTTTGATTCAGTTCCAGTGTTCCATAAAAAACTAGGAAAGTATTCTCTAAATGATTTTTTTTTTCTAAAATTAAAACTGATACATCTAAAAATATTATTTTGAATATGCATATATGTTTGACCTTTGTGAAATCTAAAGGCCTTTTGAAGTGTGAGAAGGAGAAAAATCTAACCTGCTGTCAGTACTATTCAGCAATTTCATTGACAACTTTGATGATTTACTAAAAAAATCATCATTGACATGGGAGTATTATATTCATTGACCTAAGAATATTTACAGGTTCTGCAAAGGATATTATCAGAGTTCACAGTGACCCCAAGAAAACAGGCATGCTTTCTAAATTCAATGTGATGTAATTCAGTGAAGAAAGAATAAAAAATGTTATATTGAATGCTATACTAAATGTTTTACTCAGATGTGACAGAATATTCTTTTGAGAAAAAGCAGAGCAAAGAAAATATGATCACAAGCTACAGGAGAGTCAACCTGATGCTAAATCAACACATGCTAAATCACATGCTCTTAAGAAAAGAGGAAATCTAATAGTGACTGTATTAGCATATCATTAAATTAGTGTGGCTTAACAAATTATCGTGCTGTGTAATCATCCATGTATACACAATCTTAAATTGCAGCATGCACACATTATTGGACTTGACATTGCAAGCCAAGCTAAAACAAATTACCCATAGAGGGAAGAAGTCTTCAGATCGATAAATTCAAATTCATGTATCTGAGACATGGCTCATCCTCCCCCACCCTGGTTGCTCAGTAGAAATCTCCATGGGCACTGCATTTTGCTCTATGTCAAGTGTCTAAGGACTTCTAACAGACTTGAGTGGAGATAGTGTTTGTCCTAGGTCTGAATCTCAGCAGAGATTTTGGGCCACAGGGCAGGATGCTTTTTTTGTTCTTGTCTGCCTGTATTTAGGAACTAGACTGTCATATTTGGGCAACAGTGGGATACAGACTCTCTGAATCTTGCTGTCTCCAACTTAGCCCCTTCCACCCACATTCTGCCTGAGATGGCAGAAATTACCCTCTGAATCTCAAGCAAACACTCAAACACAAACTGTTAACAAGTGAAATAGGCAGAAACATTTCATAATGCCTTAAAGTGACACTGACTGGCAGAGTACTCAGTGATGCCACTAAGTGGCATGTCAGATGCTGGGAATTTAAGGACATTTTCTGTTTGCAACAGATGTTCTTGTTCCACTTTGTTCAATACTGTTGAGTTTTGGTTAGAGTATTACATCCTGTTTTGGAGGAATTGAGATGCAGTGGAGAAAATTTGAAAATATATAACAGGAATTAAAAATATATTTAGAAAGCAATGCATAAGGGAACAGAGTTCAGCAGATAAATAATAAAAAAAAAAGACTGATTTGTTTCAATCAAATGACTTGTTATGAGCTGATAATGAAATGGTTTCCCCATTCCCTGGAAGGAGGTCATTAGCATCATTAGCAGAAAAGTGTAGTTTTTGTTTCTTTGGATAAGGGTAGTGAATCCCTGTTTAACAATTTAACTCAAGGACAAGGTACCAAACACATCCTATGTGGCTTTGCAGCTGTTATACACTGTCAGAACACCCTGAAGAGCCACAGGAACCATCACCAGCATCCTGGCTGCACACATGCTCTGAGAGGGATGTGCCTAGACCACTGGTACCCTCATCTCACTTGACAGAGGATACTATTTATAAGCAACTGACCATTTACAAGTGTGAAAGAGGCATTTGACCACCAAAGCTTCCAGTGCTGCTCCCCAGCTCTTCCCAGAAGGAGAAGCTGACCAGGAAGGTGGATACAAGAGGCTAGTGCCTTTGCTGGCCTCAGTACTTGGGCAGGTGAGTGCTCAGGGCCTCCACTTCTTCTCCTGTGTGTTCTGGGGTAATCAGCTCACAAAGAAACAAGGATGGGCTGCTCTTCAATAAAACACCTTAATACTAAATAAGGGAATAGCAGAAAATTGGTGACAGCAGCTGAGTCAGCAATGTTCTTTTCTCAGTATGAAGTTCATATCCCCTTTTATTAGTAGCAGGCCCTGGGCTGCTTGAGGTGCTGCAAATAAGAAAAAAATCTGAAGAAAATTTCTACCCTACATGAGGAGTAACATCACCTCAGCCTTTACGCTTGAACAGAAGTCCAGATCCTGACCAGGGGTAGACATTATTAACCTGCTTAGCCAGAATCTCTTCAAAAGTGTTTGTGGTGTTACATGGCTCATGTGTGCTTTGTGACCCACACTAACTCACCTGCAAAGGTGAGAGCTATCTGAAACACAGAGGAGTCTGCTTGGCAGAAGGGCTCTGCACCTGTCATTGCCATGCTTGGCTTCCTCCTTGCTCCTGAGCACCATCACACTCACTGCAGAGTTAGGCACCAAAATATTTGAGGAGGACAGGGCTTAGGTCAATGGAATGGAAAATAATGACAAATAAATTTGAATGCAGATCCTGGAGGAGTATATTATAATAGACTGCTTCAGACAAATCTTAAAAGGAAATTAGCTTTGGTAAAAAGCAAGGATTCAGTGTATTAAAAAGTGACATAATCCCAATCATAAGAGAGATGATAAATCAGTTTTGTTAGATAGGAAATAAATCATGACTGAACAGTAAGGGAAGCAGATGAATGTTATGCTTTGGGGTTTAAATATGTCAAAGTGAATTTTGTAAAATATTTATAAATTTATGAAGCATTGACAAAATCTTAAAAAAATCTGGTATTTATAATTTTATGGATGTTTATATTTATATATTTGTAAGAGTTTATGTGGCTTTATACATGTGTGTGTTTATACATATATACATATGTATATGTATATAATATGTATGTATATATTTATCCATACAGAAATAAAAGAGGAGCAACTGTAAATTTTATATATATTTAATTTTTTTAAATGGTCAGAGATCATGTTCTGTTTGGTTTGTGCAAGTCTGTATCTCATGATAAAGTGTCTTGAGATACAGAATCTAAATCACAGGAGGAAGCTGAAAAGAAAGGCTGAGGAAAGGGAAAACCTGTAGAGCAAAACCAATGTCAATGCTATATTCTTTATTCTTTGCCTATTAGAAATACATGATTGCTTTAGCTGATTGGGAATAGGACTTCACTGTAATTCTGCTTCACAGTGAAAGAGAAATTTTGGGTTAATTCACACTACATATCAGTTTCTACAGCCAAATCAAATATATACATGCATATTGTGCCAGAAAGCAAACAGATTCTGCATGAAATGAGCTAATTCATTGAGACACTTTTCCACCTCAATTAGGAGGTGGTTTTACTGTTTTGAGACAAATTGATGTATAACAAATTCAAGATCTTTTAATCCTCCACTCAGATTCACTTAATTCTCCCAAATCTTTCCAAAATACAGACTACTGTCATCTTATTTAATGAGACACGGAATTTTACAAGAGCATCCTCATTTGAAATGACAAGTAAGAAGCTGTAACCCTCTATCAGATTAAACATCTTTAATTAGTAACTGAAGAAGGAAAAAAGCCTAATACCTGGAGATAAATGTGAATTTCTATCCATTCAGTTAGAAGGGCCACTTAAGACCACATGTAAACCAGCTGTGACAGCACATGTGGAGGGGAGGTTCCCTCCATGTGTCATTTCCCAGCTTGCTTGTCTCCAAAAATCAAAGTAAGGTAAGTGAAATAAAAATGCTGTTGTAAGTCAGGGGCTGCAAAGTTTTCCCTGGAATTTACTGTGCTGCAGGAGAAGGAGATGATACAAGAAGAGGAGGGGTTTTGTGCACAGGAGGACCTGAGGAGCAGACAGCAGCATTTCATGGCCACGTGAAAGACGTGTAGAAAGCCCCTGGAGCACATTTACCATCTGTGATGTGTTTCACTTTGATGACATTTACCTTGTGAGACGTAACAGATTGTGACCCTTTCTTGGCTTCTTTCTGGGATCAACTTTTCTTTTCTAGAAAACAGAATATCTGTAAATATCTTCTGTGATGATCTGTTGTGTCATCTAGTGTTAGATGCTATACTGGGACTACTGACTTTTTTGGACAAAGATTAATGGCTTCCAGTGAAGTTAATATTGTATTTTTACCTGTGAAGAAAAAGCTTAGGTGAATTCAGGAACAAGATGAGTGATAACTCTCAGGAAATTCATGAAAGGGGGTAGTTTCAAGGTAAAATATATGAGGTAAATTGTTCCTGGGAAAGTGGGTGAGAGATGTCAGAAATTGATAGGGATGAACAATAGATGTTTTTCAGTCACAAGTTCATTTCCAGTAGCTAAGAATGAAAGATGATTATGACCAAAATAGCATCTAACTAGCTGTAATTCTCATCGCTCTAACTTATATTACCCAAGGGAGATCTGGATTTCAGAAATCATATGAGGAGCTGCTGGCCCTTTCAACCCCCACCACATGACTGTGCTTTCTCTGCTGATGTGCCCCTCTTTTTGGATATCTCCTAAGTTATAGTGTTATTTGCTTTTGTTCTAAACAGACAATTTCCAGGGTCCTGGGAGTTCCCTCTTTGTACAGCGCTGATTAAAGGCAAACCCCCTTTGACTTTTCTTGCTTCATTTTAACTTATTCTGGAAGGAGCCTCACTGTTTCTCACATTTAACTAAATAAACCAGTATAACCTGTATAAAAAATTGGTTTAAATTTTGTTTTCCCACCCTTCTTTGTCAAGAAGGAAACAGAAACAAATAGATTAGAGAATGCTTTCGAATACTATCCGGAGTGACAGTCTGGGGAGGCACTAAATTATTCGGTTCCTCTTGGCTGTGTCAAACGGGACAGAAGAAGCTTTGTGCAGTCCTATTTTGCTAGCCTGGAAAGTGTGAGGAATGAGAGGCATACATCACATCTCCTTCCCAGGCTGCCCTCCTGGATGTCTTTCCAAAGGCAGACAGCATGCAGCAGAATTGCCGCACCCTCGCGTTGTGTCCTGCCGTGCAGCTGGACTGGGGGCTGCTGGCACAGGCACAGCGCAGCTGCCATGTCCAACAGACTCAGCCAGCACTTCTGAGCACAGCTCTCCGTGTTTCAGAAGTTTATACTGCCACCCATTGCTGTATCTGAGCACATTTTCCCTGAAAGGGATAGCAAACTCCTGAACAGATTCAATTCGCAATAACACATTTCTCTTTCTAGAATCACAGCTCTCCATCACAGCAAACAGATATATTCGGGAATAATGATTTCTGAAGTGTCTCTGCGTAGGTTAGAGTGGGAATGCTCTCTCAAAGGCAAAGTGTGATCAGACTGTGGAGTCATTGGATCTAT
Source organism: Cinnycerthia olivascens (assembly GCA_035048155.1). Classification (NCBI taxonomy): domain Eukaryota; kingdom Metazoa; phylum Chordata; class Aves; order Passeriformes; family Certhiidae; genus Cinnycerthia; species Cinnycerthia olivascens. Next base: position 92,091,368 of record JAWWMU010000153.1, on the reverse strand, counting down.
TTTCAGTGCCTGCTTCTTCTCAGCCAAAAATACTTTGGCCCCAGCTTTATCCCTCTGCCACAGGGGCTTTGTTCCAGATGTCAGTATGTTGCAGTGATGCAAGGGGAAAAAACTCAGGTCTTCACAACCTTTGAGGCAGAGCATCCATTGCCTGACAAGATACATTACGGTACATGATTGGAAACAACTGCACCTGCAGGGCAGGTGCAATGGGAACTATGGCTCCTATAAAATGAGATGAGAAGGAAACTACATTTGGGACTGTGCTGGTACATCTGGGCCATCAATGTATGCTGCTGAAATAATGGAATCTGTTTTTCTGTAGACAGAGCTTACAAAAAAAAGGCATTAAACCAATATATCAGCAGTTGGTGTAAGCACCAAATTCAAGAACTTTCTTCAATGGTAATGATTCATTCTTTTCCAGAGAGTTTGGGGGATTTAATGTTATCATATAGTTAGTTCTACAAATGTTTCCTTGCACCACGCTTGTGCTATTCAAAAACTTTAATTTTAATTTCATTTCTTCCCTTTGGCTTCATCTGCTATAACTATACACAACCAGCTTCCATCTGTGTTCCCAACACATGCACACAGGTGTATAGACAATAAATTCCTTTACACCAGTACTTGTCATTAATGAACTTCAGTCTCACATTTTCCATGCCATTGGTCAGCTTCTCACGACATTATCTGGCAGAACATTTGTAGGTGTAAGAACACAATTATATAAGTGAGACTAGGAAGAAAATTAATTTTGTTTGTATTTTAAAAAATGTTATATTCATTTCACCAGCATCATAGCACTGAGGAACTCCATGGTATGTCTAGAGTAAAGCTCAGCTCTGCATGAGTTGTGGAAAAAAACCCAGAAGCCATTTGTGCATGACAGCTCAAGCTGGAGGGGTTTTGGGAGCTTCAGGTCACAGCAATCATGCAGAGCCCAGTAAGGGACAGGATAGGAGACCAGGATTTTCCCTCTATTTTTTTCTTCCAGCTGTGAAGAGACTGGGCTGAGATTTTGCTAACTGGAAGCTAGGAAGTGTCTTCAGGGATGGTTTTTTTTTTTCCTGTCTAGTGCTCAGGTAACAAGATGTTGCTGAGGAAGAAATCTAGCTCACACTGAGAAGGAGGGCAGCAAGCTTGGAGAGGAGGAACAGGAAAAGAGCCAGGGGGAAGGAAAGGTATGCTTCAAGAAACAGGAAGAAATACATGAAAAAAAGGTGCTGATGGAGGACAAGATGGGCTGCTGCCATGGAACAGAAACTTATCTTCCCTAGCCCAGACTGAATTCAGAGTATTTACTCAAGAGTAAATGTTCAGCTATTCCCAGTCAGTGCCTCTGAAGAAACAACCAATCATTACTCAGCTATGTCTCAGTCCTCTTAGGAGACCAGTTCACATGAAGGTCAGTAAAAATGATGGAAGGGTCTAGTCCCTTCACATACCAAACTAGATGTTAGTTTGGGGTTGAAGGGTTTGGAGATTTTTTTAATGCCTCTTGCAGAGTACAAGAGGGCAAAAGCAAACCCAATCTGTCCCTCATCCTACAAAGAATATATTGAGTACAGTTTCTATGAGGCCAAAAGAGCTATTGGGAAGCAGGATGAGCAAGCTCCCAGTTGGCTCATGGGAGGTTTCTCAGCATCCCTCTCTCCATTTTCCCACTGACAGTGCTGCCACATAATATGCAAGTGTGAGAAACTACAAGTAAACACAGGGATTTACAACACAGCAAGGAGAAAATTACATAATGAAATTAAACAAGGTTCCCATCTGAAGATAAAAGAACTTCAATAATTCTAATTAATGGCCAGGAGACACATTACAAGATACAAGACAAGTAATGAGGCATAAATGAATAAATAAAACCATCAAGAATGCTGAATCACAGAATACATTTTGTTCATTTTATCTGTTGTTTTTTCATTCAAATTACAAAAACACAAAAAAAATTGGAGTTGCAGGTAATATTCAGATCTTGTTAATGATTTTAAAAGAAAACAACAAATCAAACTCACTACAAAATATTGCAGATGCAAGTTCACTTCAATAATGCATAATCAGCCACAGTATGCCAGGGAGGATCAGCTGTGCATTCATTGAACATAAGCCAAGACAGCTATATCAGATCTTAAAAGTACCTGCTGTAGTTGTGTTTGAGTAACCTTGTCCCTCACTTTAGTGGCCTGGGCTTATCCTTGTGGATTTATGAATAGCACTTGAACTTTAAATCTACAATTGGAATTTTCAGGATTTATCTCTGTCTGCCTATATTTAGACCATTGAATCAAGCAAACAGAATACCTTCTTTTATACCTCTAATTAAAATAATTATAAGACATACCTTAAGTGTAAACTATGTTAGATACCACCTAGTTTCTTCAGTTTCAAAATAACAAGGTAAGATTTGGTCTATAAGGCTAATATTGTTATTTTAAGATACATAAATTTTTAATTCCAAAAATAATAAAATTATTATAGTGTTGTGTGAAAGTAATAAATAATTCTGTTTCTTCTAAATTAAAAATGCTGTGAAAGACAGTTCTTGCCTGACTGAGCATTTGTTCAAGCAGTAATTTTAAAGGAAGTGTCTAAGTGACAGTTCCATCCAGCCCATATGGGTTTACCTTTAAATTACCCTGAAATTCAGCAATTAAAGGAACTTTTAATAGCTGAAGGAATCCACACCCCAGTACTGCCTGATACCATCGGTAGAAAAAGCAGAGTTAATGAGAGGTCATGGGATAGAAAACACTTGCTTTGCTCTAGTGAACAAATTGTCATTTATACACAAGAACTGCATGAGGGTTTGTGGTATAAGCATTTGGAACATATTTCTGCATACTAGAGGTGAGGAGGAACCCAATTAGTTTCAGACAGAAAGAGAAAAGTACAATTTGAAAATGAAAATTAGTCATAAATATCAGGATGAGCATGAAAACTGACACAAGGAAATGCCTTCTCCAAGACACTGACTTCCCCTCTTCCCTGTTCTGGTCCACTACCACAGGCAATGGCCAAGCAGAAAACTCTTTGAAGGCAACTTTGTACCTGGCTGGGCTCAGTCTATGCCTGGCAACTTTTCTGCAATGGGAAAAGTAGCATCATTTAGTATATTTGGAGATGGAAAAATCTGCTGTTCCTGTTCTTGAAACACAAAGTATCTCCCATGTTTATCCACCTAGGGAAAAGGCACAGGTCAGTTCAAAATTTACTTTCATTAACTACAAATGCACTTTCAAAGCACTAATAAAGGATCATTTACCAGAGTCTGATCCTAATTGCTGGGGCATAGCTAGTCAGAGTCAGAATGGAGTAGCCAGGGTACTAGTCATACCCTAGTTGAGAGTAGAGAGGATAAAAGGATATTCCTCTCCATCTGTGGATGATATCTTGCATAACATTCTGACAGCAGTTTCCTTCTAGTAGGCTTCTCTTACCCTATGTTGATGTTGCTTTGCTGCTATTAATATAACTATGCTTTCTCTCAATAAATGTTGTCTGCACCAGAAAAAATAAAAAAAATGAGCCATCAAAAATTTTATAAAAAACATTCCCCACAGTGAGTTGTCCAATCCCTTAATAATTTCTAACTAAATTAGTCCAGTTTTGCAAGTCATCTCAGCACCTACAAATCAGAACATTCTGATGAAATTTAAAAAAATTATTAACAGAAAAAACAACTTCAAACAAGCTGCTGTTACATTTACATGTAAAACAGATAAGAAAGTTCAGCTTTGATTATGCTTAAAACCCCCTTATTTGATATTTTTGACATAGAACTGCTAGTCCATATAGTCTTTAAAAGACACCAAATTTAGAGTCATGAGTTACATTAAATTTCAGAAAATGTCTAACAGGTGAGCACAAAAATAATCTGTTTAGTTCAGAAAAAAATCCCCAACCAGCCCACTCTACTCCAACCTCAAAAATCTAAAATGTCATCTGATTTCAATATATCAGTATTTTCCAGGGAGGAGTATTGGGAATTAATAGGCTTTTCAGCCTAACAAGAAAAAGTATAACAGGAAGCACATAAGGGAAGCTAGACTGCTTCAAACTCCAGAGAAGGCCTGCATTTTATGACTGAGATTAGTCACTGGAACAAGCTGCTAATAAAAGCAGCAAATTCATTTCTTTGGCCTTCAAAAGCACAATAACTGGATTTCTGAAAATAAGCATTAGTCAAACTCAAGTGATGAAGCCTGATAAAGGAATGACTGAGTGAATGTTAATGGCTTGTGATGTGCAGGAGGCTGGATTACATGCTCTAGTGATACCATCTCTCCTTAAATGCTCTGAGTAAATACAGCATTGTACTTGCTTCAAGCATAATGATCAGAATTCAGTAAATCCACCTTTTTCTTCTCCTCAATTTTACGTTTCTTTTCAGAAATCAGAGAGACAATTGCCATGTTCCTGTCTGTCTGCTTTGCTCTTTATTCTGCTCCTAAATCTTGAAAAGAAGCAGAATTCGCTTTATGACCCCTTCACACTAATATGGCATTATAATATAAATGAAAGCTGGAGCCATTATATTTATTGCTGCTAAACCCACAGAAATGACAGGTACTCACTGGGCATGCTATAGCCTCAGGCATGTGGGATAAATGGCAAGATTTTAGGGACTCCTTGGCAGCTTCAGATCTCATTTCAGTTCTATGAACAAATAAGCATTAAAGATGTTTAAGTGACTGTTTGCTTAAAAAGCTTATTTATTTAATTAAAACAATAATTTCAATTCTGCTGATTTGTGTCATGCCTGTCCCATAGCGGCCTTCTGGCTGTCGTATCTTCTCTATTTCTCTGCAAGGGAAGTTGCCACTGCATCTTCCATTCTTGAATGACTTCTAGCACTGGGTTAAGTTTAAATGGGGAAAAAAAGATTTGTTAATAGTAGTGTACTTGAAAAGTGTGGAAGTGATGCAAAGAAGCAGTCCCATTGCTACCATTTGCCCTGAGGAGTCCTTCTGCAGGCGTGGAGCCGTGCCCCTTTTGGACAAGATCTTTCTAAATACCCGTGTGCCTGACACCATGCTTCCCGAGTAAGTTCTAAATTCAGGACAGCAGCGCTGCTGTCTATTTCCCTGGAATTAACATCCGCGCATCCTTCCCAGCATGGGGTTCTTGCTGACCGGGCGGAAGAGATCAACCAACCCCGCTGCTCAGGGCGCTGGCAGAGCGCAGGGCAGGGGAGCAGCGGCCTGTCCTCAGCGGGGCTCAGGGCTCCCGCAGCCGGCAGGACATGGGTGACAAAGGGTGACAAGGGCAGAGACACGGGCGGGACGTGCGGCAGCTGGGAATACCGCGGGCTGGAGCTGCGGCTCGGACATCCAGCTGTGAGCCAGCAGGGCCGTGAGAGGTGATGGTGAGCCTTGTTAGGAGCTTGTGCACCAGTAAGGAATAATGTCCCTGCTTCCCCATCCGGAGTTCTCGTCATTTTGGAAGCAGTAAGCAAAAGCCTGCTGTTTGTTCCTGCTCCGGGGGTGAGTGCTCCGTTCCCTGCTATTGTAACTGGGATTAACACCCCAACCCGCCGGGGCAGCGGCATCTCCACGCTCCGCCGAGCCGCAAGGCCCCGCACACGGACCAGCATCGCCGCGGAAAGCCGCCGGAGGGTTCGGACCCCTGCGCTTCAAACCGAGCGGTTTCTGGCCCTCTGGTCACCGCCGCGACCTTCTGTCGGGCTGGAAAAGGCCCTGAGACAGGGAGGAGACCGGGCAAGACAGATCCAGATCCTGCCCGGCTGCAGCATGGTGTGCCCGTCCCCCCCGACGCACAGCCAGACACTCCCGGTCCCGGTGCGGATCCCGGTCCCGGTCCCGGTCCAGCGGCAGGTGGCAGCAGAGCCGCAGCGAAGGGCGGGCAGGGGCGGCTCGGAGCCAGCGCCGAGCCCCGCCGGAGAGCGGCACGGGAAAGTTGTGGTGGTTATGGGTTTTTGCGTGGTTTCATATCAATAATAAAAAGGAAAATAAAAAAGGGAAAGCTTGGATCGCA
>JAWWMU010000153.1:92052638-92065862 GCA_035048155.1 Cinnycerthia olivascens | reverse complement strand
CCCCCTGCCCGAGTGGTACAGCCGCCCCCGCCTCCCCCTGCCCGAGTGGTACAGCCGCCCCCGCCTCCCCCTGCCCGCGGCGCCGGTGGTTGGTGCTGGCGGCGGCGCATGCGCAGAGGGCTCCCGGCGGCAGCGGGCGGTGCTGTGGGGCCGGCGGGTCGAGCTGGGTCGGGGCCTCCCCAGGCGGGTCGGACCGGGCTGGGCCGGGCCGGGCGCTCCTGGGGTACCGGGAAGGGCCTCCCGTCATTGCGGGCAGCGCTGTGGGTGAGGAGCGGGGTCTGTGTGTCGGGGCCGGTCCCCAGGTCTGCGCGAGGGGCTCAGCGGGGGCGGGGGAGAGTTACGGGGGGTGTCGGTGCCGTGTCTGTGCGGGGCCGGAGGAGCTGTCGCGGCCCTGCTAGAGCCGGGACTTGCGGTAGTGGGCCGCGCTGGTCAGGGCCTGATCGTGCCGTGGGATTGGTGTGTTTTGCCCTGTTTTTTCTCCGGAGAGATGAGGGCGGGGGGGCTGCTGGGATTCCGAGTCGGTCTTGCCGAGTGTGATGCCGTGGGGTGGGCGGAGGGCCTTCGGAGCTGCCGGCCCATCCCCGGCCTTGGAAGGGAGCACCTGCGGGCAAAGTGCAGGGCGAGTAGGTGCCCCACAGGGTGCACCGCGGGGAGCGGTGGTGGCATTTGCTGCCTGCTGAAGCAAGGCCGGAGCTTCTCGCCGGGCGCTCTGCCCTCGGTGGCCTTTGTGGCCTTTTCACTTGTGTTCACCAGACTCCTGGACGCACAGTGGTGTAAAGCACTCACAGGTTGCAGCGGGAGTGGTGGTCCTGCTCATATCACCTATATGGTTCATAAAACGAGCTGGAGTTTAAATATTTCAGTATTATCTGGCTTTTCCCTCCCCACAAGCCTTAGGTTTTGGACTACAGTGTGTTCAGGAAGTTTCAGACGACTTGAGGCACTTAATGCTGCGCTGTTCAGCTAATTACACTGATGTTGCTAATAATATGTAATAATGTTGCTTGTCTGCATTCCATAGTCTTTTCCCATTTTTGACTATGTTTTTTCTTTTTTTTGGCAAGTGACTTAATATTCAGAAACTGATTGCAGAGTCTTGTTTTGAGCCACAATCATTGCAGCCCCTTTTTGATGTAAGTGGTCCCCCTTACTACATTAGTTTTCTGTGGTTTTGTGTCCTGGGTCTCTATTTGAGATTCTGAATTGCACTCAAAGCTGTAGCGAATATTGGAAAATCAGGGCGAGAAAAGCAGAGGGAGTAGGACAATAACTGTGCAATGGTGTTGAAATAAAAGTTTCATAAGTAACAAAACAGGATTTGCTTATTGTATTTTCTCTTCTTCTTTCTTGCCTTCCTATTTGACCCGCTTCTGCTTTTGCTTCAGTGCTTTACCTTGTTCTAGTAGGGACTTTACAGGCCAGTTGTAAATATTGTTGCTTATGGTTTTTTCTGTCTGTCTACCTGTCTTTGGGATGACTGTGCCTAATGGCAACAGGACCTAAGTCTTAACTTCAGTGGATGTGAGCCCTGTATGATTTAGAATCTATTTATATGGATGTACTTAAAAATTCACTACATTTTTTTCTCCTTGTTCCAGATGGAAGAGTTCATGCTTACTGGTTTGCATAATAGCAGAGACTAAATAGACATGGAGGAGACTGTAGTGGGGATGAGAAGTGTCAAAAGAGAAGAAATGAATCCTACAAATGATGATCCAGTGTTTGAGACCATTTTTGACTGGGACTATCTCTTATGGGAAATTCGTTTGGCATTTTTAGCTGCTGGTTTTTTAATCTACTTGGGAGTATTTCTTCTGTCTCACTGGTTGTCTTCTTGGAGAAGTACCACTTACCGTGCCTTGTCTGCAAAGGAGAAGGTGTTTTGGAATATGGCAGTCACACGTGGTGTGTTTGGACTTCAGAGTTGTGTTGCTGGATTATGGGCTTTGCTCATAGATCCTGTCTTTCATGCTGACAAAGTCTATTCACAGCAAAAGTGGAGTTGGTTTAACTGTTTAATAGCAGCTGGATTTTTCTTGCTTGAAAATGTAGCAGTTCATGTGTCCAACATTATTTTTAGAACATTTGATGTTTTCTTGGTAGTTCATCATTTGCTTGCTTTTGGTGGCTTGGCTGGTTTAGTGATTAATGTGAAATCTGGACATTATCTGCCTTTGATGGGAATGTTGCTGGAGATGAGTACTCCCTCAACATGCATTTCCTGGATGCTTCTGAAGGTAAGCATGTGATTGTTTTTAACAGTATTCATGCATTTCACTTGTCTGTAGATAATCTCTGTGGTTTGTTTGGACAGTTTTTCATCAGAACTTTTTATCCAGCTGATATTTGTGTTACTCTTGTACCTTCTTTTGTCGTGAAGGCACTTGTGCAGGCCTCCATGTAGGTTTGTGTGGTGCTGTGTGCATGTGCCAATAGGATGGTATAGATCCATACCACGTTTGGGATGCCATCTGTATGTAGAGTAACATTGCACTATGAGGAAAAAATCCCTGAGAGTGTGTGTATATGAAAGCTGGATATTTGTATTAGTTCTACAGATTCCTCAGTTCCTTATCTTGAAGTAACAGTTTCACTTCTCTATACTTTGTGTTCTTATCTTTCTAGGCTGGCCGTGCTAACACCTTTTTCTGGAAGGCAAACCAGTGGGTGATGATCCATCTCTTTCACTGCCGCATGATTCTTACCTACCACATGTGGTGGGTGTGTATTTTCAATTGGAATTCTATTATAGAAAATCTGGGACTTCTTCACTTCATTGTTTTGTTCTCGGGATTATTTGCTGTTACACTAATACTTAACCCATACTGGACATACAAAAAGACTCAGCAACTCCTCAGCCCAACTGACTGGAACTTTGAAAATAAAGCAGTGGAAAATGGAAAATTAAATGGTGAAACCCATCAAAAGAAGAGGATATAGCACTAAAACAACAATTTCCCAACAGGGTAACAGAAGAATAGAATGCAAAGTCATTCTTTGCACGTGAACTCGAAGATCTTGCTAGAAGCTCATTGATGCAGTGACTCCTTGCTGGTAGCACTCTGTGTGAATCACAAGGGTTGATAGGCATTGTTTGTGTTTCTTATGTGTATACATATAAGAAATTCAACCCTCGTTATGAAGTACATCGGCAATTTGTCAGGTTGGACAATATTTCATAATTTAGTAGTGATGTGTTCCCTAATGGCATGGTTTTTTTCCCTAATGCTTCAAAGTGGCTTTACAGTAAGTCATCTATTAAGCTCAGCTTGAATCAAGTTTAGCTTGACTCCAGTTTCACATATGGTGGAGATACATACTGAAAATCATGTTAAATTGTTTATTGAGATCAATTATGATCCAAGTTAGGTATACATGAGTACCTAATTCCTGTGTGCCAGTGAATCATTCCAAGTGATAGAACTGGTCAGTGGTAGAATGCAGTCATGGCCCAGGTTTGGGTTTTGTTGTTGGTTGGTTTGTGGGTTTGAGGTTTTTTGGGTATTTCTTTTTGTTCTTTTTTTTTTTTTTTTTAAAGTGCACTTAAGGAACAAGGAGAATAATTGTTTGAGTGTTTGCTGTCAAAGTTGTAATTTTCAGGTTGCTCTCAGTATGGCAGGAGTTCGTGCCCATCAAAACCATGCATGTGGCGATCCACGCCTTTGCCAGATGAGTGGTCTGGTAGATAATCATAGTGACCCCTTCTGGACTTGAAATCAATGAAATACAGGTGACAACGCCAGAAGGTGACTGTATCATCCTTGAAAAAATGCTGCTTGATTAGTAAAATTATTTTGTTTGTAGGTCCCGCATGAGGGGTCATGCAATTAGTTCCATTAGTGCTTCTGTTATGATTCCTCTTATTTTTGGGAATGCACTTAGTTCTAGATGGTTTCAGAATCTGAGGTGATTTGTCTATGGAGGAAAGCTAGTATCACCTCCTGCAGGAGTTTGGTTGTTTTAATATTTTTATTTAACTTTAAAAACCATACCAAGCGATACTAACAATCCTTTGCACTTTATCTGCCACATCACAAAAATCTTTTCTTGACCTGAGAAACTGGGTTGCTCTTTAGATGGGGACTAATTGTGATGGATGTTCTCCCACTTACGGTACTGGTTTGATGGTTCCTGAGTGAAATGTTGGGAAGTGGATGGAGGGGTAAAGATCACGCTAGAAGAGAGCGACGCCTAGTGGCAGGAGAAGGACAGTTCTGGTGCACGGAACAAAGGAGATTTTTAAAAATGGTTAATTGGAACTCTGTGTGACATGACTGCTTCACATATATATTTCCCAAAGCATTAAGACTGGGTGAGTCCAAGCTTTGACGAGTTTTACACCAAGCCGTGAATTAGAGACCTTGTGGACTGATCTGTGGTGGAGCATGTTGTTTTAAATGTGTGAGGGAAGCAGTCTTTGGTGTATACAGCCCCATTTTATTAATTTTTCATGGGAATGTCTTTGATTTGTCCTGAGTGAAGGGACTGATCGGGTTGCTGTGTTCCCTAATTCACTGTGTGTGAGCACAGGGTTGAATTGCTATTCTATGACAGGGAGGAAACCTTTTACTTTAGGTCACAAATATATAGCCAGATCTTGTTGATAATAATGAGCTGGTGAATATCTAAGATTGCCCATTCAAAACCAGGCTGAGAGGGTCACAGTAATTTTACACAGCAACCCTGTTATTGTGCTGATATGTAATAGATAAAATCTAAATTTGGAGCTACCGTCTCATGTCTAAGCTGAGCAGAATTAAGGTGCAGTGTTGCCTGCCTGAACACCATCCTATAGTAAAAAGAGTTTTTAAAAGTTTGGCATGGTGTACCTGTCTTGAGGAGTTGTATTTGGGAGAGTAATGTTAAAAGTACTTTGGAAGAAACCAGAGGGATGAATTCCTTGGCTATGGAACCAAAAAATATTATTTTAATACATATCTTGCAGAATCCAAACCTCACTTGCAGGACTATCAGGGAGAAAGGCAGAGAATAAGTCATCAGGTAGCAGAATGATTGTGTACTCTATGAAGCTTAAAACTTGAAGGTTTGGATTTGATAAAAACAGGGTCATAATTGTTTAAGTCCCAGCTACAGAATTCTGAAGAATCCTAACAGAGAATAGAAGCATCAGAAGTTTGGGATGAGTGTATAATTCTTATAGTGTCTAGCTAAAGAATTTGAAGTTCCTATGTGCTAAAATAAAAGAATATGGAAGGTGGGGGTTAGTAGTGAATTGAGACTGAAAAAAGACAGGTGAAAATTTATGTCATAGCACCAGATGTCTAAAGTTTAATATTTTATTTATTTGTATACCTTTATTAATTGAATTTTAAATCTTTCATTAAAATTATGTTTTTATCAACATAATGCAGTCTTTTTTGTTTGCATCCTAGTGCGAGTTTTTTCACAAAAAGACTGTTAGGGTTTGCATGTCTTAACTATATAATGAATGATACTTTAGAGCCCCTGTTAACCTAAACATTGGTAGACCTGCTGGAAAGCTGTGCAATAAAGCAAATAACAGCACTTATTTTGTTTTTGTTGGTTTAAGAGTACTTTACAGACCAGCTAGAAATATAACACAACAAAAATACAGACAGCCTTTCTTCTTCATCTTCATGGCTTAGTGTTGGAGTTACCAGTTCTGTTACACAGAGCCTCTTTTTTTATACTTGAGTACAAAAGGACCTTTTATAAGGGCATGTAGTGATAGGATAAAGGTAATGACTTCAAACTGAAAGAGGGGAGAGTTGGATTATATTAGGAAGAAATTGTTCCCTGTGCGGGTGATGAGACACTTGAACAGGTTGCCCAGAGAAGTTGTCAGTACCCCATCCCTGGAAGTGTTAAAGATGAGGTTGGATGGGGCTTTGAACTACGTGGTGTAGTGTAAGGTGTCCCTGCCTACAGCAGGAGGGTTGGAATGAAATGATCTGTAAGGTCTCTTCCAACCCCAAACATTGGGATTCTTCACTGATTCTTGACCGCTCCCTTTAGGAGGATTTTCTGGTTTGTTGTTGTGGAAGTCACGTTGCTCTGAAACAAGTCTGAAAAAGTTCTTGAACTGAGGGGTTTTGTGTTATTTACCCTTGTAATTAAGTGCACCTTTTCAGCCCAAAGGTAGAGTAGCCATATCTTGTTTGTAAATTTTGTTGAAGTGAAATGAATCTCAGTCCTGTTGGGCCTTCTAATACAGCCTCATCCACAATCCCATTTAGTACAATTCAGTCAACTTCAGTAGTGGCTGGATTGGGTCACAGGGTGTGCTGCTGTGGATTTGGAAATCTTGCATAATGTGATTTTGGGTGAATTATTTGTTTGCCAAGGTTACTGCTAGGGACTTGGCTCTCCTTTCTTGTTGAACAAGCTTGTTTGAGAAGTGGTGTCATGTCACCTTTTTGACTGAAGCTTTTTTTTAAAAAAAACCCAAATAACTAAAACCCAAACCAGCAGACTGTGGTAGGGATAATGGTGTTCAGTTGTTTTGGTTTGGTTCTTTTGTTTTTTTTACAGAAAAATGTCTGATCTGAGACACGTGGTCTGGTTATTTAATTCTTACTGTCTTCATACAACATTCCTAAATCACAGCTTGTGTTTTCCTCCATTTCTATCCTATATTTTTTTCCAAAACTTGTCATTGTTTTACCCCCCTGAACCCACCAATTTTTTAATTTTTATTCTTTCTTGCAGTACTGGCCATGATCTTGGAGGAGTCATGTTACCACTGTGATATTTTTGTCTAGTAGTTTTCAATACATCCTGTCAGGCCCATCTTCCACTAAATATCCATGTCTAAATCATTCAGAGTGTTTTTGTGTTTTCCTAATAACATGGATTAAATATTGATGTGACATGCATTTATAAGAAACCTTCTTTAACCTCAGGGAGACTTGCCCTTAAAGTGAATTTAAAAGTGTTAAGCAAACTCAAGTCTACTCTTGTATGATATAATATTTGTGGAAAAGCATCTTTACACTGTACATAAATAAAAGTATTTTATTGAATAGTTGTCTATTGTGAGCTTCATTTACTGATTAAAATAATGCCTGTTATTTTTTACTTGCTATTTGTAGCTTAAACAGTTTTTGCAGTGCAGACACTAAAAGTGATTTATTTTGAAATGTTAAACTTCACAAAGATAATGTCATATTCATGGAAATGGTTATAAAAATCTTGTAAGCCAATGTCCCTTCACCAGCATTTCATATGTTATTCCCACAAGCATGTTTAGAACACTAGAAGCTGTGCTATATGTAAATATGTATTAAATACAGTTAAGAAAACATCTCTTGGGAATGACCCTTCTGGTTTGTGTATTTGAAGTGTGTGGTCCATCTTTGCATTAGGCTCTGACTCCGAAGACACTTCATTTGGTACCACATGCTGCTTCATGGTTCAGTATAAGCTACCTTAAATAAAGAACAAAAACTACAAACATAAAGACCAAAAATTTGCCCCACTGTGAAATAGTAAAATACAGTTCTAAGAATTTCTTTCAGGATATTTTTCAGGAATTAATTCCTAATGCTTTTTAGATTAGTGAGTAAAAGGAACATCATTACTAGCATTTTAATTATTCTTATAAGAATGCATGGTGCAAGCAAGTGGTTGGCTGCCTCTGCAGTGAAGTCCCTGAGATTAATTGAAGCAGAAGACATTTGTGTGTACAGTTCCACTGACTGTGAGATGTGTGGATATAGACTGGGATGAGAACAATGTATAATAGTGTTTGTATGGGTAAAGTCCCCCTTTTTTTTTTTAATGATCTGTAGAATGAATGTAAATGTTATTGTTTTGCTATTCGGGTATTTCAATTAATAGGTAAATACATTTTACTTGGTAGTGTTAAACATAGTCTCAGAAAAATATTGGAGCACACTTGTGCCGACAATGTTATACAGCAATTACAATCTTTTGGTCTTGTGTCATTCCACTGTTACTTAAATTGGAACAAAAAAATGCAAGCAGTGGTCATTAATGAAGCCTGTTGCTGTAATTGTCAGCCCACAGATGAGTTTCCAGTGTTGGAGGACACATTTCATGCACTGGATCTGATTGACTAATTAGCATGTTCTGCTAGTGGTGGTGCCACAGAGCAGGAACAAGCATTTTGCTGCACATTGTGCCTTCCTTTTTTCCCTAAGTTGAACACTGGCGAGTGGGGTGGAATGATGATGATACAGCAAACCTGCAAGGCCACAGCAGACCTTGTCCATAGTTCAAGGTGGTGGACAAGCCAAGCTTGGAAGGAGCAGGGCCTGCTTACCTGTCCACAAATAGGAAAGCAAGGAAATTGGCTGTGCCATTGCTTGCTGCTGTTGTCTGTGTGTGTTCTGAGAGCTAGCTAGGGTCACTCTGAGTCCTTAGGAATAGGACCGGAGCAGAGAGAGTGGAAATTTAGTACTAGCTTTGTCAGATGCATTACTTCTGCTCTGAAATTTTTATTTCCTTGTATGATTGTAGCTGCCTCTGCTCCTTTGACTGCTTGGCTCACATTAGCATGCTGTATATGCTGACAGTATTTTCACCACTGTGTCCTCTGACACTGTAAAGAATTGTGAAGTTTTAATGCTGGTTATTGTTTCTGGTAGCTCCATGTATTTGCTTGGATTTATATATTGCTATATAGAGCTGCAACTTCTTTCTCTTGCCTTGCTGCTTCTACTGCTAAAAGCAGTTTACCAGGTGAACACTGTTTTGTTACTGAGGTTGTGCTCATTGAAGTTTAGCATGGAGCTTGCAACAAGAAGGGGACAAAATATACCTGAGAAAGGACAAGTTTTGTGGAAGGTAGTTGACTCTCCTATGTTTCTGAACCTTGCAGTTCTGCTGTCAGGTTCTTTTAAGTGTAAATCAAAGTGATAACTATGATACCTTGAAAAACAAAGCCATGCAGACAAACTACAGAAGTATATAGAGTACTTTTGCATGGAAGTTTGCATAGAGTAGGCATATAGCATCTAACAAGAGCTTGTTCATCTTGTTTTGTGGGTCGTGTTTACAGGAAGTAAGTGTATCCCGGAAAGCAGCATTAGCTTTCCTAAGGAGTCATTAAGAATTAAAAAAGAAAAAAGCTGTAGGCCTGGGATGAGGTAGATGAAACTGGTTGTAACGTTGTATACTGCTGGGTTGTGGTTACATATTGAATGTGTAGTTTTCCTGATGCTTTAACTCTACTTTTTTCCTCTGAGCATCATATTGAGTATTACTGTGACACTGGTTGAGGCAAAGTTTAAAAACTTTTTAGGACATCAAAATTGCTAAGCAATTTATTGCCCAAGGCTGAAAGAGCCTAAAGTCTGTTCTAATTTAAAGTAATTTATTCTTGTATCATCATTGCCCTTTTATCTTACATAATTATTTTTACCCCTGGAGACTCTTTTGCATATTCATGAGTACAAATCAATCTGCTCTTTTGTTTTCCCAGCCATCCTAATACTCTTTGTTTGTCACTTTTCCCACTTGAATTCCTTTTTATTACATGTTGGCAGCTTAGAGTTGCACATAGTATTTGATCTAAAGTCTTCTCAGTATCTTGTATTACACTAGTACCTCCTTTCCTCTCCTGGGAACAGTTCTGCTTCGGCCAAAGGCTGCATTTGTCTTTCAGGGTTGCATGGCCTCAGTGCTTTGTGGTGCTCCTGAGAGGAAATTCACTCAAGTTTTTCCTTTATGAGCTTCAGGATGAGGAAGAGACATCAGAGAACAGTGAAATAACTGAAAGTAGGAATTTCGTGTTATAGAAACAACTTGTGCATACAACTGTCTGGGGTGTGGGTGCCAAGCCCAGGCAGCGGCGGGGGCTCTGTGAGGGGAGGCCAGGGCTGCCCCAGCCGGATCCAGCCGGACACAGTCGGATCCAGCCGGATCCAACTGCCCAGGGCAGGGCTGAGCCATGGCCGAGCAGGGGATCATAGGTAACGAAGAGCAAAATATGCTGCGCAAAAGTGAGTAGTGAGAAGAACAGAGTGAGAGAAACAGCTCTGCAAGCACCGAGTTCAGTGAAGGAGAGGGAGAAGCTGCTCCAGGGCACCAGAGCAGAGATTCACCTGCAGCCCGTGGAGGGGCCCTTGAAGGAGCAGGTTTATCCTGAAGGACTGCAGCCACAGTGTGGGAAGCACCCACAGCACAGGAGAAATGAGAGGAGGAAGAAGTACCGGGAGGAGCTGTTGTTGACTGACCACAATCCCGGTTCCCATCCCACTGTGCCCCTCGGGGTGGAGGAGGCCAAGGAATTGGGAATGCAGTGATGTTGAGCCTACTGAGAAGGAAGAGTGGAGGGGGGAGGGTTTTTTACTTTTGTCTTTGTTTCTTACCATCCCATTTTTAATTTTAATTTGCAACAAATGAAATTGCCCCAAGTTGAGTCTTTTTTGGCCCATGACAGTATTTGCTAAGGGATCTTCTTGTCTTCATTTTGACCTACAAGATTTCCATCTTATTTTCTTCAGCATTCCTTCTGAAGAGCAGAAATAAGAGAGCAACTGGGTGAGTGTCTGCTTGCTGGCCAAGGTCAACCCATCACAAGAAGTTATGGCATCAGCTGTCATACTATCACTTATGTACCATCCATGACAATAAGGAGATGATGTAACACAAGGGCTCTGCTCCTGAGGAATATTAAAATATGGGAAAATTTATACCTAGTCTGTCTGAACTGGCAGTCTGAGAATTTGACTTGCAAATACTCCTCATAAAAGAAGGAAAGAAGTGAAATGAAATGCATTCATGAAAGAAGTTCTAGTGCTGGTAAAAGATTACATTATAAAATTCAATTGTCAGGTTAACCTGTACTGGTGTGCTGAGAACTGAGAAACTGTCTCCCAGTAGTGGTGCTGGTGCGTCAGGAAGACATGGAAGACAAGTCAGCAGGAGGCATCAAAGCAGAATGTGAATAAGCACTGTTTTTATAAACCCAAATGTTATTTTTGAGGTAATAGTCTGAGTTTAGGAAAATGTGCCAGCTGCTTTGGCTGTTAAATGGAAGAATCTGAGAAAACTGGGCTTTGCTAGGGAACTTGATAACCTAAATTTTAGTTGTTTTGTTCAGATTTCATGCAGTATTTTGGAAAGCATGCTATTGGAATGATGTCTTATATCTTAGGTGTCATAAATTTAGGTGTACATTCAACCCTGCCAATTTCCATTTAGAGAGAGAAAAAAGGCATCCCATCTTCACAGCATTGTGTCACAGAGGGTCAGGACACTGGCCAGGACTGATGGTGTCCTCAGGATGCCCAGTACATGAGCCAGAGTAGGTGGAGATGGGTGGGGTGGATGACCTATGTGCAATAGCTTGGAGGTGAAGTATCTTTGCTGAAGAAATGAGAATATGTAGATTTCAGTGAGGTCTCATGCAAGTATCACCAGTAAAACCAATTTCAACAACTTCTTAGAATCTGGTTATAAAAAGCATCATGTTAACAGTGGAGACAGCCATTATCTGTACTCTAATTATCGACAACTAATTATAGGTGGATAAATAATGAATTTGTGATTGCAATGATTAGGGTGCTCATTATTAATGCTAATAGGCTGTTGCCTTATAAAACAGTAGGAAAGTGCAAGTTATTTTGAAAGTTAGTTTTTCTTTTTTATAAGTTGATCTGCTGCTGCTGTTGGATTTGTCCAACAAAGTTTCCACGGCACCCTTTTATTGGAACATATGTGTGATCACCAGAATCAAAAGAAGGAGTTGTCAAAGATCAAAAGAGTTCACAAAAAGTCTTTAAAAAGGATTTCAATTTTGTCTAAGATAATTGTGAAAGATAAGATCATCTGTGAAAGGTAATTATGAAAGGGAGAATTTAATGCACATAGATTGTGAGATAGGTGTCAAAAGGAGAAGGATATTGCTAGTAAATGGTATTTTTAATTACAGAATCCAGCTAGTTGTACTTGGTCTAGGTATGTGTCTGTTTTCTAAAGTGGCCCCTAATGATAAGTACTAATTAAAGAGTTTGCCAAAGATTTTTTTCCCTACCATTTCAGCTCCTGCAATTATAGCTTGGTATGAGTGAAATGCAACATATTTTAAAAATTACAGAAACAACAGGATAAAATGGTCTCTGATAGAACTGAGTGGTCTCTGATATGAACTGAACACCATAATGGTACTCTTGGCCTTAACTTTTACATATGGCCCAATTTTCTTGTTTGCTTTCTTACATAGAACCATAGAGCTATGTAAAAACTATTTTGAACCAATGCCATGATGACCTGCATTAAAAAAAAAACATTCTGTGAAAATGGAAACATTATTTGAAAGGAATAGTTTAAAAAACTTTGTGATTCAGACAGTATGAACTCATACAGTATAAGACTTGGATAATTGTGAATCTGTGTTGTTAAACTACAGACAAAGGGAAAATGTGGGAAAAAGGCAGATTAATCAAATGTCAAATGCCACCATTTTCTAGTAACATTTTCCTGTAATGATAATGAATTTACTATTTACTGTATGTATTTTATTACTCCCTGTACAATGAGTTTACTTAAATCGGCAGGGATCACTGCTCGATGACACATGGATCTTTGAACAGCATTTAGCTCGAATATTTCATTCTCAAAAGTAGTCCAAAGATTTCAGATAATGCTTAACAACATTAAATAATTGTAATGACTTCTAATTTATTTAAGAATTTATAAAGTACTTAAGAGCATTTATTTTTGTTGAAGTGTGACAGATGTGTACATGGATATATTGTAAGTTACGCATTTGCAAAATGATTCCATCTTGTAAAGGTTTTCTGTATTTTAAGTAAGCAGCAATGTTCAAGTGGTTGGTGTTACTCTCAGGACAAGCATTCCATGCTTGAGTGGCACGGCCTTTGTGGTTAGCTTGGTCAGTGCTGCAGTGACGCTCGCTCTGAAAATTGTCACACAAGAAAGATGCAAAACCTAAAACGTGCGGCATGAGGTGCAGCGTCTCTACATAGCATTTAATTTGGAAACTATTACTGCATTTCAAGTTATAAATTAGATTAAAATCCAAAATAGCGCCGTGGCCCAGTGTGTATCCTAGCGTGTTCAGGGGCTATTCGTGAGCATGAAGCTGAGGGTGCCGAGTTGTCCAGCCCCTGGCCCGGCTGCCCTCCCGGTCTCCGCAGCCCCGCTCCCCGCCAGCAGGGCCCCGGGCGAGCGGCGGGATGCGCTCCCGGCCCGGGGCGGTGTCACGTGCGGCGGCAGGAATGCGGCGGGGGCCGGGGGACACGAGGTGCCCGC
>JAWWMU010000153.1:92025449-92047949 GCA_035048155.1 Cinnycerthia olivascens | reverse complement strand
GAGTCTTGAGCTTATGTCTCTTTTTTTTATATTTTTCACCTTTCTAAAGCATTCTCAATCTCATCCTCAGTGTCCTTTTAGAATTTCATACTTAATATTCAATATTGTTGCAAAACATGGATTGATTAATTTGGGTTTTAAAAATTTCACTTTCAAATTGTGGAAGGTTGAGAAGAAAGATGTCTACTACATAATTTCCAAATCAAGGAAATAGTGAAGACTGCATATGTTTGGACTAGACGCAGAACTTACATTTCTGTAGGAATCTACCATCCATTATATGTTTTTTGAAGACAAGGGCTGTTCTTTGCAGGTGCTATTACTATTTTTCTTTCTTCCAATAATTAATGATTTAACAGCTGCATTTCCTGATTTCTGATTTATTTGAATAAAATGTTGGTGTTAGAAATCGATGAAAATAATGCCATTTTTTTAGAGCATGCATTTTAACATTGTTATTAGAAATGTGTTTCCCTATTTTACTCCATATATTTTTGAAACTCAGTAATAAGACTCTCTTTCTATTCTTAATAACTTTATTCATCAGGTGAAATACAATTATTGAACTGGATGATTTTCTAATGACCAGATAGAATGAGTTGTCCTTGATGAGAAACAGCGTAGTTACTTTTCCAAGGACAGTAGTACCTAAAGAGCTGAAAATGTTTAGGTGAGGTGTCTCTGTCAGGACCTGGTTTGCAGGCAGCAGTAGTAACTGAATATTCATTTCAGTGTATCCTTTCACTTACATCCTTGGAAACAGCTTCTGGTGAAAATTTTCATCAGTTGTTTCTTGAAAGACAACCCATGCCTCGTAAAACGAGGATGCACGGATTTAGTGCAAGTTGAAACAAGACTTTCTGCTTTTGTAATGAATGTCTGACTAATGTACAGTTGGAGGAGAAAAAATGCTTTATTGACTGTACCCATAAATAAAACTTCTATGTTTTTTTTTTCAAGTTAAGACCTTGATTTGCTGAAGAATGAAACCATGTTTCAGGAGGTGATATACTCCCTGTGACAAAATTATTGTATTTTACATATAAGGGTGATCAGAATTACTATACTAAATTATATTTTGGTGAAATTTAATTAAAAGCATTTCTAAACTCTCTGCATAATAATTCTAATTACACATGTATTCTAAAAATATGTATGCAACTAAACCCTGTATGGGTTTACATCACAGTTGAAATGTGCTGCAGCATATGAGTATCTTCTCTGATTAAAAAATAGAAAGCTTGATGAGGATATTTCCAATTAAGGCAGTTCTTCATATCCAGCATTGAAAGGGACTAATCTGAATTAAATTTTAAAAAAGGAAATTGCAGAAATATTATTGCTTTTTCAGATGAAGTTACTTGATTGCTACCAAATTATAGCACAAATTAAGAAAAATTCTCTTAATATTCATATATTTTTATTTTGCTTGCATGTGGAACATGAAGGATCTTTGTCTTGACCCAGTCACGAAGTTTCCTAGTTTGTGTGGCATAGAAGAAAACTAGATAATTCTTGACTTAAAGCACATGATGCCAGTGTTCCCTTTTAATTCTTTTGTTTTGTTTGTAATCAATTTGTTGCGGTACTCTTGACCTCCAGGATGGTCTGCACATCCTGAGGTGATGCCTGTCTTCTTACTTTGGGTATTCAAGCAGTTGCTAGGACAAAAGACAGGAGCAAGGCTCATTCACTAAAAAAGTTAGGTGTCCTAAGTGCATGTTTGGGGACCTCTTCTTTCCCTGGTTTACTTTTTATCCATATTCCTCTCATTCCTCAAACATTTGTAAGTCATGGCTTTCCTATTTTCTAAAGTAGATATATTGCTACTGAGCTTAATAAAATCATATGTTTGTGTTGGATTCAGCAAGGTCCTTTGCAGAATGTGATTGTGATCTGGATGGGTGGAAGCCTGGTGGAATGGTTGGTTTTGAAAGTGGCTGGTTGGTTGTAGCTTGAGGCTGGTAACCAGTGTCTGTCATAGGATGTGTCCAGTTCAATGTTATGAATGAAGTGGAAGCCCACCAGCCCTTGCTCATGGAGTTTGCAGGTGACACCAAGCTAGGGGAAAGGGATGGGCAGTGGATGTACTTGAGATTCAGGCTGTCGTTCAGAAGGACTTGGGTGGATTGGAGGAGCTGGCTGGCAAAAACTCAGTGGAATTCAGCAATGAGGAGGGTAAGGTTACACACCTGTGAAGGAATGCCTCCTCGGAGGGGAAGGGTTCCTCTCACTCAGCACTTGTCAGACCACACCTGCAGTATTGCGTCCAGTTTTGTGTCCACACCTCACCCCAGTACGGGAGAGATGTGGGTAAAACTGAGCAAGTTCAGCACAAGGCTGCTGCAATGGCAGGGAGGGGCAGCAGTGCCCAGGAGGAGAAAGAAGCTTCGTGAGGGCCTGGCAGTGTGCTCCCACCAGCTGGCACACTAGGAGGAAGGGAGAAGGACTACAGGCTGTGGTCACAACTGAAGTAAGAGTAGTTCTAGCTAGATACAAGTACAATGTTTTTTTCCAGGAAGGCAACAAAACAAGGCAACAGGACACGGTCGTGCTGTCTGTCTTTAGAGATTTTTCAGTATCTCAGGAGATAAAGCAGCCTGGTCTCACTTGGTAGTGCACCTGGCCTGGAGCAGCAGGTTGGATTACATGACCTCCTGCCAACCTGAACAAATCTATCTAGCAGTGATTCTGTAATCTGCCTTGCAATAATAATCTGCAGAAGAACTTAAATACTAAAAATTTAACAGTGCTGATTTCATTGTGATCAGGATCCTTTGGACAAATCTACAAATGCAATCTTTGCTTCCCTCCTCTTTTGCCTTCCTCTCAGTGATGTACTGAGCAGGCATCTAGATGGAGAAATGTTATAAGTAATACCCTTTAAAAAGAAAGGTTAGAAAACTAATCTTCAGCCATGTTTTTGGGGTGTCTGTAGATTACTTCTTTTTCAGGGCTTGCTGCTGCTGTGTTTTCTCTGGCCTCGAGCAGGATGCTGTGTAGTGTGCAAAAGGGCAGCAGAAAAAGAAGGAAAGTAGCTTTTGTTGAAGTGGATTCTCTATTCATTCTGAAAAATGTGTATCTCTGCAGACCTCGCCTGGTTTGAATTGCTATAAGAAATAGAATGTTGCCCAACTCTGACTGAGTCAGGAATTGGCCTTCCTATTAATTTTCTACCTGAACCTGTGTAATTCCTTTTTTATCCCATTGCATGTGATTTCAGTAATTTTCTTTGCTAAATTTAGGAATAAAATTTGTATAGAACAGGACTCTTAGCTATTAAGAAACCCGAATATACATTAAGAGAAATAATGATCCAGTCTTGATACAGATTTCTTTAATGGCTTACACATAGGATGGGAAGCTGCCATAATATAAATGGCTGCTTCATTCATGCTCACTGTAGACACCTCTTAAAAAATTTACAGTCCGTGTTGCTTAGGAATAACTTGTAATGAGTACAAATTGTACAATCAGTTTTTATTTTTTTCTGTTTGTAAGAAAGCCTTCTTGAGCTAAAGGAGGGAAAAAATAGGAAATTAACCTTCTACCTTCTGCCCTCTTCTGTCTTGTCATTTCTCTGCACTGCTGGAAGAGTCTTCATGTCAAATTTCAGCAAGATTTGCTTCCCAATAGGAGTTCTGTAGTTCTAGGTGGAAGAAGACTCAACTGGGCATTATACAGCAATATTCACTAAGTTATGTGGACACAAGGGGATTTTAGACATTGATGGGCTTTATCTTCACAAGTTTTCTTGTTTTGATGTTGTTTTTTTTTAGACTTTCAGGCTTTCTCAGAGACATTGCATTTCTGCTTGGGCTAAGCTTTCTCCACAAGTCAGTTTCTTGGAAACCAGTCTCCTTGATTCAACTTCTGTTTCCTGTTTTGAAATGTTCATTCTCTCTGCAGTGTTAAGAATGAAGAATCCTGACGCTACTGCAGTTGCAGTGCCCACACCCTAAGAAGAAGGTATGTGAGTCACCTTTACAGTTTTTAGGGTGATAGAGCTGAGAAAGCTTGGCAGCATGTGTCCTTTGGGAGCTCAGTGCATAAATACTGTGCCCCCAGGTCTGAATGTTTCACTGCCCTTGTCGTTTTTGCAGAGTTCGTGCTGGTCGCATTTTTGTTTTATTCTGACTTCTGCACAAGTAGTGACTGTTGGAAAATAGTTTTATTGAAGTGGAAATGCAGATGTTGATCAGTATTTGTAATCCTTTAGCTGAGAACCAATAGTTTGTTGTTTGTCCCACAATTAGAGGAAATCATTGAACAAAATCAGATACGCAGATGCAGCTGAGAAGCCTGGTCCTGGAGGCAAAAGGAGTTACCAGAGGTTAGGAGAAAGGAAAACTGAGGCTCAGAGAGGAATGTTGACATTCTTCTATAGTCTCTGAACAAGTATAAAGGTGCCTTTGCCTTTGTTTCGTTTGCTGAAACTGCCCTTTGCTATGGAATCAGAATTTCAGTCTCACAGATTTTCAGGTATTAGCACTTGGAGGTTGTGAGGTCTGCTGTGGACCATCACAGACTCCCACTTCCTTCAGTACCAGTTTCCATAGTCAAAGGTGAGTGTAGTTGGGGTGGAAAATTTGAAGTGTTGGGAGCTGTCCTTAGGGACCATTTCACACTTGGATGATTTTGGTTTCTGGTGTGAGTGCCATTGGAGATCTTTAACTGTGGGGGCTTCCCTGCATTAGAAACATTGCTCATGAACGTCTGGTTTTAATGTGATGTTTTAATTCCTTTTCTTTTTTCCTTACATATCAACCAAAAACTTAGAAAGCATTGCAAACTTGGTCAGGAACTGAATATATTGCAGTATAATAAGGGACCTGTTGTGGTTTTTTTTCTTTCAAAATGCATGCATTTAATATGATTATTCCTGATTTTTAGTGCCAAACTTGGGAAGTTATTAGCTAAACATCTGAAATAAAAGCATGCTATTGTGCTACAAGTAGGTTTGGGGGTTTTTTTGACAGTAGTCCATTAGGCTTGGAATAGTTGGAGTTTGCCTAGGTAGATTGGTTCAGCTGTAAGTGGACAGGTAAAGTGGGAACTTAAAAAATTGGAAAACTGTCTTTCCTCTTCCAGTCTGTAAATATGAGTGAGAATTACCTGTTCCTCCTAACAGTTTGGCAGGAGAGGACTGGATGAAAACATCAGGAAGTAGACATTGGAAGTGAGGGCCGATGTTTGGACCAGAGTGGGTCAGTTGCCTTTTATCAAAGTGCCCAGGAGCTCCTTTGCATCTCTCCCTGTGTCTGCTGTACGTGGGGCACACGGGGTAAATATGGGGGAAGAGGGGGAAAGGAAGACAATGTGTGGCTCACAGCAGTCACTGCTATCCCTACCCACATCTGAAGCAAAGAAGATGATGAGCACCAAGTCAGGTGAATTCATTTCACATCTGGATGCCCAATGGGAAATGTTAAACTTCCAGCTAAGTAACTCTGAGAGCTTCTTTCTGTCCCTTTGTTGCTGTGATTGCTGTGGAGTCTGGAAGTGTGCAGTTTGAGTCATTAGAGGTTACACTGTGTTTGAGAAAACAGTGTTATATGGGGGAAAATATCTCCATAGTTTTATAACCTCTATGCCATTTTGAGTAGGTCAGGGCAGTTGTTCAGTTATTCATATTTGTAATTTTATGATGAAATATGCATGAATATAATAGCACACGTGTTTCATGTTTAATAAGGATTTTTCTTTTTGCAGTTTTTTAAATACCTTTGGAACAAAATCTTAATATTCTGCATCTTAAAAGCTGTTAATTTTTAAAATATAATTTTGTATTAAACCAAATAACATCTACTCAGTGGTCTCAATGCTGCATCTGTAATTCAGAGTTCATTGTGAGGCTCCAGTACAAGTGAGGGACTGGCAAACTGGAGCAAGTCCAGTAAAGGCCACTGCTATGATTGAGGGTGGGAAGAGGTCAGGAGAGGCTGAGGGAGCTGGGTTTGTGTCGTTTCGAGAAGAAAAGACTGAGGGGGGTTGAATTGCTGTCTTCTGCTTCCCAAGGTGGGGTTGGAAAGGAGGTGGAGCCAGGCTTTTTTCAGGGGTGCACAGCAGAAGAATGGGAGGCAGTGGCTGCAAGCTGCTGCAAGGCTCACTCCAGTTAGGCTTAAGGGAAAACCTCTCCCTGGAGTTTCTGGTTAAGCTCAGGAGCAGGATACTCTAGGGGGTGGTGAAACCTCCACCTTGATGGGGTTTCATAACTTGGGGGGACAAAGGTTCTGAGTAACTTGATTTAATTTTGAAAACACCTGTCTTGAATGTATGAGAGAACATTCAGAAGTTCATTTCAGCTTAATTTGGGGTTTGATTTTTATGACTATTGTCTAAATGCACCTGTAAGCTGTGCTGTGTAACTCTGCTAGCAGGAGAATCAACAGGAAAAGCACTTAAGCTACAAATGCAAATATACCATATGCTGCTAGTCAAATTAAATCATCTGCCTTCATCTTGATTTAACATCTTTAAGTTGACTTAGTTCCCCTGCCTCTCAAAAGAAGAGGCATATATCTTTGAAATATGGTGCTATTAGACATCATTCATAAACGTGCTGTCTGCTACATCATATGGAAAATAATTTTGGAGAGTATTAATGCAATCTGTAATACACAAGCTCTCTTTCCTGCTGCAGGGTTATTCTCACCATCTCAAAAGTAGTGAAAAATATGTGGAACTTGAAAATGAGTTAATGTAATGTATAAATCAACCCCTGAGGCATTCTTAAGTGAGAAAGTGTATCTTTCTTCTTGTGAATAACTGCACTGTTCAGATGGGAGCAAGCAGGTCAGTGGGTAGGGCTCTAACACTGGGGCTGTGTCCTTCTTTGACACAATTCTTGTGTAATTTGAAGCATGTCACTGTTAGCTAGATCAAACTGGAAATCAAGATCCATGGCTCAGCTCTCTGTCTTGTTAATATTTGCTGCTGAGGAAGGCATTGATTAAAAAATTATTTTAAGTTAACTTTGATAGATGTTTAAAACATTGCATCATATGTTTAAAGAAAAAAAAAATCATTCTGCAAGCTTTCCAGCTGCTCTCTTAAAGATGCATTTGGAAAAGGTGCTGAGACTTATTTTCAGAGGTTTGCTGGCTACTACCCGTGTCACACTTGAAAACTTATGCTCCAGTCATGAGCAGCTTTTAAAAAATACAGGAAAATAGCCATTTCTTCAAACCATAACTATCACTTGTTTTGGCTGACAGTTCTGGTGTGGCAGGATGCATTCCAGACATCTGTAAGCAGGAACACGCCTTGGAGCTCTGCAGATATAAACTGTAGAGAGGCTTTAGAAGGAACATTGTATAGTGAAAGCACATAATGGAATTTATTGTGTTATAGACAGATGTTGGGTGAATCCTTTTGGAGCCATGGCTCTGAAATGATTTTATCTAGGACTGGATTAAGAATTACCAGAGCTTAAGAATTTGAAAGGGAATTTTGTATACTTAGTAAAGGAAGTTGTTATAAATTGTCTCACCATAATAGGATCTTGCACTACCAGAGTTTTAATCCTTCCTGGCACATCTATCCTGATAATTCACCCTTCCAAACCTAATGTTAGGGAGGTAAATTGCCTGATGCCTCCTAGAGTTGGATCCTCCTAAGGTTAGCTTTTTTGAAGCTTTTTTTTTTTCTATTCACTACCCCTTTTTCTGTAAGTGACAATTAATTTGATCTCTGATCCATTTTGTTTAATATTTTGCTACTGTACCATGAATTTCAGTGCCTCCTTCAACTTAATCTTTTCATATTTGGGCTATGGAGACTGTCCAAGCCCTTGAGCTGTTTTGTTGCCAGCAGAAGAGAGAACTTCTTCAGATGAACAAGTATGGACCACTCAAGGGTAGAACAGAAAATTCAGCATTGGCTCTTCCACTGTCTTTTGTAGCTTTTGGAAACTTAACTTTTTCTCCTCAGCCTTATTCTGAAATCTGTCTTTTTGCCATGCTGTCACTTGAGCTAGAGTGAAAATGGGCTGGGGGCAGAGTTGTGTGCATTGCTGAGTACAGTAGATTTTCCTTCTGGATGATGCCGGAATGTCACTATTAAGTAGCATTATGGGGAAAGAGGGATGATATCTCTCATGGATTCTGGGCTTTGCTCTCTTCAGTTGTGTATTCAGTTCCAGTGTAGGGGAATGCTTTGTAGAGTTATCCTATTCCTTAAAATGAGATCAATGGCGTTTGAAAAAAGAAGACGAAAGGAAATAATCTCAGAAACTTGCTTGCTAGTACTTCACTCTCCTTAGGAAAGGTGGAAATAAAGGGACTCGAGCAGAATTTGTAAGATTAGCAAAAAAATACCAACAACAATGGAAAGAAGCTGTGTACAAAGTGTGTAGTTGAAATTTGTTATTTCTGATTGCTGAATAGAGAAAAGCATCATGAAAACTGATAAGCTTCCTAGAATTTTTATCCTTCACCCCTTCATGAAGATTTTGAGAGGGAATATATATTCCAAACAGACATGGAAATAACATCTTTTAGTAATCTCCTTGTGATTGTCTCAGTGGGAACTGCAGAGTACCAAATAGTTTAAAAACTTCATCTTTCTTCAGCTGGCTTACTGGGATCATTACAACAATTGGCTCCAATACTGACAGCTGTATGCATAAAAATTTGGACTGTATTCATATTGAAGCAAGAAGCCAAGCAAATTTTCTCTCTTCCATAATGGCATTAGCTAATAGGTATGAGCTTGGCCAAATTGAAAAGGAGTGTCTCAATACTTGGAAATTGTGTTCATCTACAAAACATGTTCCCTTCATTTTTGCAGTTTTCCAGTCTGCTAAGGGTGCGGTGGATACACTAGAATGGACACAGAGGATTTCCCTCCACCACCACCGGAAGGTAATTAAAGTAGTTTGGAGTCTAAAGCCAATTTTTCTGTAAGAATTTGATTATTTTTCCAGCAGTGGTTTTACCTCTGCAACGTTCCCTTTCCCCATATCACCCTAAGTCTGGGTGCCAGTGGTATTCTCTTGAAACATGAGCTCCTGTCATCCACCCTGTCTTGTTCTTGGACTCACTGCCTGGTGTAGTTAGAACATGATGGGAAGAAACCTCAGAGCAATTGGTCCTTGCAGTCCAAATCTGAAAATATGTGTTTTCTATGGCAACTCTGTTTAGTCAGAGCACAGACACTTAAAGAATATTACAGATGCTGGACTAAGGGGCTCATTGTGTCAAGTTAACACTCAGTGTGCCTTGCCTGCTGTATGCTGGTAGCTGGAAGGGCCTCTGGTGTAACCCAGGTTTCTGAGGGCACAAAGGTAGGATCTACAAGGATATTGCCTTTTGCGTTTATGCTCAAAACTAACATTGCATGTGGTGATTTTTTTATCCTCTTTGATATCTTGTAAGAACGTCGTTGTGTAGTGCTTGCTACTACATATTTTAATATTTACCAGCATTTGGCTTTTGGTAGGTGAATGCTGGGAGACTTCATAAAAATATTATGTGCTTTTCCTGGTCATCCCAAAACGTAAGTTTACAGAGATCTGTGGTTGAACCTGCTCTTATTTTGGTTAAGTTGCTGTTATAGTTTGTATAGATAATGGTTTTTCTGTAAATTATTATCTGTTCCTTATATAGGACAATATTACTTATGAACTTTCACTGTATTATATACTTTGATAAATATATATATTAATATATATAAGTAATATATGCTATTGCCTATAAGACGTTTCACTTAATGTTCACACAGAACCTACATGAAGCCATTTGAGTATAAATGCAGATTTGATCTTAGTTTTGTCCAGCTGTAACTCTTTAGGAATGTGGGAATTGTCATTCTAGATCAGAACTGCTTTCTCTCTAGTTTAGGCACTGCCACAGATAGAGGTCTGTTATTAGATACAACCTTGGGAGTTGGGAATGTGAAAGAAGCAGAAACTTGTGAAATCAGCTTTTAATTGGTTAGATTTCTGGCCAACATTATTGGCAGTTTCATTTGTGCTCTGAGATATCACTGAGAGTATTGTTGGCAGCAATTCCTTGGCTGTCCATGTCCTAATCCATGTGGTCAGGACCCTGAATTTAGCTCACTTTTGTTTAGTGACAGTTACTGTGAAACTGTCTCTACGGGATAATCCATCTCCAAAGCAATGTAGTGCTGCAGGGGAAGAGCCATCCCTAAGGAATCAATATTTCCACTTGAGCAGAGGCTGCTGTTTTTCAAAGACAGCCAATAATCGCAGCAGCAGCTCCAACTTAGTGCAGCATTTCAGCCTGTGGGATACTCTGACAACATTTCAGGGTGATGCAGTTCCATATGATTCCAGAATTCAAATTCTTTCTCTACAAAGGTTTTTGTGACGTGTAGAACTATGTGTATCGTGTCCTTATTTTCAGACATGTCAGTTCTTAATAGGGGGTTAGATTTATTTAACATAAATTGAGATTCTGCTCTACCTAATCTTGCATCAATGTCAATTGATACTTTTTGTTGGGATGGGGGGCAAGGAGGGTAGGGGAGGATTTGGGACAGACTCCCCAGAGACCAGCACCAAGCCTGACAGAGTTCAAAAGGTGCTTGGTTAATGCTCTCAGGCACATGGTTTGATTCCAGGGTGGCCATGTGCAGAGCCAGGAGTGGGACTTTGATGAGCCTCGTGGGTCCCTTCCAGCTCAGAATATTCTGTGATTTCTCTCTCATCTGAAAAAGATTTGTTTGAAACTCGTGGAACTTGTGTATTTTTTAAATTTGCCATTGCTAATTCTCTTAAAAACATATTAACGGGATTATCAGTGAAGACAAATTTTAATAATGACACTAGAAGACATTTTAGTTCACTTTCACTTTCTAGATAATTCTCATTACCTGTTTAGCAGGCAGAAGAGAAGTGAGGATTTTAGGGCCAAGTATGACAGCAAATACACGTAACAACTAACAAATGAAGGTTTATTTTGCATGCATATGCATTGGCCATCCATGTGTCTCTTCAGGAGGGGTGAACAGCACCTGTCAGTGCCTTTGGACATTGGACACATGGGTGGGTTATCCTAGCTCACAGTGAGGATGAGATTCCTGTTGGGTGCAGAACCCTTTGCTACACATTAAAAAAAAAGAATTCTTTGACGTAGTGATTCTAAAGTCCCTCTGAGACCACAGATGAAATCAATTGCTTTTTTTAAGAGAAAGTTCTTATGATATTGTGGGAATTTTTTTATTTACTTATTTTTTGTCCTAACAAAGATAGCTGTAGTGCTGAAAGTCATGTGGGCTCCTTTTTATCTACAAGTGTTACCTGCACTATAAATCTCAGCTTTATTCTTGTCGACTAAGTTTTCTATGATTTTGCCTGGTAAATTCTCCAAACTTATTTTTTATCAACCCTACAATGTACAAAGAGGAAGAATAGTAGTAAACCTTCTTCTTTGTCATGAAGATGTTGCAAGAAAATAGATGAAAGGTTAAATAATGTGTGTTCATTAGCCAGAGCCATCTGAATCTATACCTTGTTTAAGTTAAGGTGCACTAAAGGTCAATAATGAAGCTGCTTCTGCCACTATTTGATAAGGAAAAACTACATGTGATAAAAGAATGGAATGTAACATATTTTATTTGTTTCAATTTATTCTACTTATGCAACTTATCTGTTCATAGGTGTTTGGACATTCCATTCATGCATTGCTAATCAGGTAGTGACAAGTCTGTGCTGGTTACCTTTCCTACCTCAGAGCAAATTCAAGTAGTGAATAACTTGGAAAAATTATTGCCTGTGTGTTCTGTCCTCTAGATTGCTTTAAAAAGAGCTGCTTCTTCTTCTAGCCATGATTAAAAATTTCCTAGTATTTTTCTCTGTGTATGTTGAGGGAATATATGTTTTAGCAACCAGGGAGCAGTTGGAGTGGGGTAGATGCAAAGACTTTCTTGGCTAAGAGTGAAATCCAAAAAAGTACTTCCAAAATGGATACTTGCCATGATCGTGCTAGCTCATGTTCCTTTCTTTAGTGTGTCTGTACATAGGAATATAGGCATGAAGTGTAGGAATTTAGAATTTATTACGTGGAAGAATTCCACGGCTATTTTGTGACATAAAAGAGGATGATTCTTCTTCTGTCAACAAAAAAAAAACCAAAAAACAACCCTTTCCTGAGAGCTAAATGAAAATGGCAAATTTTGTCATGGCTCTTTTTTATAATTATGCTTTTAATTGGTTGCTGTAATGGAGTATCCTTAACCAAACCCATTTAGGCAAGAAGAGGATATGCTGTGGACTGCAGACTGTGGAGGGAAGAATTACAAAGCTGATAGTTCTGAGAATCTGGGACTCTCTCTCACATTGAGTCTCTCATGTACAGGACTTACATTCACACTGAACAGCTGGGACTGGAGGCTGGATGTTGACATTAGGATGGTGTTTATCTGTGATGGCCTGTACTTGTGCAATTACTGCTTTGTAAGGAGATGTCATGTCTGGCAGATTTTCATTCCTCTACTTGGAAAATATCTGTGATCTTGCAAAGCTGAAATCCTTGTCTTTAAGTGAGGACTTGAGAGGTGTTTATCAGGGCCTGTTTCCAAAGGAAAGCTGTGTTTATTTGCCTGGCAGGATGGATACCTGAGAAACAGCTTCTTGCCCAAAGGAAACTGTGGGTACTTTCTGTGTCAAGGAGACTTAGTTTTGAAGTTTCATTGTTTCTGAGTATGTCTGTCTTTCACTCATTCTGCTACACGGCACTATGCCTAATATTTCTTTATGAAAACTATTAGAAAGCATACGGTGTATTTCCTCATACTGAGTACACTTCTGTTTGTTTCCCATATATAGAAAATAACATAAGTGGTATGTTAGAATTTTAAAGTGAAATACTGAAATTTCAGTGTTTGTTCAAGGACACTGTGAGAATTAATTTGAATGTATACTGTTCATATTATTGTCAAATACTATCTCTACTTGAGAGAGAATCATCTTCATTTGAGAAGTGTGAGACATACCCTTAAGGACCAAGTGTATTGGAGAGCTGGATGTTCACTCACCCACACCACTGTCCCCAGTTCCTTGGGTAAAGCTAGAAGCCTTGTCATGCCGTTTGGGATTTAAGATGTTCATCTTTGAAATGAAATTGTTTTTTTCTAAAACTGGTAATAGACTAAAAATATCTGCTAGACCCCAATTTTGTACACCACTTCATATAAAAAATCAGCTCTCTAGACCTATGAGTGGGATATTTCTTTGTTCCTGATATGGAGACATGTAGAGCAAGGAGGCCAAGGACTTAAATCTGGATATCCTGTATGCAGATGAGTGCTGTGATTGTGTCTTTCCGCAGTTATTTTTTGTTGTTTCCCTGTCAGGGCCAGAACACTAAAATAGTCCTTGCTCCTCTGTCCCTGAGAAGGAAGTCTGGCCTGAGTCCTTGGGTAGGAGTGAAGTAGAAACAACTGTGCTCTCATGAAAGTTTCCACTGGGATGACCTTACATATTATAACAAAAAAAAGCCCCTGAAACAAAAAAAAACCAAAACCGCCAACAAACAAAAAATCCCATCAACCCGAAAAAACAAGCTTAACAAAAAACCCACCAACTTATAAAAAATTTTTATTTACTCTAGTTAGGAGCTGCTGGTGAGCTCCTGTGTTTTGCTGTAGAGATGACTATTTCTCTGCCAGGGGAACTATTTTTTATTCTATGTTCTATATGTATTTCTTTCAAGTTATTTAGGTACCTTTTCTACTATTTAGTGAAAAATATCATAGCTTATTTTTAACAGTTTTAAGCAGCTAATTTTGTGACTGAGACAAGAGGTGGTTAAATTGGGCTTTTTTGATATCAACAAGAGAAGCACTTGTATGTTTTATGATTTAGTTTCTGAAAGTACAGAACATTGAAGACCCTAATATTGTATTTATTTACTGTGATTGAGGAAATAAGACATTGCTTAAATTAAGCTGCAGATATGAAGGGAGTTGGTCTTGGGCTAAACAGTATTGTTAGGTATCTATTTTCAGCATACAGACAGTTACAAATGATTGTAAGAAGGGAGCCAAGATTTTAGGAGAATGAGAACAGAATATGAATTGTAGTTATGAATGGCTCCTTGTTTTTGAAACTGGCAATAGCTTGCTAGTGTCTGACATCCCATCTGTAAGAGAACAATTTATTTATTTCTAAAGGTCACATTTCTCTCAGTAAAAGAAGGAAAATGCATTGTTTAAGGTAAGAATTAATTATTTTATGTGACAATTCAGACAATCTGTGCAATGAAGAGTAACAAGAAAATTCCCTTTGCAAACACCATTTATGGTGTCACGTGTCACTCCTAATTATGTATTTTTTCTTCTAGCTGAGTGTATTTGAGTGTTGGGAAAAACAAAAAAAAAAAGAAAATAAATATATTAATAAATAGCTTATTTTTTGCTTTATTGCCCACAAAGAATACACAATATACATAGATGCAATTATATCTTATTTTGTTTTGAAGAAAAATGGTAAAAGCTTTGCTAGATGTTTAGAACACGTTAAATGTTACAGATTTCTTGGTGGGTGACTTCATTCTTTTGATAGTATTTGGTGTTTTCTTTCTGAATAATAAGTAGTTTTGTTGGGTTTTTTCCTGTTTACTCAGCTGCTCTTTAAGGTGACTTGACTTTACTTGCTAGGTCTGAGTAGGGACAAGGCCCAGACATGTTAATCAGAAAGAGCAGTTGATGATGAGATAAAGGCCTTTCAGGGGATTGCAGCAAAACTTGATCATTGGTTGGTGGTAACTAGTGTTTGCTTACAAAAAAACCCCGAAAATTTTAAAGGAATTTGTGCTCATTTTTGGGTATTCTTTCAATGAATAGTTGAATCTCATCTCTAGAATTTTAATTTCAGTGAGCCAACATGTAAGAAGAGGGTGAGATGTTTGGTTTTCTTCTGTACTTCTTTTGCCTTTTTAGTACTTGTGTCTATCTTTAACTGACTGGGATAAACTCCGGGATAAGAACTGAGAAATTTTTTATTTTTGGAGGTTTTTTCTTCTGTTTCACTGAACTCAATAAATATTCACTAACCATGCCTAAAGCCTCTGTAATGATTCTACTTTAGAGTTTACAGAAAAATTCATGGTTTTTATAAATTGTTATCATTCTCTTACCTTGTACATGAGCTTGTCTCAGATAAAAGCTTGTCTGCATTATAATAATTTAAATAAAGTGTATAAATTTTTGAATGAGACATTTATTTGGTGCTGCTTACTTTTCCTGCATGGATGAACTGAAACTATGCCTAGTAATCTGAGGAAAACATAACTTATTAAATATTTTTGGGAGAAGGCTTTTCCAACCCCTGTCTAGATTTTCTTTTTTCTTCCTCATTGAAGTAATCTTTCTAGCCTTATCATATTTTCATTAAAATTAATGCAAAAGATGATTTAGGTCGAAGAAAGGTTGTTGCAAGAATATGTCTTACTGTTAAATAGTCTGTTGTCGAGCTCAATAACTTTTTCAGGTGAAAGCATGATAGTTTCTGGATAATCTTATTCTGGTAGAAGTTTCTCTAGAGGCTGGAAGGGAAGATGCTTGTGCTCATGTGCCATGGGGCTGCCAACTGATGGGTGACTTCCCAGTCTCTATTTCCCCATTCTGTATGTTGGCAGGAGGGGACAGAGGGGAAATGCAGGTGCTGCCCTGGGTGGTTAAGTGTAATTTGTCTGCAGTATTTTACCAGTCTCCTGTATTGCAAAAGGAAGTAGAAGTAAAATTAACTTTGGCTGGGATTGCTGTTTCCCCATGCATATCAGATGGTGACCCATTCATATTTGCATGAGAAGAGCACTTGCCAGCTGTATGGGGTCTGGCTGAGATGGAGTTCATGTTCCCCACAGCAGCTCTCTCACATCTGGCTGGTATTGGCTCTGCTGGACACGGGAGAAGCTTCTGGAAGCTTTTCACAGTAGGCACAGCCCCTGCACTATCAAAACCTGGCCATGGAAAACAAATACACAAACCCAATTCTTAACAAGACTCTTTATTGGAATAAATTCCTTCCTGACTTCCATAGACTGGCTGAAGGTCTGAATGGTGATGTTTCCTTGTGGTGGTTTTCCTTGACCAGTCTTGGGGCCACAGCAGAGCTTCCTTCCCTCTCCATGGCTACTGAAAGGGGGCACTGAGAAGGGCTCTGAGGCTGTTGGATGCAAAGGTCCCAAGGAAACACCATTGTTGCCCAGTATCCACTAAGGTGATAGAATTTCTAGTAGCAGGTGTGTTAAAAGGGTACTGTAAAATAGGATTTCTGAGAGTTCAATGATGTAAGAATTACTGTTTTAATAGTTTTCTTGAATGCACAGGGGTTTTTTTTGAGCTGAAACTGTACCTTACCATGTTAGGGCAAAGAAGATCGAGATGTGTTCAAGTAATAATTAAAATAAATACTAAGAAAGGGGGTGCTATCCCCCTCCTCATTAGTTGCTGAGATAATGGATTTGTCATATTTTGCATATATTATGCTTAGTTTATAAATTAGTGCTCTTAGGCTGCATGAAGGTGTAACCATAAAAATGAAGAGGTAGGAAGCCAGCTGAAATCCACAATATTTCCAGTATTGTCTTGGATTTACAGGACATAACCATTCTGTTCTAGTTTATATTTTCTTTAGAAAAGAGACGGTAAATTGCTGTAAAATTTAATACCTAGTTTGTTTCTTTATCCAGAATTTATCAAGGGGAAAACACTAATAGTTAAATTTTAATCATTTTTAAGCATGTGAATAGGTTACACTCAGTGCTTGGAGTGTTAGATGGAGTTGTAATTGTTGGGAATGAAGAACCTTTGGCAGTGTGTGTCCAAAAGGACAACTGGAATTCCTGGAGCTGTGTGCATCTTCTGATCCCCACCTGGGCTGAGCGTATGGACGGCTGCGTGTCAGCATCTCTTGGAAGCCAGAGGCTTTTAGGTGCTCTAAGTGTTGCTTTGGAAGGACCCAGTATGTGCTTAGGTGTTGACATTGCTAGACAAAGGGTTGTTCAGCCTGGACCAATGATCCAGGATTTAGGCATCCCTTTGCCTAAGTCATCTGAAGGTTCAGTCTAGGAAGTATGTACAATTGCTGGCAAGGTGGAGGAAAAAACATGATCCAAAAATGAAGTCAAATCCTTTGCTAACTTTTTAACCAGACTGTGTCATCCTGATAGAAGGATGTTGCTAGAATGATCCAAGATCTAAAAACTCAAGCTTTTTCTCTGGTTGGCTTTCATCTTTTCTTTAGTTACAATATTCAGTTTATGCACCTGAGCTGTATGTTTTCTTTCTGTAGAGGTGAGATCTCATGCTCCTGTTTTAGATCACCAGGGTGTGTCTGGCTGCCTTCTGCTTCATAGGGTTCCCAATTACATTTAAAGAACTTTTGGTCCAAGGTATTACTAGATGATTCAGCAGTTTTATATTGGTAATTAGATTTAAGCAGACTGTATTAGAGAAATGCATATACCTCGAACCATTAAACAGCAGTCGCTTCAAAGTAGAAGTATTATTGGAAAACTAGATATTAATAGTTGATAACTGATAGAAAAAAGAAGTAAATAACAAGCCAGATTGCTTTCACTGGTGGCAGTTTCCTTAAAAATGGTTATTTTTTCATAAAATTATTGACTACGTGGCCAAAACTATATTTTCTAGAAAATTTTTCTGATTTTCCTTCATATATCATTTGTACCTCATGGTTAGCCCACATGCTCTGTCCTTGCACTGCCAGAACTGGATATTTCCTTTTCTCAATGACTTTGTAGTCGTCTGCTGTTTGATTTCTGTTTCGCTGGAGCTCTCTGGTTTTGCTGTTCCCTGTGTGGACTGTCCATTTGGCAGCACGCTGTCGGTGAGTTCAGCGGGTCGTGCGCGCAGTACTGGGGCTGAGCTCGGCTGCACAGCCTCCATCAGCAGACCCGCTGTGCCTCAGCTCAGCTGCCTGGTGGCATTTATACCAGTTCAGATGGGTGACCTTGGCTGTACTGAGGGTTAAGTGTGTTGGTATTCCTTGAATAATGATGGAAAGCTAGTAGCCTTTAATATGGATAGATGCTTTTCAGCATAGAGAGGGATCTCTCATGTATTTATGCAGAATTGCAATAACGACTGTACAGGCTTTCCTTACAGCACCAGAAAAATTTCTCGGTGAAATTTATACATCAGAATGTTCTTATATGGTGCTGAGGTGGAAAAGACATTCTTGGGACCAGGCTTGATCTGTGTTTCTAGTGGTGGCAGGCAATACCAGTGCCACCAGGATGCTGAGTATTTAAAGCAAATTGCCACGAAACACTGATTTTACTTAGCTGCCTTTCTGGTTATCGGGTAGCCAGCATTGAAAAGCACATTGAGGCTTTACAAAGGAGTACAAGTCTGCTGGTGTGGCTCCTGCTTTTTTCTGGACAGCCTGGTTCATGTCTTCTTGCTTTTATTTTAGATTTTTGATCTTTTGCAATTCAGTTCTTTTAGATTTTAGCTAATTAAAGCTTACATTTTTAGCACTGTGAGTAGTTTGTAAACTTCAGGAATTTTGCTATTTGTTAATCTCTCCTAACATCCACAGACCTGGGCTTTATTTCAAGGAATGCAATTTTTTTGGTATTAGGCATGCTGTTATTAGCAGGCTCTCTGAAACTTGAGCAGGCAGATTGATTACTCTTCTGACTCTGGTTTTGAATGTTTTTTTATCCAGAAGAACAATATCTGTTGTGCATGCTCAACAACATAATTAGTATGTAGTGTGTGTATTTGCAAAATACTAAAGAGGCATTTGTACTTATTTCTTTGTTATTTATTTGCAGGGAAAGCCTGTTAATTCATGTGGTTTTGCTTTTGTTTCCATTACTGGAAACACTTTTCACATGAATGTATACTCTTTAGTTTGGTTGGGGTTTTTTTTGTAACTGTTTTCCACAGAGACTGGTAATGCTGACATTGTGGTCATGCTTTGGATGTGTGTACGAGCTGTGTGTAATTAGCAGCGTGCTTGTACCACAAGGACCTGGGTTCCCTGCAGTGCCAGCTTAGCACAACTGGGAGTGCAGGGACAATGAAAGTCGTTGGCTCCGATCCCCTTCGAGGAGGGAGGAAGCGCTCACCCGCGTGTTTTTGCGTACACGGTTTTGTCCTGGATGTTTATTTTCCCCCAGCCAAATAGATGCTTCCCACCCGTGTGACTGTGTGAGGAGGGGATTTGTGGATGGCAGTGGTGTGCTGGTGGCTGTCCCGTGTGACTGGGCAGTGTCAGTGAAGGGCAGCGTTGGCAGAAGCGCTTGCCCGTACAGGTCAGCGTTTCTCCTGCAGGGTCCCTCCTGCCCTGTGCCGGTGCTGGTGCAGGCATCCTTTGAGGAAGGGCAGAAGAGCAATGGTCACCTGAGTACCAGAGGGAAAGAATATTTAACTGCAGTTTTCTCTTCTGGAACTGAAGAACTAGTGGTCACGAGTGGGAGATGAGTGGGTTGAAAATACCACATTGCTTCCTAGCTGTAGGAATGCAACCTAAGTAGTGCTTTCGAGCTGGGAGAAACAAGAGGCTGTCCAGTGGCGACCAAGTTTCTTGAAACTTGTCTGCAAGTTCCTGCTGAATATGAGGCAGCTGTTATTTTACAAAGTTGGCCAAATCTAGAAGCTTCTGCAGGTATGAATGTTTCCTAGCACAAGGTTCACCGTCCTGACAAACACCAAGCCTCTGCTAC
Organism: Cinnycerthia olivascens; assembly: GCA_035048155.1. NCBI lineage: Eukaryota > Metazoa > Chordata > Aves > Passeriformes > Certhiidae > Cinnycerthia > Cinnycerthia olivascens. Next base: position 92,028,282 of record JAWWMU010000153.1, on the reverse strand, counting down.
GAAATCTCATCTGAAATAAAAAGGGGAGAGCTTGAGAGCCCATTTATCCTCGAGCACACTTAGCAGGGTGTGTTTGACCCCAAGTGGTTAGTTTTACTAGAATAATGATAAATTCACTCATTCCCTGGTATCAGCATGCTTTCAATATTTATTTGTATCGTACACTTCCGTGAGGAGCTTGGCAGATTTTAATTGTCTAGAGGTATAGCTCTGGAAAGGGAAGAGTATCTCATCAGAGAAGTCTCTGGAATGTATCAAGGATAAATAATAAGCATTTAAATTGCTATGTCTGGCAATTTGTTTTGACTTGTAAGCTGTATAAGTTAGCAAATTTTATAATACCTAAAAATATTCTGGGATAGTAACATTTTAAAATATTTTTTACTAAAACCTTTCACATATTTCAAGACACTCAAGTGTTTGCAGAAAGTTGAAACATTTGGGGAATTCATTTGAAAGGACAAAGGTAGGTCTTTGCAGTCCTTAGGGTCTTGTTGCAATCCAGAATAATGAATAAAAAAGAAAAATGTTTTAAAACTGCATGTTGGAATAAGAGGAGACAACTCCTGCGTTTTAGGTTCAATTGCATTCATATTTTTTCACTAAATAATAATTAGATATATGCCATTTAAAGCATTGTACACTTATTTCTTTTATCAGTCGTATGGCAGAAGCAGCTAAAAATATTTATTGAGTTCTTTAAATATAATAGATGCATTTCTACTTTTTGTTCCATAATAGCCTTTTAAAAAAATGAGTGCAACTGATTGCAAAGATGTCATGCCTAATTATACAAGCCTTCCATTTCTAAAAATATTTTTCAAACCTTAAAATATATTCATATTTCTTGGTTGCAGCATGCCTGTTTATGTCCAGAGCTTCTGGATTTATTGTTACCATGCCCCAGAATGCTGAACTGTTTTGCTTGGGGTTCTGTTTCTTCCTTTATCATTATTTTTCATGGAAGAAAGTTGACTTCTTCTGTTGACTTCTTCTATTTCATCATGGATTTACAAGATGGCAAGGAGGGACAGACATTTGGGGTACTTTTATTATTTCCAGGGTGTTCATACTGTATTCAAAGTGTGCTTCATAGTAAGTGCAGAGCTATTTTCTCTTACTTCTATGTCAGTAATAGAAAATTATTAATGAAGCCTCACTGACTTAATCTTGACTTTAAATTAATGTTACTCTTTTAACTCCTTAGCTTTATTACATTGAACTATAAATAATTTGAGGATAATGGATGGGAAACCAAATGGTGCAAAGAATGCTTTGCAATTCGCAGAGCAGCCAAACATTTTAAAAATTTGCTTATGCCCCAGCAGGTCTCTGCAAACAAAACCCAAGTGATCTTTTTTTTGAAGTAAACTTAAGAAATGTCATTTCACTGGATAACAAAGCACAGAAAAAGTCAAATCTGTGTGCTGTGCACAGTTATGAGAACGTGTTCCTTTTTCTGATTCTAAATTAGCACTTTTGAACTTAATTTAACTTGAAGACAACATTTCCATTGTATCAGATCTTTTTTTCAACCTTGAAAACTCCAAATAGAATTTTTTAGAAATGCGGGAATTTCCTTGAAGCCTTTACAGAGCGCACAGAGGGGTATTGCCCTAAGATGAACAAGTTCAATTAATTTTTGTTCAAGTTCAATTAATTCTCATTGCTCTGGTTGGCACACATAAAGCTAAGGATGTGAGTAGTGGTGAAAGGGAAAATTGGATTTTTATTAACTAATTTAATTACTTGATGAAATTCCAGACAGACTCTGTCATTCTAAGCATTGTGTGATTATTGCTTCAGAAAAAAATTAGTGCATTTTAAAATTATGTTAAAAAAAAAACCAACAGATGTCCTCTCTGTATTTTTTGCCTTTGAAAATGCCCCCCTCACACACACACCCATCAGACTCCCCTTTCCTCCCCCCCTCCTTTTTTTTTTTTTCTTTTTTTTTGCAAGAACAGTTTCCTTATGCACTTCTTGGCTTGATCCTTTTGATTTGCAGATAGAGGGTAGGAGAAACTGAGGCTTTCTTCACGAGCATGAAATTTTACAAGATCTGTGGTGGTGTTTAGTAGCTGGATTCAACTTGGATCTAATTGCCGTGTGTCTTCCTAATTGTAGCACTTTAAAAGAGCTTTTGTCTGTGTATTGTTGTGACATAATACAAAGAACTGTGGAAAAATAGGTATTTTCAAAACAGGAATTTGTCTTTTTTTTGTGTGACATAATCTGTATTTGTCTGCAGTTCTGAGCAGCTCTTAAGTTGAAGCAAAAAGCCCCTATCCTCTTTTTATTTTATTTTTGCTGTTAAAATACTTTTTCCATCAATTGAAATAGTATGCCCTTGATATTCTCCTTCTTAAAGGAGAATATTTTTATTAACTATGAGATGGAAGGTATCTGTAAATTTAAAAAGCTAAGGTTTATGCCTGAAGAATTAAGCAAATGTAGAAGGGATGCAAAGCTGAAATACAGTTTTAAAACTTTCTGAACTGAGGATATTTGTTTGTCTCCTGTCTACTCTTTCTGACAGACAATGTATTCTTTCTTTTTTTGTCTCTTTTGTAATCTTAACCTGCTGTCCCATCAGTGATGCGATTATGGGCTCTTTCCAGACTATAGTGCCCATTTTTCAGGTTCTGTGCCTTGTTTATCTATGATGTAAAGTAAATGTTTTGAAATGAATGAAGCAAGACAGTGTTAACAGCCATAACAGAAAAAAAATTGGGTTGCTGTCCAATTTTTATTTCTTTCGCTTGTATTGAAAAGACATCCCCCCTTTTGTTTCTTTTCCCCATTACACAGTCAAGCAACTGGTATTACAGCT
>JAWWMU010000153.1:92015221-92025349 GCA_035048155.1 Cinnycerthia olivascens | reverse complement strand
TTTCGCTTGTATTGAAAAGACATCCCCCCTTTTGTTTCTTTTCCCCATTACACAGTCAAGCAACTGGTATTACAGCTTAGTCAGATGGGTGCTGAATCAGGAAGAATGCCATGTTTGTCTTTAATCACTTGGAAGAGCTCTGAAGTATTTCTTGCATCTTTAAGGAAAAAAAAAGAATTGCTAATGGACAAAGGAAAAATGAGAAGCCTGACTTCATACAGAAGAATTTTTGAAAGGAATTAATCAAAATGAAATTAAATGTCCTGCTGCCTCAGCCATAACCCATGACAATAAATGCAGGATAACCCGGGTTTTTTGTTCCTTGCTGTTTTTGCAATTAGTTCACTTTTTCTCCTGCAGAGAGGCTGCATGAAAGATCTTGTTATTTGTGACTGTGGTAAAATATGCTGGCTCAGCCTGCCTGAGAAAACAGAAGCCTTGGCAGGAATGCTGATTACCATGACAATCTAAGCTGTCTAAAGCTTTGGGGTGTTGTGGGTTTTATCATAAAGATAAAAAACGTGTCCTGGATGGTAGGATAGGTGATAACATCATAATGATGCAGCAGATCCAATCATCTTTGCAAGACTTATTTTTCTTTTTGTGTTAACCTGAGGAAGGAAAGGGGGAACCTTTTCACTTTCAGGTCAGTTTTTATAACATACTTGTGGCTTTATATCTTTATCCTTTTTAGGATATTCTTTTATGCCATAGGTAAATGAAAGGGTTTAAATTTTTATGGGTTTTCCCCAAAAGCATGGGGAGAAACTGCCATCTACTTCTTGCTGCTCCCTGTCCCCAGCTGCATGTACTGTGCCCAGTCTGTGCTACAGTATCTTCACATACAAAGAGAAAAAAATCCCAAACCCACCCTTCCTATCCATATTATAGTGTCATTATTTCAGCCATTACTTCTTCAGAGGTTCCACACCCTCCCTCCACCAGAATGCATGTATGTGTGGTCATAGGGCTAATAGCATATTGCATGAGGTCCTTGGTTTAAAACTGTCTCACATTGGAGTAGGAAAACTGATCTGCTGGTTTCTGTTGGAGTGTGTGAACTAAGTTATTGTCACTGGTATTTGGACACTGTTAGGAAAGAATAGACTTAGGAGTTTGAGTTAGAAAGGAAAAATAACTTGAAGTTGCAAAGTCCCCGTGCAAAATAAATTAATCTGTGAAGTTTAAAAATTGGCTGTTTAAGTGTTTTTCTAAAAATCTTTAGACTCATTATGACAAAAGTAAATGTATTTGCATTATTACTTCTTTATTTCTTTCCAAGTAATTTTCTTGTTTGCATTTAAGTATTTATTGAAAACTGCATGAGGTTATCAACACATCAGTCAACTTTTGTTCTGTTCTAGTAACCTAAAAATCTAAGGGTTCATAGTGTAAGCTTCATTTGCTATGTTTACTGGTCCCATGAAATCATTATTAAGAGCAAACAACCAAATGTGTGTATTTCTGCACAGTTCTAGAGCGTGAACCAAAAGCCACGGGTCCAAACGATGAAGAGGAGGATGAAGGAGAACAGTTTGACTTTGACAGTGGAGATGAGATACCAGAAGCAGACAGGCAAGCCCCTGTGCCACCTATTCCTGGTCCTGGAAATTACATAGAGCACCAAGAGGCTGGTGCTGCAGGTAAGTCAACCTGTTGGTCTGTACATCCACTGGGCTAAAATGTCAAGACTGATCATAGGATGCCTTTTCTTGACAGTACAATAAATGTACTTTAACAAGAGTTTTTCATGGTGTTACGCCTGCCCCTGAGGATAACTCAGGTTCTTCTTAATGGATCTCTTGGAGCAGATTAGGGTGAAACAACACTGAGTGATTGGTGTTTGTAAATATACACAGGTTGGGTTTATTTTGGAATTTGGTTGCAATGGAATGCTTATGTGTAGCCATTTTGTTTATTATTATATATAGTATTATGGTAATATCAAAGCATAAAAACACCACCCGCATAAGAAAACATATAAGGAAAAAGAAAGGAAGAAAGAGAAAGAAAGGATAAGAGTAGGAAGATACATAATCACTGCCCATGGATCTGTGATGAGACTTGATTGAAATGATGACTGTATGTCTTGATCTGTCAGAGGTGGGAGAAAAAGCCCTCAAAATACAAAGTCTGATGGGCTCATACACTCTTAGGTTCAGGTGAGGATGCCCAAGCACCCCCAAGTTTTAAGCTGTCTTTTGGTCAGGTGCAGTTCTCTGGTGGAGGGCGTCAGAAATGAGTCTGAGGGCACTTCAGGGGTCATTGATGGTTTATGAACTCTCCTAAGGCAGCTGCCTCTAATGTCGGTGAACCTACTGTGAGTGTGACCTTCCCCTGGAGGAGGGCGTGTGTGTAAGGGAGGGCAGTTTGGTATGATAAAAGGCACAATCCTGTCTCCCCAAGGTCTGCCTCTTACCGGCCTCAGAGCCCAGTTTGTAGTCTGATGGTGATAAGTTCACCCCCTCTGTCTTACAAAGACCAGAGGTTTGTCATTACACACCCAGAAACTCACTGCTTTTCTCTTTGGGCTTCCAAACCTGGCCTCAGCAAAGCACCCAGGCACCTCTGAAAATGGTCAATTTGTTTTGAGTCATAGTCCAGTCTTTCACACAAGGAAATACCATGCAAATGTTTTGAGTATTCCTGCCAGTTGCAGTCCTGGTAGATCTGACAGGGCAAGTGACCATCACGTGTAATTCCTGTGAGGAAGTGTGACATTCAAACCAATGGATTGGACATAGTCTGAGTGTCATGCTGCAGGAAAACTGTATATCCTTGTTTGTCTTAAGGCACATTAATGGCTTGAGATAAGCTGTTTCACAGCTAAACTGAGCTGAGCTTGAGATGTTGTGCATAAAACTAAGTGGAATTTGAATGTATGAATTTTATTCATAAACAAAAGTTTTGCTATATATTGAAACATTTCTTATGACACAAGCAGATGTTCCCAGTGCTGAGGTGAAGTCTGGAAATTGCTGTATTCTATTCAAAATTCTAACATTTTTTGCTTACTTTGGTCCAATTTCCTTTTGTAAACAGATTCACTGTGCTTATGGTAATTAAAGAGAGATAACTCTTCAGGTACTGTGCAGTTTGACAACCTGGGACTTAAACACCATCTTTCCCTGAGCATCTGTTTCTTGCTCACCCTTATTGAGGAGTTGTGCTTAACAGCTTAAAATCATTTGGTCACTTGGGATGCAGTTCCCTTCAGAGGGGCCTGTGGTTCTGCTGTACCTCAGCTTGTCTCAAAAAGTACTGGGAACTTTGTATAACAGAAAAAAATGAGAGGAAAACTTGTAAAGTTATTTTCTTCCTTCTTTTCTTAACAGAGCATTTTCAGGACTACTCTTTGAGGAATGTCCCTCCAGTGAACTTTTCTTGTCCTCATGACTACCCCTAAAATATTTCTTTTGTTTGTAAGATTCAAATTCATCTAGAATCCAGATTTTAACCTTTAGGATTTAAGACTCTTTTGACTCATATGCTTATGTTAGTCAAGTTACTGTTTTTCCATAGACATCTTTGTAACTCATCTTGTTTTGCCCTTGTTGCATTCCTCATCTGTAAAATGGGGAGGTTGACACTACTTTGTGGGAATTTTGAGTCACAGATTGTATGCAATTTGTATAGTAAAGATCAGTGTTTAGCATACTTGCAAAGAGCTATTAGAGCAGCTTGAACAGGTATGGAAAATAAAACTTTGTATTTTTGTTTAATCTTTCAACTAAAGGAGCTGATAATTTAGAAAGCAATGAGAAGCTGCAGACATCAGAACCTGCTGCAGAAGGTGCTCCAGCCAAAGTAAATCCCTACTCAGTCATAAATATTTCCCCAATCCAAGACAAGGATCCACCCTCATCGCCAGAACCAAGTCCTCAAGATGAATGTGGAAGTCCCAGCTTGTCTGGTGGATATTCTGTTCCTATCCCTTGTGGATATGCTGTGCCATCCAACTTACCTTTGATCCTGCCAGCATACTCCAGCCCTGTCATCATACGCAGTGTGTCTGTCGATGAAGAAGGTACTGTATGTACACACCTTACTTTATTTGAAGGGGAATCCTTGGTTAACCTCAGGTACCTTTCCTGTGTAGCGCTCACCCTGGGTGAGTATGATTAATGCTAATTCCTTTTTAACATAATGAAATAATTTCCAGATCCAGAGTTCAGTGTTCAAGCCAAATGACTTCTTCTCATACCTTTTATTGGTTTTTTTTCTAGATCCTGTTAAAATTCCTCTCCCTTTTGCCTTTTCTATATGCATTTCTCTTTGTTTATTTTCCAATTCTTGTGGATTTAGAGTTGCTGTGGGATTTTTACCTTGATGGTTTGATGAATTCTCTGTCTTGTAGTACAATTTTAAGACCGAGGAGGAAACTAGAAAGGGAAATAACTATGAATTATTACAGAAACAAGAGATCTATTTTGTTACCAGAGTTGAGAAAGTTGACAGCTGTGGGAAAAGAAAGCTCCCCATATCCTGCCTTTTCCATTTTGTATTTTGAATATACTTTTCTTTAGGTAGGCAGCAATTCTTCTATAATTCTAACCTTTATTCCAGACTTTGCTTTTTACTACCATTAGTAATACTGTTTATGTGGACCTTATTACCTGTAGAGGAATATATGTTTGAGAGATAGAATTAAATGCCTCAGGAATTATAATTTCCTTTTAACAGCCCTTCTAACAAATGGCTATATCTTTGAATTACTTAGTTTTCAACATGTATAAGAATAAAACTATTGCAAAGAAAGAGATTATCCTTTAGAATGAACTAGTAAAATCAGTTTTTCTTATGCTAAAATGTGCCATGCCAAACTGACATGTTATTGCAAGCATTTTCTTTTTTTTTTTCTACTTGGCAGGTACACAGTCAGCGACTGAAGAATGTCATTATAATTCTGTAAACTTGGAGGACCCTCAGAATAGGTGATTGTCAGTTCATCATGTTTTAATGATTTGTAAAATCTTAATTCCTAAGAAAGCTTGCATTTGATAAGTATTTTGTTTTCCTTCTGTGATTCTTCCATTTTGTTAGTTTATTTTTTTTAACTTTCTTAGTCCTGTAATTCTGATTGTGTACTAAAATCAGCACTGGTGTGTGTAACTGTGCATGACATTTTTAAAGACACTGAGTTGAATTTTTGTAGAGTTATGGCAATGCCAGCTGCAACAGACTGCTGGAGATTTTGTCTAGCCTGCTGCTTTCAGCAGGACCACTGCCAGTAATCCATCAGATCTACCATGGCCTTGATGGCTGAGCCTTCAAACCCTCCCAGACTGGAGGTGCTGCAGCTTCCCCCAGCAGTCTTCCCTGCTGTACCACCCTACCTCCCCAAATGTCCAAACCAAATCTTCCACTGGCCAGTCTGTTGACCATTCCTCCTTTGTCTGGCATTTAAAAAAAAAAATGGGCCCCAAAACAAACCCAAACAAAAAAATAACCCTGATTCCATCTCCTCTGTAGTTCTCTTTTGGATAGTTGTAGCTTCTCTTGGATCATCCCATAACATCCTTTTCACCAGACTAAATAATCTCCATGTCTTTTATGTCCTTCCTTATAAACCATGTGCTTTAGTTCCTTACTTCAGTTTCTCTACATCTCTCTAGAGGTAGCTTTAATTTCTGCTCAGCTCTCTAGGAGGGGAGTGTTGGGAAGCCAGAACTGGATGTGCTGTTACGGGTTCAGCCTCACTGGCACCAGGTGGAGGAGGAGAACAGCTTTGCCTGATGGCTTCTGATATAACCAGAATGTCTTAAGTCCTTTATACCATGAAAAAGAAGCTCTCACTTCACTGTTTCTGACAGAATTTCCTGTATTCTGGTAGATAAACTCAAAAGCAGAGTATTTTTTAAGATTGTGTTTTCAATTTTCTGACTAAAATTGTCAGGCTATTAAATAGAATAGATTATTCATCACCCAGCTATGTACTGAAGCAACATTTTCGAGTAATCAGCAGCCTTGGAGTTGAAACTAGAAAGCAGAATGATATTTACTGCCTTGTCTTCATGGATGTTTAAAAACATTGTGTTGTAACTTTTATTTTTTTTTATTTTATGGCCTCTTTTTCAAGTGAAGATAATGAAACCAAGAGAGAGGATGATGCCCTGGCCAAATGGGTTGCAGATCCTGCAAATACAGCATGGATGGAAAGTAAGTACAGTGAGCACTGAAGTACAACTGTGGAAGGTGATCAGTTTTAAGTTGTGATCAATAGTATGTCTGTGTTTATGTGCACAAGCAGATTTTGTGGGAATGTCCATGTTCAATTTTACTGTGTATTTTCAGATAGATTCCAGAACCAAGCACAGTCAACAGTGTAATAAAATGGTATTTAGAATAATGTAAACATTCACTCTTCCACCTTTTGGATTCTGTGGAATCATGTGTTATGGAAGTCATTTGGCTCCATCAATGCATGTGCAATGGAAATAAACTCCAGTTTAGAGTCTGATCTGTGACTGTATTTGAAATTGCTCTTCTTGTGCAGTAGCTGGTGAATAAGTACTTGGAGGAGGTGGAAGGGAAGGAATTGCCGCTGTCAACACTGCTACTGTTGATTCTTGGTTGGTAGCTGCATTTTAAACCAGAACAGAGGCTGTGTGGTTTGAGGACAGGTTTTCCTGCCTGTTTTGAGCTCTTCCCACTGGGCTGGAGGTTCGTCCTACATATTTTGTGAAGTGACTGAAGAATTTGCCTTGTCATTCTGCCTCTTAATGTACTATGATGATCATTACATTATTTAATTTTGGTTCTTTTTAAAAAGTCAATTTCAGCTTTTCTACACCCATTCAGTGAGGCAATGAGCAGCCTTCAATAGCCTTCTGTAAGAAAGAGGGAGAAATACTGGCTTTTGAAATGGATTTTTGTTTTCACGCTACCAAAGGTCATTATAAGCATTGCAGATAAAACTCTGAAATTTCACAAATACCAAATACTACTTTGTGCATTATTGGAATATTTGAATGATTAGATGTGCAAGCAAAATGCTAGTGGAGGCTGAGTCATTTCTCCATTGTATTCATATATGCCAATATAACCAAAATTCTTTAAAATAAAATAGAATATTTCATTTGGAAAGGACCTACAAGCATTTCAACTGCCTGACCATTTCAGGGCTGACCAAAAGCTAAAGGCATGTTAAGAGGTATTTGTCCAAACGCTTCTAACACTTGGTGCCATTCAAATTTTAGGAAGTTTCTGATTTGTTTTTTTTGTTTTTCTTTTCTGTCTTGGTTTTAGACCCGGATGAGGTAATTTATGATGATGTGCCAAGAGAAGATTCAGACTCTGAACCAGGTTTGAGGTCTTCATAATGTTGAAAGCAATGTAAAATGGAATTATGTTGTATGCATACTAAACAGATACGGGTCTTAGTGCAGAATTATACTAACACTTAAAAACACTAAAGACTCAGCAGGTCTCCTATACTGCTCTCCTCAGAAACTGAATTCTGGTTTATTTTATAAATACTCTTCCAAATGCTTGGGTATTCTGCATATTAGAGAATTACAGTGTTTGGTGTTGTAGCTGTAGTGCCCTGAACAAGGCAAGGTAGTTAGGAAAAGGGTGTTTTAAATAGTTAAATGATATATGGTTATGTATGGTTTATAGAGAGAAGCTCTTTCCTTGAAAGTGCCCTTCAATATATAAATGCTTGATAGATGGAAGAGATCCAGAGTGGCTGTTCACCATCCTGATTGTGACTCTACAGAAATGTTTTATTTCAGCTTTGAAGTGGCCCACTCATTAGGATTGTGACCATATTAGGAGGGGCAGGATAGATCTCAAAGTAGTTACTGGAGTCAAGATTTTACCTTTGATGGAAATGATGGAGTTAGGGCTCAAGAAGCATATTTAATTGTGTTCTTGCTCAGGTTTGTTTTGCAGTTTTTGGGTGTAGTGAAGTCTGCTTAAAGATCAGTTGCTACTGACTGATTTTGTGTTTGAGTGAATTGACTCATTGGGAGCTCAGATCTTACTCATCATGGCTCTCAGAGGGTGTAGGTGTTTGATACTGAAATTGTTAATGAATCAAGAAAACACTGAAGCTTTCTTGTGTGAAAACCACATTAATCTTTAAACAGTAACAGTTTCATTTCTTGTCCTTTGTAGTGTTCAGGCAAGATGTTTTACAAATGTTTATTGAATTTTTTAAAATTTGCTATTGGAAACATTACATGTGTTACATTCATGACTTGAATGCTTATGTTACTGGAAATTCCCTTGGTGGACTGTGCTACTCTGAGCAGGAACATTTTTGTGCTGTTGCTGATCAGTCAGCAAACATGTACACCAGGCCCAGGTGGCTGAGCTAGGTGGGATGTGGGATATGGAGCAAAGCTCTACCGAGCATATTGTTCAGAATCTTTAGCTTAATCCCTAAGACATTGAATAAAATATTGATTTTCATTTTGTCCCCAAAGACATTGAAAGATTTTGTGCAAATAGGTTGTAAGGGGAGTTTGATCTTCATACATTCATGATCTTGATGTTTATTATTTGTATATTTTGTCAGGCAAACGCAAATATTCCAAAAAAAGTTTCAGTCAGACAATCTACATTAGCACATAGGCAAGATAAATTCACCCAGTCATGGGGTAAATCCTGCCCCAAAGCTGACAGCACAAGAGTTAGTATTGCATAAGTCCTGATTTATTTTGACTTACTATGATGATTCTTCTAAATTACTCATTGAGCTAGATCATGTAGCTCAGCCAAGACACCTAGCTCAGGACAATCTTGATATGCATGGGAATTTACACAATTTTTTTGAAAAATGAAGTCTTCCAAATTAGACTAGAATCCTCTGTGTCAATTATAAAGAATTTAATGTTAATATTAAAATCCAAAATTTAGATGGATATATAGACCATGTCAGCTTTTCTTTAGAGTACATATTTTTTCTCTGTTTAATTGAAACGTCAATCTTAAAATAAAAGAACAGCTGCTGTTTCCTGAATTTAGTAGGAGACAGTTGTAAAATGCTGCATCATAACCTCTGACAATAGTGATTCCTGGCAGGAGTGTTGTACCACGATAAGTTCCACAATTTTCTACTTGTAATGACAAATGGTGCTGCAGATAGAGTGCATTCCTGTTTCCTGATAAGCAACTTGCTCTAAATTTTCCATTTTATTTTGAGTAAGTTTTATGTTCTTGACATCTGTGCCAAAAGAAGGACCTGTGTCTTTAACAGGAGGTACTTTGGTCAGCCTTGGCAATATAGATTTGAAAAGGTTATGTCTTGAAAAGGTTAATACTTCAAGTTTTTAGAGTAAATTATGAGCAAGGTAGCTGCCAGGTATGGGAGACTTCCAGTGACTGGTGGTGCTGGGTCATAAAACACCATCCTGTAACACGTTTCTTGCTACTTTGGTCTGATCTGTTCTGCTGGAAGCAATGACATTTTCATTTGATTCTTGCAATGTTTTAGCATTTATCATTTGAGCCGATGTCTCTAGGGACAACTGGCAAGCTTACAAATGGAAGGATGATGCTTCCCAGTGCAGATGTGCATTCACAGCTACAGTTTAAACTTCCTTTGAAGTTCTAAATAATTTTATGGGATTTGGACACAACACTGTCATTTGAGTAGCACATGTTTCTAAAAGGATCATGAGGTGTACCCATAACACTGTCCTTTTTTCATACTCCGTTTCAACAAAGACAATCCCCTTCGGCTATTTGACTATTGGATTTAATTCAGAATTTTTAATGTGCATACAAAAGTCTGTACAATTCTTTATAGCATATCCTGAATAAGTTTTTTGATGTTCAAACAAACATACATTTCAGTGTATCTTTTTTTATTTTGGTTTAATTCTTGCAGAGGAAATGATTTATGATGATGTTGAAAATGGTGATGATGGTGGAAACAGCTCACTGGAATATGGGTGGAGTTCAAGTGAGTTTGAAAGCTATGAAGAACAGAGTGATTCTGAGTGTAAAAATGGAATTCCCAGCTCCTTTTTGCGAGGCAACCACAAGAGACATGTATGTATCCTGCAGTGCTGCTCAGTCATTGAGGTTATCCTGGTTTCCAACACTTGTCTTTCTCACCTGTATTTCTTTTTTTTCCGCAATTCAGTTTCAAATGCCAACAACATCTTTTTAAAGGCT
>JAWWMU010000153.1:91973263-92015121 GCA_035048155.1 Cinnycerthia olivascens | reverse complement strand
TTTAAAGGCTATATGAATCAGTGTGGAAGTGACAGTACATAACAAAATGTAACAGGGAAAAGATGAAAATATTAAACAGAAGCTTCTTACAAAAAAGAAAAAGCTCAAATTGGATAAAAATGAAATTAAAAATGAAATTATTTTTGTTTATGGGCAGTTCCTCACCTTCTCTTCTTTTGCAGTTGCTGGTTTAGTGTAGAGTGGTAAATAAGTGTGAAAAATAATGTGAAGAATAAATGGGGACAAGCCTGACAAGAACTGAAGGTTTGGGATCTTTACATGCTCAAAAATCACAATACTTCTTGCCAGTGTTCCCTGCCTTTCTGTCTTAGATCTGCATCTGTTTGCTTGTTTGAAAGTGACTGAGCTTAAAAAACTTCTGAAAGTAAAAGATTTTTGTAATCAAAGAGAATTCTACCTGTTAGGAGAGAAGAGAGTTGTCATGATTGAAATGATCCACCTGTGACACTTGTCAGGTCTAGTACCTTTGGCTCTGTCTGTTCTGTGGTGGCAGGAAGACACAGGTGCCTGTCCTCACTGCACCTCTCCCATTGCACAGGGAGAGGGGCCCTGGGCTCTTGCCTTCTCTTCACCTTGGCTCCTCTTCTTCTGCCCTCGTGTACTCTCTCCATGAGAGGCTCCCCAGTGTGTGCTGGCTAGGGACAGACCCCCAGGACACTTGGCAGCTGTGTGTTGTGAGCTGCCTCAGCACCCCATGGCTGGAATGTGCAGGGTTGCAGACAGGGTGTCATTTCATGGGACTCCTATTTTCATTTTGCAGGTTTCTTTACTTGATGAGAATAAAAGCCTTGCTGTCTGTGTTTCTCTCCAGTACATGGTATCTGCTCTCCCCTCACCTCCATCCTTGCTGCCTGTCCTTTGGAAATCAGGGAGTGAGCAATTAACTGCGAGACTTGAACCCACCCAAATCTGCACTTTGTAAGCTGAGTGCTCATCCTCTGTTTTTGTCTTGGTCTTGTTCGGACTAGAACAATCTTAAGCTGTTTGTTTGCGAGTTATTTTAACAAGACTGAAAAAACTGAGTTTGATTTTTTAATTTTGTTTTAAATAGCTCGGAAGAGACTAGGAAATTAGTTTGTGTGTGAGTGTATAACCCTTAATATGGCTGCCGGCTTATTATTTTTATTTTTTTTAATCTTCTCTTGTTATCCCTAGCTTCAACTTTGGCCATAGTCACGAGAATGTATTTACATCTGTGAACAAAGCAAGGTTTAAAGCCATTTTTTTTGGAACTCTTAAAAGTATCCTTTGATCTGTCCTGGAAAACTGTTGGCAGTGGTTGAATGTGATTGCACCAGGATCAGGCACAGAGTGTCTGAGCAGGAGACTGAGGAGTGATGAGAGAAGAGGGGTGTTCCCCTGGGTACTACCCTGCAGATGGCTTTTTCAGGCCTGTGACAAAAGGTTTTGAGGATTGCCTTGTGAGGATGGCTGTGAGGAGGTGAGGAACACTTTAGCTGGTGGATGGAAAGTCAGAGTCTCCTGCACCTGGACAGGGTGCTGGGAGATGGAGAAATTGGGAAATTAGGGAAAGGTTTTGGCAGAGTGAGGAAAGAAACTTTAGGACTGCTGAAAAAAACCTGCAACAAACAACCAAGAAAGCAACAAAAAAACAACCTAAAAAACCAACCCCAGCCTTCCCTGCACTGGCACTTCGACCTGCGCAGACACTGCTCTCCTTTATGTACATTTTCTCTGTGTCTAGCTCTCACTTCTCCTCAGGTCTTGTGATAGATATTACAGTATATTCTCAGCACATCGCCTTCTGTAGCCTTTCAGAGCCTGTGAGGGACTTGCTGTACTTATAATTTTAGTGTTAGTTGAAAAGTATGGCATGGTTGGAGGTGGGATTTTTAATTTTAAGTGCTGGTATGACTTCTCTCAAAGTCACCTTTTCATTATGATTCTTATTATTCTATTTATTTACTAATTTATTTTAAGAAGAGAAGGTTTTTGTGCTGTTAAATATCTGTGAACCAAATACTATTTTCATTATCCTGCTGTAATGCCAGAATCATCATGTTAGAGGTAATTGCATCCTGACCCAGCCTGGTGGAGCTACGTGCTGGGCCTGTCGCTTTGTTTCCAACTCAGTAAGCCTTCTCCTTTCCTGAGGCTTTGATCTCTTGCAAATAACTCTGTTGATATCAAGTTGAGGGGTTTTCCACTGGACTTGTATTACAGGGCACACCAAATATTTTCCTCTTTTTTTTTCTTTCCTGGTTGCATTTTAACCTCTTTTATCTACCTTTGTCAAAATGTTTAACAAATGGTAATTAGTATTCCAGAACATTCCTTTCTCTTTGATAGTTTCCTTGCCTTGCAAATGAATATATTCATGTATGAGATAGTTACATCCAAGTTCATACAATGAGGCTATGATGCATGTGGAAACTACAAGAGCATGAATCCTATTAGTGCCTCCTTACCTGTCTCACTGCCCTGTCAATTTCCATATTCTCAGGAGCCAGCAATCTCCACAGGTTCTTCAGTCTCTTGAGTTTTCTTCTGATTCACTGTTTTGAAGGATAGTCTGAATTACAGACTAGGGTTTTTGCTCCAGTAATGCTTACGGTTAAAGCTGATGTATTGTTTCCATGTGGTCTTTAAGAGGTAGACACAATACAATTAATACATATAACAATATAGTTACCTTAGTCTAAGTGGCTGTGCCCCTGTCTTTCCAGAAAAACACCTGGTGGAGTTCAGCTGTGCCCAGGAGCGATGGTCCCTTCCTTGGCCTGGAGTTTCCCTTAGTGATAGATTTCCCTCAGTGATAGTTTTCCTTTAGTGATAGTTTTTCCTTGGTTGTCTTTGTATCAGTAGATAGATGGAGCAATGTGCATGATTTATGTGAGTGCTTTAGCATGAAGTTTTCACTACTTTTTGAAAAGATTGTGTCTTTTTATACACTGTAGCTTTCTCATGACCTAACGCGTTTAAAGGAGCATTATGAAAAAAAGATGAAAGATTTGATGTCAAACACTGTGGGAGCAGTAGAGATTCAACAACTAAAGCAAAAACATGAGCTGAAGGTAGTGTAGTTGATTTTTGTAACTAGCTGCATTTAAATAATTGCTTTTGCAACACAGACAATGTTGTCTTTTATTAATAGTTTGAAAAAGTAGTCTATAATTTGTATGAAATGAATTCTGAATGTGCTGTATTTTTATTGTGCAATCTTAGATTAAAGACTATGATATTGCTATAGTCTTGAAAATACGTGGACAAGGACCTTTTCTCATGCTTACTGTTAACAGTCTCAGAAAATGAGATAGGGCACTGTCTTTCCTGGCCGACTGGTGCCCTTATCCCAGAGTGTGAGCTAGGTGTACAACCCTGGTGCCTCTCTAAGACCTTGACTCCATGGCGCTAGCCTAGCCCTAGCTCTGCAGCCACACTGGATCAAATTGGGAACTGCTCTCCATTCTGAAGGGAGCTGGTATGAAAAGACTGTGTTTTTGCTAAAAGCTTCAGCCTCAAACACAGAAATTGCCTGATTGCAGCAAGATGGCTTTGTTTGTGTTCTGATGGTAGTGGAGATTTTTTGTTGTGGTGACATTTTGGGGAAGAAGAAGTACAAAGCAGGGTATTTTAATAAATGTTTTCCAGGAAAGCAAAATTTCTTTGGTGGTTTTTCTTTTTGTTCCATTAAATTTCATTTGGCTGTAGCAGTGTACTGTAAGATTATGGAATTCTTCATTAAATCAATGTATTTCTTCAATGAATGAAGTTATTAGTAGTAACTTTTTCCTTCATACCTGTGTTTATTTTACAATATAGTTAATATATAACTGAGTCTAGGGGGTTATCTTTAGGTCAGAAATACTTTGGAAGAGTTATTGGGACACTGAAAAATGGACAAGACCTCTGGCCATTAATGACCTGTGAGTAGTAGGTATTTGTTCCATAAGATGACATTTGAGACTATTTAAAGTTTCTGTTTGAATGCAGAAGGATTCTTAAGCATTTCTGTTCTTTTAGACTTGCATACAGTATTGCCATGAAGTAAGTCCTTGTCTCCAGTTTTTATTTTATTTTGAAATACCGAAGCTCTGCTCTGAGATTTTGTATTCTCTCTATTTATTATACATTCGTTTGACTTCGGATGATATTGATAGCCTAAAAGTGTGCAGGCTCAAGTGTTTTCCTATTATTCACTGAACATGTAGACTATATTTTTTATGTTACAGATGCAAAAGCTTATGAGAGCCGCTAGAGAAGGTACCAAAGATGGACTTGAAAAGACAAAAGCAGCTGTGAAGAAGGGTCGTTCCTTCATCCGGACAAAATCTTTCATTTCTCAAGGTATATGCTATTTCTCTTTGTTAAATTCTCTAGTAATTTCTGAGAAAGATGAATGGCCTAGCAAATTTTTGTAGTGGGAGCTGAGAGCTACATGCAAAAAATCAGATATATGTCAAAAATGTGTGGTATAATATTCAGTTCAGACAACAGTATGGTCAGTGCATCTTGAGCAGTTTTTTCTGTTTGGGGCAGGAACCTCAGTGACCTTAGAAACCTGAGGACCACAGAGAAGAGTCAACTTAAAAACAATAACAAAGTAATCCCACCAAGCAGTGTGATCTAGGTACTGGTAGATGGGAGTATGGAAGTGGTGTTAAGTTACTGTCGTGGTGTGACCCCAGCCAGCAGCCAAGCCCCACACTGCCACTTGCTCACTCCCCTACTGCCAGGGCTGGGGAGACAATTAGAAGAGTGTGAGTGAGAACTTGTGGGCTGAGATAAAGACAGTTAAATAGTGAACATAAAAGACACACACACACAAAGATGAGGAATTCGTTCGCTGCTTTCCAAGGGCAGGCAGGTGCTTATCCATCTCCAGGAGAGCAGGACCCCATTACACACAGTGGTTACTTGGGACACAAACGCCATCACTCCAAACGTCTCCTTTCCTTACTCCTCCTTCCTCCCACTCTATATACTGAGCAGTATGTCATATGGTCTGGAATATCCTTTTAATCAATTTGGATGACCTGTCCTGGCTGTGTCTCCACCCAACCCCCCATGCACCCACAGCACCCTCGCCAGCATGGCAGTATTAAAAGCAGAAAAGGCCTCGGCTCTGTGTAAACCCTGTTCAGCAATAACAAAAACATCTCTGTATTATCTACCCTGTGTCCAGCACAAATCCAAAATGTAGCTCCATACTAGCCACTGTAAAGAAAATTAATTCTACCCCAGCCAAAACTAGCGCTGTTATTAAATCTGTCCATGTCTCTCCATCAAAAACTCATGAATGTCAGGAGAATGTGCTGTTAAGACATGGTTTTCAATGGAGAAGTAGTTGGCTATTTTAAAAAGGTCATCAGAGATAAGCAGTAATGCTTTCCATGCTTAAGAGTGAAAGTAGGGGCAAAGACTGTGCTGTTTAATCAGTTTGATGATTTTTGATGAAAGCTGAATTTGAGTTGGGAAAACAGAATACAATGTAAAATCAAAAAGCCACAGAAGTATTTGTGTTCTTTGTGTAGTTGAGAGCAAGTGACAGTCCTTTGTCATGAGCCTCGGCAGCAGCTGTCCACAGGTAATTTTTTCAAGAGACAGGTGGTAGTAAATTAAACTAGTTTCTTTTTCAGGATAAGTCTAAGAGATAGTATATCTTTCTGCTCAAGTTTCTTCCCATCTAATTAAATGGTACTTCAGAGCTTATAAAACTACAATTTTAGGAAGCTAAAACCACAAGGCGGGAACAAAATATTTTTATTGAAAGAGGTAACATAAAGTTGCAACCTATCTGTGTGGGCCAGGACACATCTTGCATCTCTGTCATGGCCCCTGACTGCTTCTCAGTTTACTTAATTCACAGATTGAACAGAGAAAGGTACATAAAATGAAGTGGTCAAAAAGTGTATCCTCAGCTTCTTGCAGTTGAACAGATGGAAATGGTCTGCAGTGCAGTGTTACAATGGACCTGGCATTCCTTCTTACATTTCTAGGGAATAGGTTGCAGACACAGTGTATATTTGTAGGCCACTGAATCCCATAACCGCTTTCCAACTCAGCAGGGAGCTAGTAAAAAATTTGTTAACTAAACTCACAAGTTTCTCCCAGTCATCAAATCTGCTTCCCTTATTCTTCTTTTTGTTCCAAGGCAGTTTCTCATGTTCTTTATGTCTTTTTTCTTTGTGTCTGCTTGTTTGGCTGGCTGTGTACTGCCACCTATCAGTGCACTTCGGTGGTGCTTTTTCAGTAAAATTTTTGCCACAGAGCAATGCAGAATCCCTCACTCCTTTCTGATGAAAGCAAACATTTTGGTTAATTTGGCTACTTGAGTTCAGCTATGGAATGGTATATGGAATTTATTTATCTGGATCATAATATGGGTGTTCTCAGTTTCTTCTCAGGGGTAATGTATTTTAAAGCTGCTGTCCCAGGAGCTGCAGTACTTTAACCCAAGTTGTCATGTCCTGCCCTCTGGACAGCCCCATTCTCCTGGCTGAGAGGAGGGAGTAGAGGTCAAGCAAAAGATGCTTAGGCTGTGTCCAGCTGTGGGATGTTAGGATGCCTTTGAAAGGTGTTCTGTATTAGAGTGCCTATTGGTGGTAGCATTTATGTGATTTCACAGATGATACAGAAGTGCTGGGAAATTTCTTTTATTTGGTAAGTGAAAATTTATAATTTCTATGCTCAGGTGACAGGATATTTGCTTTTTTGGTTTTGTTTTGCTTTTGTCTTCTTTCAGTCCGCATATAGAAGCTGACATTTTGGTTATTTATTTGTAGATCATAGATCATCTTGTCTAGAAGAAGAAGAGCTGAATTTATTTATTGATGTGGACTGTATGCATGCAGAAGCAATTATGACTCCTATGCCTGAAGGATTATCACAGCAGCAGGTAGAAAGCTTTGGGAAATATGGTCTTCTGCCTCTTTTTCTTCCCCTTCTGCTCTTCATCAATGGCTCTTAGGTGCCTTTAGTCTTCAAACATATTGGCATTTTACTTAAATGGACATCAAATTCAGAACTGAATAAGTAGTTTTTTGAAAACTGATGGGTGTGCATATAGTTGCATCAGTCCCGAATACACCCAGAAGTTCAAAATTCTGGTTTGCATTATAAAATTATCTATAAGAACTATATTGTTTCACTACCTGAACACTTAAACTAAATGTGATGGGTTTGAGTGAAAAAAAAGAAGAGAGTTAAAGCATTTTTATTGAACCAGAAAGCATTGTTCCAGATTCTCTGGGATTTCCATTTTAAATGTTGAGAATATCCTGTATGCTCTTTGAATCTTAAGTTTTTTCTTGGTTAAAAAAAAAAAAAATCATCCCCAGTAAAGTCAAGTCTACAGAAGTATTCATTTTGCTCTTCTCCACCTCAAACTGTATGGTCACTGTGGAAATCCCTTCAAAAAATACTGAAATCAGCATCAGTTAAGAAATTTTGGCTGAAAATAAATCCCTTGGATTCATGTTACCATATTGTTATGACAGCTAATAACTGTATGAGAGTTTTTAGCTTCTTGTGGTGTCAAGTCATGAGTTAATTGGTCAGTACCTTAAGAAAATTACCAAAAAACCAAACTATGGGGCATTGACAAGATAGCTATATATTTTTGGGCCTTTTTTTTTGTTTTGCCTTTTACTTGGGTGAGGTTTACTTTTCTCGTGTTTAACCCAGTGAAGTGCTAATCTTGTAACAAAGCAACTGCCAAACTGTGTTCCATTACTGTAAGATTTTATTATAATATGGGATTTCAGCATCAGTCTGAATAGTCTTTCCTTCTTTCCAAATAGGAATTTGAGTTTCTTTGGGGTAGTTTTATACAAATAAGTACAAAATACTTACTTTGTATCTTCTTTTGCAAAAAAACCCCAGAGTGTTTGTAGTTTGGAACAAACTGGTAATAGTTGTGTAAGTCATGACAAATATTGCTCATCTGCCCAGGAGGAGCTGTCCAAATGGGCAGCAATGGAGTTAGGAAAGCCAAAGCTCAGTTGGAGCTAGTGAGGTGTGAGGGGCAACAATGAAAGGTTTCTGATATGTACATTGGCAATAAAAGGAAGCTGAGAAAAACATGATACACTGCTTGGACCTAGTGATGAAAGGTATGCCACCCTAAAACTGTGCCACCTTTGCCTTGGGTTCCTACTGGTGGAGCTTGTCCTTGGGACTCAGCCCATGAGCCCAGAGGCAGGTCTGCTGGGGTGAAGCCTAAGCTGCAGCTGGGGGAGCTGAGGCCATTTGGACATACAGGTGTCTGTGGGACCAGGTGGGATGGTTATAAGGATGCTGCAGGTAAGGCATTTCTCACTCATCTAAGATCACAGTGATCAGAAGACTGGGAAGAGTGTCACAGTCTCACCCACAAGAAGGAGAATGGAGTCTGGTCTCACCTCAGTCCCAACAAAAGTGATGGAGCACATGTTCTTGGGAGCTGTGTCTGTGTTCAGTAGGGCAGGAGGATGAGTGGGGAAAAATCAGCATGGGTGGACCAGAGTCCATTTGATCATGACCAACTTGAGCCCCTTGGAGGTGACTGAGGGGAGAGGTGGCTGTGGTGACTTTATGGGCAGAGGGGAGCAGTGTGTCGCTTACCTCTGCCTTAACAGGGCTTTCAGCTGTCTCCTGAGGTATTGCTGTACTCTGTAGGTGAGGTACAGTGTGTATGGGTGGACTAAAAGGTGGCTGGAAAGCAGGTGAGGATGCCACGCTCAGTGAGCCCGTGGTACAGAGCGCAGCGGGTGGTTGGCATCAGTGCTGTCCCTCAGGAGCAGACACAGGCCTCTGACATAAAGCCTGTATGAGTAATCTGGATGCCAGCTGCAGTGCACATCTGGAGATGACACCAAACTGGAGGGGTGCAGCAGCTGTGTGGGGGGGGTTGACTCCTGGTCAGAAGGGCTCTGGTGGGCTGGGGTGCACAGAAACACCAGAGCAGTTCAGGGGAGGGCAGCATAGCCTGGCTGTGGGAAGGGGTCACTGCCCCGGGCTCCCCAGGACAGCACACCCTTCCAGCCCAGCTGCCCTGTCACAGCAGAGCTGCTCTGTGGCCATGCTGGCTTCGAACAGCAGGTGGCATAATGGCTTCGGTTTAAATCCTGGTGCCCACAAGTACTGGGGCTGGGGCTCCTATCTATTGCAATAACCTGAAGCCACTATTAAGTATTCTTTTTGTGTATTATAGAGCCTGAAATTTTTCTTTTCAGAAGAATGAACTTGACTAAAAGTAGGATTAGTGTTCTCCACCAGAGCCACTTATCCGCTATACTAAATAAGACACTGCTAAATCCATTCTAAACACAGATTAGACACAACTAATTTTACTGTATATATCTTAAGCAAAGCCTCAGATAATTTTGAGGTCCTCCTTTAAATGCCAGTACCTGAAAGAAAATTCTCACATAACCTGAATTTAATAATGCAAAATACGAGTGTGGAGAATTTAAAGGCAGTGGTGGTGGAGGAGGCAGGAGGCTGTGGGGTTCTGGAGCAGAAAGAAGCAAGCCTGAGGTCTGAGTTTCATGGTCATTTAGGCTAGCTTCAAATAGAAAAATGAGCAGTTTTTCTTTCTCTTGTTGTTATGGAAAGTTGTTTGATCATACCCCTGTGTTGTCTTCTCCCTGATAGTCTGCCTTTTGAAAACTCTGAGGTGAGCTGGATTAGGAAATGGATTTAGGTGAAAACAAATCCTTATAACCAGGAAGAAATCTAATTGATGGCAAGGAGCTTAAATTCTAAACCAGACTGATTCTCCAGTCCTTCCTGTCCTGCCACCTGCATGTACATACAAAGTGCATTTCAGCTGAATTGCAGAAGCAGAAGGTGGAGAAGGAGGTGTAGTAAATAGCCTGTAGTTTAACATGAAATATGGTAGCTTTTCCTGAAGCTCTTACAACTCTGTCAATGCATATAAATATAGATAACATGGGGGTTTTCACTTATGCATGGTAATGCCCAAAAGGATGTGCTGACTTGGATACTTTCTCAGTGGTACAGTTTATATGGTCTTAATTTTAAAAGGCAGTTAGTGTTTGCTTGTTTGCCCTTCATGTTGCTCCTAATAAATTTATAAAACGTATCAAAAATAAAACTTAGGACTGATTTTTGAAAACTTGTTACCCATTTTGTTGTAGCAAATCAATGAAGTAATCAGCATCTTCTTGTATCTATGATTGTTTTCATTAATACCTACATAGGTACATTTAAAGTGCATAGGATTATAGAATATTCTAATTCAGAAGATCACTAGGATCATTGTAGTCCAGCTCCTGGCCCTGCACAGGACAACCCTAAAAATTCCACCTGATGCCTGAGAGCATTGTTAAATGCCAAAGTCAAAATATAAGTTTCAAAAGTAAAGCTTGAAATTACAACAGTCAGAAAATATTTACAGAAATATTACAGATATCGATACAATAATTATTGTATTCTTTAAAATACGTAGTTTCAGAGTATAGTAAATTTAATGGCTATTGAAGAGGTACAGTATTATTTTATTGCAGTTCCAGTATTGAAATTGCTTTGTATTTATTTTGTTTTATTAATGTGAGAATTTTATCATCATAATTTCCAATTATAATGAATGTTACCTGACTAGAGCTTTGTACAAAACTTTATTGTTTCAACAGGTTGTGAGAAGGTATATTTTGGGCTCTGTAGTTGATAGTGAGAAGAATTATGTGGATGCTCTCAAAAGAATCCTGGAGGTACCTTAATATCTTTTGCATTTTAAGATTTTGAATATTTGAAAAAGAATCATTAAAGATCATTAAAGAATCTTTCATATGACTAACACAGATATTGCTACAGATGCTTCATGCCAAATGCTCAGTGATTTTGTATGTGTGTTCTGTTGCATAAGTTTATTTTTCTGCTTACAGAAGTCCATTTTTTTTTTGTTTGTTTTAATCAATTTGCTTTTTTTTCCCCCACAGCAATATGAGAAGCCCCTTTCAGATATGGAACCAAAATTACTGAGTGAAAGAAAACTTAAAATGGTCTTTTATCGAATTAAAGAAATTCTTCAGTGCCATTCAATGTTTCAGATTGCGCTGGCGAGTCGTGTATCTGAGTGGGACTCTGTTGAAATGATCGGTGATGTCTTTGTTGCTTCAGTAAGCAGATGTGTCAGAACAGATAATCTGGTTTTATTTTAGTCTTGTTTTTCCATCTCCGTATCTTTCCAACTTAGCTGCTTCACTCCCATGTTCTCCAATGCCTGTGGCAACTGTCAGAGTATGCATGTACTATCCTGATAAGGAAACTGACACCAACACATCTTCAGCTCAGTTGGCAGATGTGAAAGGATTGTGAGAAAAGTTTTCAGGCTTTGATTAATTTTTTAGACATTTAAGTAAACAGTTTATTTTTATGAGTAATTAGAGATTCACAAACCCACTGAAATTAGAGAGGCTGAGGCTCAGCATCTCATAAAAAATGGGTAACCCTACCTAGCAGTTTGCAAGTAGAAAGAAACCACAGTAGGTAGTGTCCTGAATTCCTGAGTTTGAACTGATATGAGGCACTGAAAAAGAGTATTTTTAAAACCCTATCCCATCATTAATGGAAGTCCATTCAGTAAAGGAAAGAATTAGCTACTGCTTTAAATTAGAGAAAACGAGAAGTGGCCTTGGTAGATAGAAAGACCTTGTTCACCATGAAAGTGAGACTCAAAGAGGCTGCCTGCCTTCTGGTTTAAATGCTTTATGGCCATCCCAGTGCTGGGAATCACCACCTTTTCATGCCTGCCATAAGAGAGCTGGGATCTGATCACAGTTCACCCAAAATGAAATAATTACTAAAGATCTGTTGTTTAAAGCAAACCTGCCTTGTTGTGATTGAAGCAAGTTAGGTAGTCTTAATGAGACCAGACCTGCAAAAGACAAGGATAAAATCACCAAGAAGGCAATGGGTGGTGATCTTACCATTCCCATGACTGTTTGTAGGCCACACAATCTGTCTGCTTTTTTGCTAAGTTCTTAATAGCTGAAGTCAGGGTATGAAGGCCCTGGGACTTAGCTGACTCAATCTGGAAGACAGGTAGTGAGATGATCAGGGGATCTCAGCTGTCACTTTGAATCTCTGTGGATGCCCTTTGATTGCCCACAGTCCTCAGGTTCTGCCCCAGTCTTCTAGCCAAGATGAAGCAATTTCTGTGAATACATTTCTTGTAATTCACAGCTGTTATAACTTTCTGTTCCCAGCCTACCTTTTGCAGAAAGATTATTTTGGGTGTTACCAGTATTTCTGTATATCCAGCACTAGGCCAAGCAAAGCCCTTAGTTCTGAGCCAGTCCCTAACAGCCAGAGATCTATATAGCTGTGCTGGCAGAGGTCTTTTGTATTTATAGTTAGGATTTGCCCTTTTTTCTTTTCAGTTTTCTAAATCTATGGTATTGGATGCATACAGTGAATATGTAAACAACTTCAGTACAGCAGTTGGGATTCTCAAGAAATCTTGTGCCACCAAACCTGCCTTTTTAGACTTCTTAAAGGTTAGTTCATTCAATCTTCAAATAGTTGTGCATATGAGATAAATAAGAAAGTATGAGTTATAATTTGGGAGGAAATTTGACTACTGATACTGTATATTATCTCACTGTTTTTATGGACTTAAGGTCTGTTTTATGTGTTTGGCACAAAAAGACCCCAGAGGATGCCCTTCCAGTATTGAATTTTTGACATAGTATTGAATTTTTGACATAGTAATGTGCCGTTAGATCTGAGATGTATTTTGAAGTGCACAGTAGTTTCATTGCTATTCAAATCAGTTTATTGGTGTTTGCATTACTTTATTTAGCTAAACATTAAAATTCTTCCATATCAGGTGAGCTTCAAATGAGGTCAGTGTATGAAGCCACCATTTAATTTGAAGTTTATTTTAATTCTAATTTGTTTGTTGTGTTGTGAGAAGTAGTGCAGCTGGATTTCCATTCCACAACAATTTCCCTGGATTTTGAAGATTGTGTTTCTGGCTTGGGGTTGAAATTGGTGATTTTTTTGCAGAAGGCATACTGCCCTGTTGCATGTGATGTGTATGAAGAGCCTGGCACATTCAGTAAAGGTGCTGTGAATCCCTGAAGTTGTCTCCTTACAGAGGGTACACAGAATCCATTGCAAGGCTTTGGAGCTGTCTGTGACATTGCTGAGTCTGAAAGCTCAGCTTGTCTCCTTCCCCACACATCCTGCATTGAGTTGTGCCTCTCAGAGCTGGTCACCCTCTCAGGTCTGTTGCAGTTGTCCACAGAACTAAATTTGGGTGCCTAGTGCGACTCTTAGGTTGCCTAGAGAAAGGTGACAGGGGTTTGTCTTCAGATCTTAAATTAAATAACAACTTTTTGGAGTGTGTACAACTCTGTGCAGGATGATACTTTGGAAGCTGTAAGCAGCATGAAGATCAGGCTCTCAAGTGAGTGTGTAGACACATGTTAAACATGTTCTACTGTTAAAAGCATGTTTTTCCAATAGAGACATAACCCACAGCTCTCATCACTGCTTGTAAGGGCCACACTGGTTCTGCCTGCAGAAGCACAGCCAAACTCTGATGACAGATGACACTTCTTTACCTTTCCTTTTTTTTTTTTTTTTTTTTTTATTTTTGGCCCACCAGAAGTGAAGAGCAAAATCTTCACTACTGCTGTTTGGGAAAAAATACGTTTGCATAGATAAGTATAGAAATAAATTGTTGCAAAGCTGATAGTTGTAGCAAAAATGGCAATTTAAGCACAACACCAGTTTAATATCGTTTAGGTTTGCTTTGTTTTTAACATTGCGTATATCGTCTAATTTTCCTTTTTCTGGCCATTTCTGGCTTTTTTGCATGTCCAAAAGACATTTGTCTGGTTTAATCTGTCATTCCTGGTAACTGAAATAATGGATTCTAATATTTTTCTTTCCAAATATAAATCAACATTTTTCCTTTAGTTTCTTCTAATAAAGAAGATCAAAATCTCTGTTTGCATAGTGCTGAGATTATAATGTTTTTCTTAGATTTCCTCTTAAAAAACCATAGGCTGGTATTTAAGTTTATAGGTGTTGCATTCCTTGTGTGGCTTTAGCCCAGCTGTATTTATTTAAGGAGGATATTTCAGTTCAGTGGCAGACCATCATTTTAATAGTGACGGATTTTTCTAAAAGACTTAGTATTTTTAAATTGAAACTTGGTAGTAAATGGAATCTTTACAGTCTTCCTGTTATAATTAATGAAAGCAATATAGACAAATTTGTAGGAAATGTTTTCCTTTCATTCTGTAACTGGTGGAAACGTGCTCATGGTAGTTAATGTGACTTTCTTGCATTGCAGCAGTGTCAGGAGTCAAGTCCTGATCGCATTACACTGTATGGCTTAATGATGAAACCTATCCAACGTTTTCCACAGTTCATTCTACTATTGCAGGTAAATAATGTTTACCAAAGGGAGGCTCCTTTTGCATTCTTGCATGTTCACCCTTGGGATTACATGTCTTCTGCCAGAGGATCATGCTGCAGTGGAAGTGACCACTAGATCATGGGGAAATAAAGAGAAAATTTTGGTTAAATATGCTGATCTCATAGTCTGATTGCAGGGACAGGCAGTAAAGGCACTGCAGGAAAGCCTTAGTAAACTTGATTTACTACAGATTACTTGCTAAGTAAAATATAGCTTATAAATCGTTTTCTAGTAAAGATGTAGTTCAAATATGCTACTTGTTTATAGCTGTTTGTTAGCTAGTAACACTTCAAAACATGACTAGGAACTTAGTGACATTAATTTCCATTGAGAAAAAAAACCAAGAGGATTAAATTCATGCCTTGGATAGTTTAGAATATATGTGAGATGCAGAACAACAGTACACTGACTACTTAGCTCACAGGACTTGCTAGGGTGTGGTGCAGCTTTTTCTGACCTGCAGCGTTTTCTCTTCCCATGGAAACTGGATTTGACAGGGAGTACTTGGACCTCATCTCAACAGGCAGGCAAGCTGCAGGAAGAGCGCAATTCCCCAGTACAGACCTGCTCCAGACAAATTTACTCTGTTTGTGCCTCCCTCCAGAGCACAGCAGATGTACCCCAATAAGCACTGTGTGTTAGCTGTGTTCATAGGTGCCACAGAGGGGGACAGGCTTTGGGCTGCAGGTCTGGGAATTACTGTGGGGAAAGCAGCAGAGGCAGTTGTGGGGGAAGCATGTGGAAGCCATGGTGAGAGTTTTTGAAGTGGCAAGAACAATGAAATTTATTGTGGCAGGAAGACAGAGTGAATATATAGGGATATGTAAGTGCTCTGAGAATGGAGACAAAGTATAATTCAAACTGTTCCTACGGTATGCCTACAAAAGAGAAAGCCTTGGAGGAGCTGTTGTGACCTTAATGAAGTAATGTCTCCTACTTTAGGAGGCGTATGCTGTCCATGTTTTAATGAGGGATAATAACAGTAATAAAGATAATACAATATTATTATGACAGTAAATATCAGAAAAGTTTCATTTAAAATCATTGTTTCTAGACACATACATATTATAGTATAATACTGATTGCCAGATTGTTTAATATTATGTCTCTTCTCTGTAATTTTTTTCTTTAAATAAGAATGTATGTGATACCATTCAGTATATTTTTAAAGAATTACTAAGATATTTGGTAAGTTAAACAATGTGTATAGGTTTTATTCTTTAGTGGTACTCAAGTGAAGAATGTAGTTGCAACTGTACATCCTGTAATCTTTGGAACCTGACTTTGAAAATAAACCTGATTTTTTTTGTTGGTTTTTTTTTGTTTCTTTGTTTTTTGTTTTATGATTGTCCCTCAGGATATGTTGAAGAACACTAATAAGGGACATCCTGACAGATTACCTCTACAGATGGCTCTTACAGAACTTGAGACGCTGGCAGAGAAGTTAAATGAAAGGAAAAGGGATGCAGATCAGCGCTGTGAAATAAAACAAATAGCAAAAGCAATGAATGAACGTTACCTGAACAAGGTAAGGAAAGCAGGAAAGTATAATGGAAATGGAAGAGTCAGTTTCTGGGCCTTGAGCAATCTCTACAACAGAGACCAAAGAGACAGCTATGTTGTTTTCTTCTGTAGAGCTCAACCACATAGGGTCATTCTAGTGGTAAATGTGAGATGTGACCTACCTCTGGGACTGAACAGGATCACCACTGTGGGCTGGAATGGGCAACACACTGAACTAGCCTCAACAGTATTGGTGTTCTGTGGCAGAGTAGGAAACAATAATATATAGTGAAATCTCATGCATATTTTCTGCTTGGAAAAATTCAACATTTAATTTATCCTAGAAGTGAGAAATTACTCCTTTGTAAAGAAAGGGACCGTGTCCTTATACAGCAGTGCTTCCAACTATGAAGCATTTCAGGATGTGCTATTGAATGGCACATCTTCCTTGTTTTAAGGAAAATCTCATTCTATTTCATTCATACATTTGCACTGTACGATAGAAATCTTTTTTATTTGAGTTTATTAGTAGCTATCTGTACTATATGTATGCTTGTTTTATTTGTATCACAAATGATTCCTTCCTTCCCATGAAGTGATGCATAAATGTTTCAATTACTGCTTTAGTGAACTTACAGGTTATTATCCTGTGGACGCCTTCTGAGATAAAGGAGTGGGGATGTGCTGAAGGAATGGGATTGTTTTGGTACATAAAAGCACATCTTTTAGGAAAGTAATAGTCAACCAGAAACCACTTGTTTTAAGCTATTTACCAGGAATGGAGTACTGAATTTATTGTCATACTGGAACAGTATTTCCATTCTAAGTGCATTAGAGGATAGATTCAGACATTTTAATTTCTTTTCTAGTTGTCATCATTCTACTTCTTGAAGCATCTGTTAAATCATCTGCAAATAGTTCCAAGATACAGAATGTGCCTTTGATGAGGTGGCCCAGGTTACCTTTTCAGTTGATATTGACTGTAAGATTTTGTGTGTTATGCAGTGAGGGTTTCATTGATATATACATGGACAGTCACTCCAAATCTCACAAGGTCCTGCAGGCCTTGTGTGTTAATATCACAGAATCAGCTGAGCTGGAAGGGACCCACACAGATTGAAGAATTCAACTCCTGTTGGCACAAGACAACCCCTGAGAGTCACACCAAGTGCCTGACAATATTGTCCAAATGCTTCTTGAACTTTCAGGCTTGGTGCTGTGACCACTTCCCTGGGGAGCTGTTCCATTGCCCAGCACCCTCTGGGTGAAGAACCTGCCCCTCACAGGAAGCTGTAACTGCAGTGAGGTCTCCCCTCAGTCTCCTCCAGGCTGAACAGACCAAGTGACCTCAGTCACTCCTCACACGGCTTCCCCTCAAGGCCCTTCACCATCCTTGAGGCCCTCCTTTGGACACTCTCTGATCCCTTAATATCTTTCTTACATTGTGACACCCCAAACTGTGCACAATATTCAGGTGAGGCCAGTGCAGAGCAGAGTGGGACAATCCCCTCCCTTCCCTGGGTGGCAGTGCTGGACCTGATACACCCCAGGACATGGTTGGCCCTCCTGAGCCTGTGTATTTGCATATACAGTTTTGGAACAATGCTAGCCAGGGTGAAATAGGTGGGGAAGGAGGTGGTTGATTAGAAAATTAGTGACTTCTGGACCATTTTATTCTGTTGAACACTATGGAGGAGTGTTTGGCATGTAAGGGATTAGTTCACGCTTGCACACAGTGGCTGATCCTCAGCCCTTGAAGGCAAATGTCAGGAGCAATTTACATGCCAAGAATCTCTTGGACATGTCATCTTCTCCATCGTCGGTGACACCCTGCCAACTGCACTCCTCAGCTGTGTGAGCCCAGGGGGACAGAGCAAGACTTCCTCCTCACACTGGCCTCCCACTCTGGGCAGCTGGAATCAAGTGTAGGTCTTCAGTGGACTGTGATCTAAGGGACTAAGGAAGGAAATCACAGAAATTGTGGAAGAAATTAATTTTTTTTGCCAAGAAACCTTTATCAGTGTGGAAGATTCCCAGAGCAACCATGATCTACATTAAGATACAAAGCCTTTTAAGTCCACACGGATGACAGCAGAAGTTTCTGTTTCTCTAAATCAAAAGCAGATTAATAAAGAGAACTAATTCCCTTGGCAAATCCACCTGCAATCACTTGTGCTAGGATGGCAAGTGATAGCCCACTGTTTTTGTTTTTTATTTGCCAGATGTTGGATGTACAGTGTATAATATACAGTGTTTATTGTTTTCGAAATCCAGCTCCTCAGCAGCGGAAACAGATACCTCATACGGACTGATGATATGGTTGAGACAGTTTATAATGACAAAGGAGAAATTATCAAAACCAAAGAACGGCGACTTTTCATGTTAAATGATGTGCTGATGTGTGCAACAGTAAATATTCGGTAAGATATAATTTATATTTTTAGATGATCATATGAACTTCAGGTGGAAAAAAAATGACACTTATTGAATTGCTTTTGTGTTGTATTTACTGTGGCTAATGATTTCTAGGAGTAGTTATAATAAATGGATAATTAGCTTTGTTATAGTCCTCCAAATTGCTGGCTGATATTTGGAGTGTTTAGATACTGATATTTAGGCTGATATTTAGGGTAAATTTGTAAGAAAATTATATCACTTGGAGGTTACAGATAGAAATACTCTGTAGTTTCTAGTTAGTGCTGTGTATTAGTGCTTAGTGGAATACAGACATGCCAGGTTAAGACTTTTTTATCTTCTTCCTTAAATTCAGACTGTAGCACACACAGATTTGTAACTTGACACAATTTGTAAATGAAATCCTACCCTCTGCAAAACAAACAAACAAACAACCTCCAACAAACAAACAAAACAAAACCCATGAAGTTAATACAGGTTGCCAGAACAAACCTGTAACTCACTAACAGAGTTCCAGATAGGGAAGAGTTGTTATCTCTGAGACCAAACATTGAAGAATTAAAGGTGAAATGCTTTGAAAAAAGCATTATTTCATCATTCCTTTTGTGGTTTTCTTGGCTGTAATTATTACTAAGTGTCTGTGTATGCCAAGGTTATGTTCACACTCATATGTTGCTTGTATCATAAACTGTTTTATGTGATGGTACATTCTGACAAAGAAAATGTGAATCATTAAAATCTTCTGAGAACAGCTTTTCTTAAGCATAATATGAGTTGATATCTTAATTCATTACTGAAGTATGAATCCTGTACATGTATTTCTGAGTATGTGATTGCTTGGTCTCATGTTAGTGAGTGAAAAGCACCATGTGATAGCTATACTTCAGAAGATGAACAAGCTCATGTCAATTATCCTGTGATCCTTGCCTTTACAAATTCTTTATTTTTTTAGTAACACTTGGATATTGTTTTTAACTATTCATATTTTGTCTCCTTTCATACCAGTAAAATCTTGGATTTTATGTATTTGTACCTGAAGCAGCAAAGTGTAGTCTGGTTTTGTTTTCCATGTTAAAAATTCATGAGCATGCCAAGTCTCTGACCCTCTGAGGGTCATGTCCTCTGTAAAAGTATGTATCTTTTGCAAGCCATAGAAAATTCCTCTGTAACTAGTGGATCTATTCACCTGGGACGTTTGAGTGTTCCTCATTTGCAAAAGATAGATATTTTTACAGATGACATGACACTCAGGTCTTTCTTTGCACACAGTCTAGATGACCTGGTGGCCTAACTCTGAGTATCAGCAGTTGGATAGGGTGGGTGCTATCCCTAGTGACTGAACAACTGTGTCCTGCCTATTTTTTTTTTCTTTCTTCTGAGCTAGGTCAAGAATTTATATTTACTTAAGTTGTGGCTGTTGTGTTCTTAGTTCATACTTGCTTCCTCATTGAAACAAAAGCACGTGTTGCAAATAGGTAGCTGACTAGCTGGACTTCAACATTTAGTTACTGTTCTCAATAAATGCATTTTGCTGATTTCTCTCAAGCATTTAACTTCTGGCGTTCAGTCATGCTTTCTGTGAAGTAAACATTTTTTGTTCACTTTAACATCTCTTTTGTCCTTTATAATAAACGTTTGTTACATGTTCTTGAATGGGAAAAAGGGAATGAAGGAAACAAAATAAAATTAGTATTAATGTCATTTCTATTCCTAATGAGCTTCTTCAGTGTGCTCTTTCCTCTGAAATGCCTGTTGTGATTTACACTTCTTAAGCAGCAGCTCAGGCAGGATTACTCTTGGAAGCCACAGCAGTTGCAGGGGTCTGCTGTAAAGAACAGTCTGGGCTGTGGGGCTTGGCAGAGATGTTGGCTTGTCAGCCCTTCAGAGGTTATGTTGTCCTTTCTGTTGCCAGCAGTCCCATCATCTGTCCTTCCCTAAACATAGCAGTTAGAGCCCAAAAAGAAGTGTTTCAAAAAAATAAGGAAAATGTGGAGCCAAAGTATAATCCCAAGCACTTGTAATAGGATTTCAGAATTCACATTGATCTTAAAAGACGGTAATTTATGTTTTGCTATAGAAATGTAAGGACTGTTGTTAGCAGTCCTGTAGTGTTTGTAGACAAGATTATCTGCACCTGCATGCCAGGAAAGGTCAGTCACAAAAGTCAGCCTGATGCACGTGTATCTTTCAAGTTGTGCACTGTACTCAAGCTGATAAACAGCAGATTTTAGAAGCTAAAATAATAAACAGTATGCCATGAACACAGTTGCTTGTCATAGCAATAATTTGTGCATCTTTCAGCTCTTCCTATGAAAGCAGTGGCACCATGGCAACTGGCCAGAGGTATTTATTGAAGTGGAGTGTACCGCTGGGACAAGTGGATGTCATAGAGTATGGCAGCAGTGAGGGCCAAGGAGACAACTGCAGGTTCCCACCCCAGCTCTCTGCTGAAAACGTCATCATTAACTCTAAGCCAAGTAAGTGACAGGAGTTACTGACTTTTACAGACTGCTTTGTTAAAATCCATATTTGAAATTCAATGGGCTACTGTAAACAAAGGAAAGCATTTTGTCCATGAAGATTTCTGTAACATGAAGAGTAGTAGAGCCTCTTTTTTGGAAACTGAGAATGCATAAAGTGACAGCCAGACTCCTGCCTTGCAACATGCATTACTTGCATTTGTCATAGTTTGGAATTTTATGCATGAATGAGTAAAGAGTTCTAAGAGTGTGCAGATGTGCAAAAATGTGGATTTCGTGTGGTGAGCCAGTGGTCTCATGGTAACTGGTTCTGCCTTTGTTCTTTATCCCATAGTTAGAGCAAAGAAGTTTCTCTCAATAAAGATCACCAAGCCACCCTGTTGCTGTGATTAAGATTCTGGGCACAAGTGGTTATTGCAGGGTAGAATTTACTCACTTCTCTCAAGCTCATGGTATCTTGCCCTTCAAACAAGTGCTTCAGGAAAAAAACCTTAATGAATGTTTTTGAAATGATATGTTGATAGGCAATTTCCTCTTAAGCCTCTCTCCAAAAATGACCTCAAGCTCTGAAGTTTACAAATTCTTCTGTGCTGGTTAATCCCCCTACAAGTCTGTCAACTGCCTTCAAGGGAAATATGAATTTTAAGACTTTGTTAGCTAGACTTTCATACATAAGGACTAGTTTTTATGTCCTGTTTTTTTTTTCTAAATATTGAAGTATTAAATTAATTTAATATCTATAGATTGTAATTTGCTTCCTGTTCATGGATTATAATTCACATGGATTTCACTACTAGCTCTAGGTATTATTTCACACTACATTTATTTAATATTGCACCCTTGACTTCATGAATTTTCCCACAGTTGTGCTATAAGGAAGCATAAATGCTACAGTATCAGAGTGTAGCATTTCCTTCCCCCTGTATTCTCCAGGATGGTTCCTGTCGGGTCTTCTTGCTCCTCCTTTTGTAAATAGCTACAGAAAATTTTATGGGCACTTATGTCTTTATTTCAAGGATGACTTAATTCTTGTAACTTTTTTTAAGCAATAATGGACTACTTAGAGAATGATATTAAAGCATTTGTCTTACAATTTACCAGCTGCTATATGCATAACCCTGAGAGAACTATATAAAGAAGAGTATTTCTTAGATTTGGGGATCCCTTTTGTAAGTGAATGTGGGAAGAACAGATTGTTGAATATTCCTACTATGATTTTGTGCAGCAGTTTCACAGCTGATAAGACCAAATCCTTGCATGTCAGCATGGTCATATGGGAAAGACAAGCATGAGGGGAGAAACAAAAACTCCTGACCAAACAGTCAGGTAGAACTTACTTGAACAATTGGCTTTCGAGGTTTTTCAGCTCCATCATGTTTGGTGACAATATCACACAAAAAAGAAATTACTTTGTATGTCATTTGTAAATTAACCTTCGGGTTAAATCGTACTCAGCAGGTAAAATGTGAGCTGAACTAATTTTTCTCTTGGTAAACTCTGTTATATTAATACAGTCTTCTAATAAAAAGGATCAAAAGATAAGAAATAAAAAGGATTTGAAGGATACTGGGTATACTGAAAAAATCTTTCCTCTGATTTAATCAAACTTTTCTGCCAAATGATACAATTAAATTGAATATAAACAATTGTGAAAGAAGAACATCATAGCCTTGTTTTTGCACATACTACTGAGTTTGCACTAGCTGTTACTCTGTATGCAGAATTGTTTGAACTGCCCTTTATAGACAAGTTTGAATACACATCTAATTGTGTTAGTTATTCTGTAGAGTTGTCTCTTTAGTTCCAGTTTAAGTTGGCTGCTAAAGATTACAGAAGCTCAGAAAGTAGAGCCTTCCTGCAGAGGGATAGGCTGGTAAGACTGTGTCCTCGTCAGTGTTGCTTCTTATTTGC
Organism: Cinnycerthia olivascens; assembly: GCA_035048155.1. Taxonomy (NCBI): domain Eukaryota; kingdom Metazoa; phylum Chordata; class Aves; order Passeriformes; family Certhiidae; genus Cinnycerthia; species Cinnycerthia olivascens. Next base: position 91,992,393 of record JAWWMU010000153.1, on the reverse strand, counting down.
ACCCACCAAGTTACTGCATTTTTTAGTTGATGATGACATGATCTTTAGTATGGTAATATCGTGTCATTGATGAGGCTACTGCAAAGTGCTAACAGAGAAATACTGTCTACTCTGCTTGAAACTTCATATCTTTGCAGTCATCATAAAATTATGCTTCCCTCTGTTTTCAAAGTATACCATGAAATTCTAGCGACCTCATAGTGTCTGGTTTTAATAAAATCTGGTGATCGAGAACTGTTTGGAATGTTGCAGGCAAAATCCTGAGATATAAAACCATTTCTCAGATGTGATTTTCAGCTTACATAACCAGTTTATGTGAACTGAAAAGATACAGAATAATGGTGATTCTGTGTAAAATCATTAAGTAGTAGAGGAATTGCCTCTTGCATTTGTGGAAGACTGAGAAAAGTTGTTTTGTATCTGCCACATGCCAGGTTGAGTACTTGACTCCTGTAAGGTTGGTATTCTGACACTGCTGTTGTGATTAGCAAGGATTCTTGATGGATTCAGGTTGTGTTCTTGCAAGGATTACTGGTTATTAGTTACTTTTCCCTTATGGCATTTTTTTTCTCCTCCAAAACTTTTTCTGTGAGGAGGTAGCTGTCACGATTGTATCTTGCTGTTTATTATTGACTAAATCCAAATGGTGCTTTCAGTTTTCTATGTTGTTGCAAGCAAAAGCAGTATAGTTTAAAGATGCAAACTTTACTTTGGGTGCTGAATTAATAGCTGAATTTGAACTAATCTTGTACAGCCTGTAATATGCAGCTGAAAAGTTGGAAGGTTTTATGAGTATAAATCAAAGGCATGCTTTAGTACTGTTCGAAGATGAAAAGCAAGGGCTATGTGAACTTGGTTTTCACTTGGCAAAATCATCAGTGGGCAGTTTTCTGCCCCATTGAGCTTTGTACAGCAGTCTTTTTACTCTGAATTCTATAGAAGAACACATTTAGGGGCTGGCTTTTTGTTTTAAGCCATTTGTATTTTGTGTGGCCTGAAAGTGTGTGGGGCAAAGCAGGAAAATTTTACTCAAGTGTATTCTGCTATACTGCCCTGTCCTTGATGTGCTCTTGCCTTGTTCCTGTTGTTCTCCCCTAGCACTAATAGCAGACTAAATTCTCTTGGTTACAAATATGAAAAGGGATTGAAGTCTCAGCTGTTTTACAGGGTCCTTTATTTGTATGATTCTAATACTTTTCCTTAGTGGAGTGCAATTACAACTTGTGCTTGCTTCCTGCAGTAATAACCAGTGAACATTTCACAATCTGAGTTTTCAAGAAAAAACACATTTCCCTCAGCAAATTAGTCAAAGTCCTGTTTCATGTGTCAGAGTCAGTCTTGCTTGAAAGTTTTTTTGACTCTCTGGCATCCCAGATGGACAGTTTTTGTGGAAGCAGTTATTTAATTATGTGTGTGCTGAAAGTGTTATGTGTTGATTTTCTTCATAGAACCTTTGGCAAAAAAATGCAAGATAAAGTTTCTCCCCTGGTAAATCCACGTATTGTTTCTGGTAGGCTGTTGCTGTTCTCTTCACCTCAGTAAGTCCATGCAGAAGCACAGACACAGTCATAGTATGGAAAAAATGAATTAATATAGGAACAGGAGAATATTTTCAGTGTGAACAGAAATTTGTATATTCTTGGTTTTGATTTACTTGCTTTGGTAAGAAATTCACCTCCCTCACCTGGCTGGTGTTGCTGCACCTGATGCCTGTCAGGACACAGTTGGCCCTCCTGACCCACATTCAACTGGCCATTGACAAGGATCCCCAGATTTCTGTCTGTGTGACTGCTCTCCAGTGTCTGTGCTCAGTCTGTTTGTACATGCAGGGATGCCCTGTCCCACGTGCAGAATCCAGCATTTGCCCTTATTAAACTTCCTGTGGTTGGTGATTGCCCAGCCCTGTAATTTGTAAAGGTTTCTCTGCAGGGTCTGTCTGCCTTCAAGGGAGTTGACAGCTCCTCCCAATTTAGTGTCATTGCTAAATTTAGTTATTATTCATTGGAGTTGTTTATGAAGACATTGAAGGAAACAGCCTAAAATGAAGCCCTGGGAAACCCCACTAGTGACAGGTCACCAGTCTGATGTTACCACCCCATTCACTACAAGCAACCCTTTGTGCCTGACCTGTGAGCCAATTGCTCACTCAACACATGATGTGTTTATCCAGCTGTGTGCTGGACATTTTGAGGCCATGAGAGGCCTCAGATCAACAGCTTTACTGAAATCCACAGTTCACATCAACTGTGGATCAACTACCTAGGTTACTTTGTCATAAAAGGAAATTAAGTTTCATAAGCAGGAGTTCATTAACCTATTCTGGCTGGGACCAATGACGGTTTTCTTTCAGGTGTTTTACACTAGCTCCAGTATAACCCTTGTAACTTTATCAGACACTGAAGTGAGACTGACAGGCATGTGGTTACCACAGTCATCCTTCTTGCCTTGGGACAATGTTTGCCAGCTTCCAGTTGAATGGGATCTCCTCAGATTCCCAGTTGGATTGAATATGTGGAAAGAGGGCATCAAGAAAGTTCAATGCTACCTGTACTTTTAGGATAAAAAAAAGGATGGGTGAAAGCACAGTGAGTACAACTTGTTTTTGATACATCGTATTGATATGGAATATTATAAACACACTTTCCAAAAATATAAATAGTGTAGTCAAAGGGCAAATTTGTAACTTCTTACCAAAATATTCAGCATTACCCCTCTAGAAGAATCAGAAATTAATCCTTTGCAATTCATCCACGTGTACATGAAATCTCTGTGAATATGTGTATTTCACTGCCTTTTAAATGGGAATATAGGAATGGAAGTCAAATATACTGGTCAGAGCTTCAGTTTCTCAGACTTCTGGCACATGTTATGAGTTGGCAGCACTTTATGCAAACTGTTAATGGGTTGTGCATTGTGATTTGTGCTGAGGCAAATGCCAGTTTGGTGCCACAGCAATGACAACCACCCCCAGCTGCCTGTTCTTGGGTCCTCGAGAATGAAAAGGGTGAGTGAAAAGTTTCTCACACAGCACTTTTATTTAAGACAAGCAGACTAGAGAGACTCTGTAGAACCAAAGGGAGAGGGCTAAGTATCCTGCCATGTCTGGGTGGGAAACCAGTGCCTGTCAGCAGTGTTCTGCTCTGATCAGGTTCATTAGGAGACATAGACAGCATAGGCAGTTACTTAAGCAAAGAAACATCAATTTGAGCCATATGTCTAAAAGCTGAAAGGGGAAATGAGCCAAACCCATCTCTACTGTATATCCATGCAGTGATGAGCATTGAAGAAAACAGTGAAGTAAAAAAACAGGTTAGTATGTTTATGGCTGCATTTTAGTGTCATTATTTTTCTTTCACAGGTTTGCAGTTTGTAACTGAGAGCAAAGCTCAGCTCTGCTAAACCATTTCTGTTCCCCTTTCTCATTCAGACTTCCAGGGATACATTTGTACTATGTTTCCACTTGATTGTGTTCCTGATCTCTGTGGGGTTTGTTTACTGTCAAAGCTAGTAGTGACACGATGCTGAAGTGCAGAAATGATTCCTCTCTTCCAAGTTTCCTTCTGCTTGGTGCAGTCACTTTGTGTAGGCCTCTGAGTGTTGCCAGGGAAACAGGGAGAGATGTTTGATGGGCTAGTGTGCACTTGTTTCTGTCAACATCTCGCTCTATGGAACAGCTCTTTTCATAAATGGAGATAGTGCTGCTGTGATATCCATTGCCATAAAGGCTGGGGTTTTTGCAGGTTTGTCTAATGAGAGATATAGAATTGTGGAAGAAGAAAAAAAAAGTCAGCTTTATGATCCCTCTAAGGCACAGCAATAGTAATACAATATCTAGAGTAAGCAAAACTAATATTAAGTGACACATCAACTCCAACATTGGTGATAAGATTTTAGAAAGAATGACGTGGCATGACTTTCTAATTGAACTAGCTTTCATTTCAATGAAATATATAAAGATTAATAATGTAAGTCTTTATTTTAAAGTTCATGGTATAGAAGACAATACTGTGCACTAAAGGAGATTTCCTATGTTTATAAATGTAAACTGTCACTGATACATGTAAACAGAAGACCAAAGATTTTAAATAAATCTAGTGCCAAAAAGCCTGTTCATCTGAGCAAATGGGGTGACATTAAAGAGTTCACTTGTTAAACAGACTTAAGTTTCTATCTAATGGATTAGGCAAGGATGAATTTAGGTGTTACATGCTTGTCTCACCCATACAGGATGAGATTCTTCTCTTTGCCTTTTGTATTTTTTATAGTGGTTATAGGATTTGTCATCCACTTCCTATAAATCTTGCTCCATGTTGTCAGGGATCTCATCCTCATTGTGACAGAGTAGTAAAATTAATAGAAACTCAACTGGTGTATATGAAACAGTGAGGTGAGCTCCTCACAGTGCCATTTCCACATGAGTTGTTATAGTCTGGTGGGAGCTCCAGTGTAAACCTCTGGCAGCTCAGCCAGTTTTCAGCTGCCTGCAGACCTGTCTTGGGATCCCTGCAGTACTTTCATTGTTTAAATGCCTTCACACGTGTACTTTCATTGCCTGTTTTTAGCAATGTTTGTCTTTTTGCACCCAGTTTCTCTCTTGCCCTTTGTGCCCATGCAGGTGCATCCCAGAGGTCCTGTGTGACAACCCCTCTCCTCTCCCTCCTTAGGAGAGCAGGGGCTTCCAGGTCCTTGATGTCCTCAGCCTTCCTCTTTGGGCCTTGTGAGAGAAAGGGCCATGACACTTCTATTCCTTCTCTCTCGAGCACTTTTCTTCCTCATGGGAACAGAGCCAGGACCTGCAGTACTTGGTCTGGGAAGGCCCCTGAGCATTGTCCCAGCTAGTGTGACACTGTGGAGTCGGGCTGTGGGTCCACTCTAATGAGCACATCAGGGCTCCAGTGTTTCTCCCTCATGTTCCCTGCTGCTTTAATCTCTGACACAGTACAGCTGCTTCTGTCAGAAGGAAAAATATTTACGGCTTTTTATATCTGAAATTCCCTGTGCAGTCAGGATTAGCTGGAGCTTAATATAATCTTGAAACCATGTTCTCAATGTGTGAACTACTTCTCACTATCTCAGAAGCTTTACATTTCCTTGGTGGTTTTGCATTATTTTGCATAATTTTATTCACAAATGGTATAGCACTATGAATTCAATACCTTACTCACTACTTGCAGTTGCAAGCTGTTGATTTTATCTTGCTATTCCTCAAGATATGTGAAAAAGCAGTTGTGTGGTTAGATGGTAGTTTCTATGCAACCTATTTGTTCAGTGTTCAAATCTGGTACAATGAGAAAGACAGGTCTCAGCATTCACATAATTAACAGTTGAGAGAAAAGTATTAGCAACTGACAGTGAGGTAAAGCCTGTCAAAAATATTTTGTCGGAGTTGAGACTTGTGAGGTTTGTTTCCCAGCTCTACTCTGTGTACTGGGTGTTGTGTGGTATTTGGTTCTGTGATTAGGACCTGAAGAACTCTCCTGTCTTGCATGGTAGTGAGAATAGTTAATTTAATGCATTGGTTTCAGAGACTCAGATTATCAATTTCAATAGTTAAGAACATAAATTATGTTTAGATGTTTACATGATTAGAGTAGGATTAGACTGAACAGTGTCATTTCACATTTATGATAAAGCTCTCCATGGTGATTGATGATGGGGAGTCTTGACTATATCCTGACTGCTTGCTTACACTATGTCTGAACTGACTTGCATTCCAGTAAACTCAAAGGGTTTATTGCTTATCCCCTAATACTGTGTGTGCTTGTGCTGCTTCTTTCCACACCAGGTTACTAAGCCTAAGTTAGGGTTGTACTGCAAAGATTCGTGCAAGTAGCTGCACGTATCAGCTTTTCATTGACGGCTGCCAACTAAACTCTTGTTCTCTGACATCATTTCTGACTTTCCATTTGCTTAAATTTCCAAACCTAGAGATTGATGCCACTCAAAAACTTGTGTAGTTTGGACCTGAGAGTGTGATGTAATCTCAGGAGACCTATAGTTGATTCATGGTGGCTCAGATTTTTTGGGTGCATGCAACAGTGGAGATCATGAGTTGGATTTAGTGTGAGAGAGCAAATCAGGGCAGGGCAGAAAGTCTGCTTTTTTGTGATGAACTTTAAATTGACCTGTGGACTTATTTAGGTCATAAGCCAGGATTTTGGACAACTCTTTTTTTTATTACTGTTTTAGTCGAATTCCAATTGGCTGTTCAAAAACTCTCATGAAGGAGAAACAAGAAAACTGAACCTGCCCACGTGCTTCTGTGATGCATCTGTGGAAACAGGAACAGCATGAGTGAGCAAGTGAAGACACAAATATGAGGAGGGTGGTGATGTGGGAGCTGTTAGGGACTTTGCTTGCATAACACAGCATGCAGGAATTTGGTTGTTCAGCATATTAAAAACCTCATCTGCTTTATTACTGGCTTTAACACACACACACGGAATTTCTGGGGAGGATGTATTTCAGAAGTATAGATATCCCTCTGGTGTATAATAGCAGGTGCTTGGATGTGTAAAGTTCTGTGCAAGATAAAGTTTTAATACAGAAGGGGGCTCCCATCACCATCCCTCTAGCGAAAGCCAGGTATTCTGGGACAGGGGAGTTTGCAAAGGGAAAGGAAATATTTTACATAACATCAGTATCAACTGCTAAATGAATTAAGGTGTTTCTGGTATTTCCAATATTCATAATCCTTTTTGCCAATGCTGTTTATTAGTTGCTGAAATAGATAGTTTGCATATAACAATGGCACATAAAGATTTCCATTTCTGCTTCTACTGAGAAAAGTAGTTCCACCAGACCTGTGAAAGGAGAATGTTGTTTCTCACTTTGGTAAGTTCTCTTCCACCGAGAAGCTGAAAAGCATTGGTGTGTTTTGCATATCAGTGTATCTATAGGAGCAGGATTCAGTACCAAATATAGGGGAAGAATTCCTCAACTGCAGTGGTTGAATCTTGGGTCTTATTAATAATTTTTGGTTTTCCTTCTTTATATTAATTATCAAGGTCTTCAGTGTATTGGGAACTATTTTACTTCAGATAAAACATTATCTATCACAATCTCCTTTCTTGTCCTTTCTAAAGGTGGGCATTATAAATTAAGCAGTGGGATGCTGTCTGCCTATTATTACTTATGGAATAAAAATCAACAAAACTTTTCTAGGACAATCAAAGCCAAATTTAAAGAATTGAAGAGTTCTGTCTACACTTAAATGGTTTTAAGTATATTACTGCTGCGTCATCATAGTTTAACATAAATAGGTTAACAATCCTATGAGATCTGTCTAGTTTATTATGAACTGATCAAGAATTCATCTAGTGTCATGATACTTTGCTTTCCAGAATACTGTGCAAGCTTCTCAGGTTTAAATGTAGTTGAAATGTTGTGTAAGAGCCTGTTTTTTTATTATTTGTTCCAAGTGTGTAATCCTATACAAGGACCAGTTTGTTATGCCTTCCTTAGACACAGCAGCTTTTAAAGTTACCTCCCACATATGCAACTTCTTCCCCCATTGCAGGTGATTTTTATGCTCTATATGAGGATTGAAACTTTCCCAGACCTCTTCCTTTCATAACATTTGACATTTCAGTGTGCTGCCTGGATGCACACAGATGGCTCAGTGGGAGGAAGCAATACAAATGTGCTCTGCCTTGAAGGCCAGATTGCAAATGGCAAGTCGAATTTGGGATATACCAACCTTTCAGAGTGGTCCTCAAATCTGGCATGTTCTTCAAGCATATCATTAATTTTGTGATATCCCTCAGTAACACTAGAACTGTACTCAGGAAAAGAGCCTTTCTCAGATTCATTTGTGGTGTCTGAATTTGAGCATTCATGATCTTCCATTCTGTGCAACACTAGCCTGACTTCAGAGCTCTGTGTCTCTCAGAAGCAAAGTAATCTTTATAAGGACCTTGAATTTTCATGATGCGTTGAGTTTCACTTCATTTTAATACAGCTTTTGCAAAAGCAATTTGTATTGATGTATTGTGGTTTTGAACTACGTGGAGAAAGGTCATTACTATGATTATACTCAAGGCAGATGTTGTCTATATTAGTTACTTTGCAGTGAAAGAGACGCCCAGCAGTCTGTCTATTAACAGTATTTTGTTTCAACATGATGGACAATACAGAAATGTTTGCAAAAATGGGTGCAATATTGAGAGTATATTGAGTGAGGCTTTTATTTGTGTGATATTTGGATTTATGTAATAGTATTATTTGAAGAAACCCTTTGTGATTGGGAATAAGGAGGAGGTTAGTATGAGATGGGACCAGCTGAGACATTATGTTTGCTTGCCCAGCAGCAGATATTCAAATTATGGGTGGTTGCATCTACTCTGTCTTTAGTACCATAAATCTCTGATAAAATAGTAATTCACAAAAGGGAATCAGAATACACAACAAGAGCTAGTAGAAAATGTTTACAGGTAACAAATCACCATGGAAAATAAATGTGTCCCTTTGTAATTCTTAGAAAGGAAGAATAGGGTGTGGTCAGTTCAGGATTGTGATAACCAAAATGCTTGAAGTGGCCATGGAAATCGAAAATTTAGGGGAACTGGATGGATGACAATCCCAAGGGAGCAGCTGCTGTGCCAGCACCTATTAAAGCAGCTGCTGTTGTGCTCCTCAGCAACGCAGCCTTCTGCCAGAGCTGGGAATCCTCCCCCTCTGCCCAGGCACTAGCCCACGGACACTGCTCTAGCATGTGTGTATTTATTCACAACATTCCAAATTCTGCTTTTGCCAGAACCAAGTTAAACTGATTTAACCACACCCAGGGAGGTTCCTGCAGGCTTTGAAAGTGCCTGGGTATCAATCATCTAGAATTGCTTCTGTTTCAGTTATAAAAATTGCTTCATACCGGGCAAGATTGATGAATTTGAAGCTGTGGTGCTGAGAGTAACACTAAGAAACAAGCAGGTAAAATAAATATTTGGTATTATACTCAACTGTATCTTGGCCTAAGAAGAAACTGTTATAAAAAACAGAATCTTCTCCTCAGTTTTACATAGAAGCAAAATCAATTCAAACTTTAACCTCCTTTCTTCCCCCTAAACCGAGCTGTGGATTTGCTTTCTTTTTTAACCTTTAGTGTATTTCATTTTAATGCTGAGCAAGGAATTGGGTATTTTGCAGGAATTACTGGTTGTTGACAGTAAACTTGCCTGTTGCGAGGAGACACAAATTCCTCTGGTAAAATCTTAGCAACAAAGGAGTTGGTGAAAAAAAATTCTTGCTAGATTACATGTGGCCAAGATTTCAACCTTGATCTGTAGGTGGAATGCAAAAAAGTTGCCTTTGAAGCTGCATGTGTGGTTATTGGTTAGAGCACGCTGCCTTCTCTCCTGCCCAGGCACACTTTGTAGCACATAGGGTGTGTAAAGCTGGGGAGAGCCTTCTCTAAAACCATGAAGGGCTTTTTTCCCATCGGAAAAATAAGTTGGTTTAGAGCTTGATAATTAACAAGAATGGCTTAGAAATGAGAAGGAAATGTCTTTATCATTTGTGAAACATTTCACAGTACAAAAGAAACCGACCGTGTATCTGCTTTGGAGTTAAGCCAAGAGTTTTTCAGTGCACTCTCTGTGGATAAAAGAAGGAATGAACACCCACCCCAAAATAGCCAGCAATTGAATGGTCAGGGAACGTGTGGGCTGAAGGAGCCAGTCTGTGGCTGTGAACTGAGAAACATCTGATGAACAGAGTAATGTTCTCCCCCACCTCCCCCACTCAAGAAGAGCCCTCCATCAGAGGATTCTCAGGATCAGCTGGTAGTCAGTGTTTGGTTAACCACTGAGAAACCAGTTCTGTTTTAAAAGACATGGTGAGTAACCCTCACAAGACCAAATAAAGTTGATAAAGTTGTTATAACTTGCCACTATTATCCAGACACAATGCAAGAGATCACTTTTTGGAGAACTAGCTTCTGATGAATCTACATCATTGTTGATTTCTGAAGCCTTATTTTACTGTGTCAGTTTGTGCCCACTAAGGATCTCAGTGAAAGGCTGATATTAGTCGTGCCTATTGATCTAGTCCTTTACTATTAAAATTTCTTATTTACTTGGCTATTTCTCTTTTCTGGAACATCAGAGGATGGAAGCAGGCTCTCATTAATGATTTACTGTTTTGATTTTGTGCTTCCTTTCCTGTACTAAGAATGTGATGTTTTAATGAATGAGCCTAAAATTAATTTTGTTTGATTTTTCTGTGTGACAGTCTTTCAGATGCCAGGTTAGTTTATTTGCTTTGACATTCATATTGCATTGTTTTTATCTTGACTTATTAATAGCTTATAAAATATGCATGATGCAGACAAAAGAGACTCGAGTGACAATTACTGAATGAAATTCAAGATTTATGCCTTATTTCCAAGGCTGGAACAAAGATATTTGTAAGAGTATTTGAAGCTTCAAGAAGAGGATTATCAGGCATGGTGGATATATATATGTACTGCCCAGGGCAAGCCCATCTGTGTAAGCTTGCTTTTTGGCATCATTTGAAGACTATGGCATGAAGTCTTGCAGCATCTAGGACTTACCTGGATGCTGCTTGTTGCATGTTGCATTAATGTCAGCTCTCCAAACTCTAATAAACAAAATGTCAGCTGTTTTTATCAAGCTACAAAGAGAGACTGTGGCTTTTATAATTTAAGAATACTGTAATCTACTTGGCTGAAAATGTCTGTCCTGTACAAGTGAAGCCTCAGAGACTCAGCTTTTCACAGCCTGATTGTTGTAAATTTTCTCTTGGTTCAAACCCACAAAACAAAATTTCAAAAATACTTGTAATTTTTTCACAGCAGCTCTTTGGTTTGTTTAGTAGTGGAGTTTGTAAATGGCAGGTGACTGGACATCTGCCAAAAACTCAACTAATCAAACAATTATTTCTGTTCAGTGTAAATTACATACATTTTTATTTTTGCAGAAGTTATCTTTTTGTTAGAGAAATTTGGAGGGAGAATGATATAATTTGTGTTCTTTACAGTGCCAGACACATTATCATGGCTTCTAGCTAGATTCCACCAGATTTCCTGTTCACACTGATCTGCACTTTTCTTTGCAAGTAGCCCCATCAAAATCAACAATTTGATGTGTCTAGGAACTAGTGATTCTGGTACTTAACAAATTACAATTATTGTGGATGTTAGCAAGAAAAAAAGGTGTATACTATCAGAAGATAGATAAAAGAAGAGAATTGTTTACATCTTGTCAGATGTAGATTTTTCAAGTATTTGGGTTGAAGAAAGTGAAAATGCAGTTTAATGAAAGTATAGAGTCTGCAGTTCAAGAGAAGTGTTTAATTTTTTTTTTAAACACTTTTTTAAACAAAACTTCAAACCTACTCAACTGACCATAATTTCAAAATTCTTTTTCTTAGATCTACTTTGCAATTGTTTCTTTTCATGGTGTGCAATAAATGTAATTATCTTTTCTTATGGACTAGTTTGGTTTTAAGGGTAAGAAAAGCTAGATTGTTCTTTTAATTAACATTCAGAGCAGGCAAAGAAGAGGATGATAGTTGCATCGATTATCTGGATGGGTAAACAGTAGTAAAGTGCAGTCGTTCCCCTGTTTGGTGCTCAAGTGCAATGCACAGAAATAATTTCATTGATCCAATTTACCAGAAGATTTAAAGGCCAGATAATAATTTGAAATTTAATGGGAATGATTCAGGTTTATGTTGTGAAGTGGAGAACTCAGAAATACAGTAGCCATTAATATTCTCTTAGAACCTTGAAATTTTATGCTTTTCAGGGTTTAAGGCAGGCTTCCAGCTTAATATAATGAATTGCATTAAAGAAAAACATTTGAGATAGCCTCTGTCTATGTGATGCCTCCAAACAGGAAGATGTCTTTCGAAAGGAGTTATTTTGATACCTAACTGAAAATATACTAATGATTTAAGTAGCATTGTTTCACAGATGTTTATTTTTCATGTTTACTCTGACCTAGGCTATTTGGCCAGCTTTGTGTTTGTGCTTTGTGCCCTGGCCCTGCAGCAGGCTGGGGAGCAGAGGTGCCAGTGGTGTGTGTGTGGCAGCTGAGCTGTGCCCAGGGCTCAGCTGTGCCCAGGGCAGGGGGCACAGCTCGTCCCTGTGCTCCTCAGCTGTCTGCAGAGCCAGTAGCCAGCCCTAGCTTAGATCCTGTTCTTGCCATGGAAATCCTTGTGATCCAGGCACATTTACTGCCCACACACTGGCTTCCAAAGCTGTGCTAGCAGTGAAGGATCCATAGTTTGGATACTACAGTGTGTGAGCTGAAGGATCTGCAGGAGTTTCCTGGCAAGATAATCCAGTCCTGTTCCTGTCATTCATGCTGACTCTGTATGAGTCAGGGTGGGCTTTTTTTCTGGGAGAGTGAGTGTTGTTTTCAAAGGAATTACATAGCCATTTCACTATGGTACTACTCATGGTAGTCAGAATATATTTGCAGGGATTTGCAAGATTTGTGCATTTAAATGGACACCTTATCCTAGTAATCAATGTGTTTTTCCGAGTTACTGTTCCCTTATAAGCCCTTGTACTTATTATTAGCATAAAATATTTCTGCTGCTGTTCAGATTTGCTGCTGATTTTAGAACAGATCCTTTTTTGAGTTAACCATGATTGCAGTAAAATTTCAAGTGGTTCAGTGAAATTGCAGGCTTTGTGTTAGAGTTAGGATATGGATATATGACCCAGAACTGTCTTACAATCAATAAATTAAATTTTGAATTTTAAACTGTCATAGGAAAAGCTACAGATAAATTTTTTTGCTTGTCATGTAACCAAAAATAACCTCTGGGAAAGATGTTTGTATTAATGTGTTATAGCAAGTCTATTGTTTGGTGCTAAACAAAACTTCCATGGCAGCAAGAGATTTTGGGGCCAGTGAAGCTTTGATATTTGTTGCAATTCTAGTGTGGGATACTATGCTGCAGATAGTGCTCTCCTTCATACTAGATGAATAACTTGAATCTTGTTTGTAGTAAAAAGGCAATAAGATGATCTGAAAGGAATCTGAATGATCTGAAAGGCCAATGGTAATGCCTGTACCTGCAAAGGCTGTATGTGATATATGCTACTGCTTATTATTTCCCGGGGTGCATTTCACAATTATCTGTCTGCAGGGACATTAGAAGGAGCTGGACCAACAAAGTGAGATTCTGAGGATATATGCAGAAATAAACCACTCTGATTTTAAGATGTAATATATGTTTATATTGTCTTTGTGATACTTTCCTCATTCAACTGAGAATTGCATATTTTTATTATGTATAACTTCATGGTTTTGTCCATTTCAGACAAGCTGTATATGGGACCAGGGCAACTGTTCCATGATCTACAGAACCTTTTACATGACTTGAATGTACTTGGTCAAATTAGTCAATTAATAAGCAGCCTTAAAGGAAATTATCAGGTAAACAAAGTTGGATTTATTTTTCAAGTTTGTTCTGTTAAGTAGTATAGTTGCCTCTCCCTAGGGTTTTTGCAAGACATTCTTTAGTTCTCTCTGCAAAAAATGGAATAATTTTTACCTCTAGTAATGCATTTACTTTTAAGTGTTATAAATAGATTACAGCTGTCCTTCTAATCTTGTTTCTCTTTATTATTTTTAAGTGTAGGTGGATACTACAAGTGTCTACATTTGCTCAGTAGCTGATAAGCTTATATGGAAACAGAATTACATTTTGATGTTAAGAAATTGGATTCTTGCAGTTAGACATGGTTATAGGAGGATGGTTATTTGGAGGAAGCTCTTGATCCCCATTCAAGCTCTTAATCCTGGCTTTTAGGGGAAAACTACTTAAAACTGAGCATAAATGACAAAAATATAAAAGAATTTTCAGAAGAATTTTGAAAATATTTTGCTTTAGCTTTGTTTACATGCCTTTGATTTAGCTTATATTCTGGCAAACAAAGACATTACACCAAATGAAGTCTTGAGACTTCAAACTATTATTTTTTTGCTTGGTTTTTTATATGTTTTATATGAGATTACATGTCATTTTTAACTCATACCTGCCACCACAGGTTGCAAATGTGTGTATCTGTATGAATAGATGAAAGCTGAGGTTCTCTTACCATATCTTGGCTTCAGAGTGAAGGCATTAAATAAAACATAGCATTTTGAGAAAATACGTACTCTGAATGAAGTTTATAGAAAGAGTGCTTTTTGACAGAGCTTCACAAGTATTAGAAGGTGAATTTCATCTGCATAATTTGGAATACGTGTAGCACAGCTATACCATAAGACATTCCCCCATCACCATATAAAAAATCTTTCTGCCTGCACTGAAAGTCAGAACCAACTACACTTCGAAAACTTAAAATTCAGTCATTGTTTCTAGGTATATGTAAGATCTTTACAAGAATTTAGTTGAGGAATGAAGTCAGCTTCTTTATTTTTGAAAAACACTTTAAGTTGTCATAGAATTGTGATGGTGGAAAGTGTGTGTACTTCTGTTTACTTGCTAGTCTTGATGCTTTGTATCAAAGGTGAACTTTTACTCTCTGCAACAGAACACTCACCTTACAGTGAATTATTGTTTCAGCATCTTAAACAGATTTAGACCACACATCTTTCATGATGGCTCTGTAAACATTTTGACTCAAAGATTTGAACAAGAGCATATTTTCAGTATAATTTGTAGATGTTTCCAAAAGATTTTCTTTAGTATCAGAATTCGCGATGCTCGAATAAAGTAAAAGCTTGTGCATACACAAATTTACATTTTTTAATTTGACAAATGCTTGGGAATGGCATTTATGCATCTTCAAACTGAGCAATCTGAGATTAAATGTTTGGACGAAATACATTAGAAAATATTTTGCTGATATTTCTGATCTAATTTTACAAATATGGCTAAATTATCCATGATGGAAATGTGGTCGAATTGAAGCCCAGGTGTCATTGTTTGTTATATGCAGGAATCACCTTATTATCCTGTTTGGAACAGGCTGGTAGGCCGGTACTGAATCTTATTTTTTTTAATTTTTCAGAACTTAAACCAATCTGTAGCCCATGACTGGACATCAGGTTTACAAAAACTGATTTTGAAAAAAGAAGATGAAATCAGAGCGGCAGATCGCTGTAGAATTCAGCTGCAACTCCCAGGAAAACAGGACAAGTCAGTAGAAATCTTGATTAGAAAACTTTCTAAATTAGTTTATGTATTAGATATAGATGTATGAGTGAGGATTTGGGAATCTGTAGCTCTTCCTTCCCTTCTGTCTCCATGGTAAGCCCCTGACTTTTGCTCTGACACCGTAATGCTGGAGTTTTAATGTTCTAGGGCAGCACTGTAGCTTTTCTCTTGGTCCTCAGCCCAATGTTCTGGATGAAAGAAGCAGGAGAGGAGCCATGGCAGTGACAGATGATAGGGAGCAGTCACTGTTGTATTCCTTCACCAGTTCCTCCCATAACATTTAATGTAAAATATAGGAGATGGCCATATAGCATATCATAACCTGCACACTTAAATCAGAACTGAGTCTTTGTCTAAGTATTAGAAAATAATGAAATTTCATCTTGCTTAACATCTTTAGCCATGGCTGCATTCATACCCAATACATTTATAGTGGCTTTTTTTTTTTTCCCCTGTATTGCAGGTCTGGGCGACCGACTTTCTTTACAGCTGTGTTCAATACGTTTACCCCTGCCATCAAACAGTCTTGGATCAACAATTTACAAATGGCTAAACTGTCTCTTGGTAATTCCTAGTTACTCAAATTTCCTAACAAGTTAAAATAGCTCTCAATGTACAGTGTAATTTATTTATTTTTATTTTTTGGAGAATGATTTTCCTTTTTTGGTGAAAATTGCAATATAGTAAATTGTAGTGATTGTGTATCACTACAAAGTAATAACATTATAGATAAATCAGGTAACTCACTCATTCAACAGTATTTTAATGAAGTCTGGTATTCGTTGCTAATTGTTGCATCTAAATCAACACAAATAATTTATAAGTTAGGACAATAAAAAATATGCTGTCCTGTGATGTTACTAGTCGTTAGTTATTGGATGGTATTAGTCTCCTCTGTTTGCACAGGGGATAGATTTTCAAAGATATTTGGACTTTTCAATGCCTAAGCTGAGAAACATTAAGTTACTTGAAAGCAAGTTTCACCAGCACATGGTCAAAATAGTGCTTTTGTGATGTCTCACAGAAGACAAGCAAAGTAACAAAAAGGAAGAGAAAATGGATGTTTCCATCATTCCAGGAGGAGGATCCTTATAATTATGATAACTGGGAGTTCTCTTAAACAGGCAGAGAAAAACTGTTCAACAAATAGGTTTCCTAGAGTCTGAGGAGAGCTTTAATGTGTCTTTTCTTCTTTCAATATTCAGTTTATTCAAGATCATTAAGAGACTACCCTTAACATTTTGCTAATGTAAGGTGTTCTTATTTGCATTATCAGAATGTATGTAATCTACTCAATGGAATTTTTGCTCACAGTTTTATGTTGTCATTTATGCATGTTTGGCATAAGAACAGTCTGATCTGTATTGACTAGTCCTGACAGAATTGTCTTCTGTTCCTGTGGAAAGGTGGAAGTGATTATTCAGTGGAAGGACTGTGGAGTGTTTATTGTTTGTTCTTTCCATTACAGCGGAGGACAACCTGTTAGGTTGGTTCTGCGTAGAAGATGATGGGAATCAAATCAAAAAGGAGAAACATCCTCTCCTTGTTAGACATATGCCAGTGATGATGGCCAAGCAACAGGAGTTTAAGGTGAATGGAACTTTGATATGAGATTACAAGAAGGTTTTTGTTTCTGTGATATAATTTCTAAAGAATAGCATATTGTAAATACATCTACTAGTTCACATCTGTTAGTTCTTTAGGGCAGCTACCTTGGTTTAAGACCATTAGCAATTAAAGGTCCAGAAGAGTCACAGGAATGCAAAATGCTGCAATCTTTGAGGCACTAAGAAGCATAGTGTTTATTTTCACATAGTATGACATTTACTTTCATAGGTAAGTGAATCACTCAGTGTAAACAGAACTGATGGGAATTTTTAGTTCATCTTGAGATTTCCAACTGTGTGTTTGAGGCTTAGAAGTAACCTAAAGCTTACAAAGAGCAGGAATCTGATCTCCATGAAAGCTGTCCTTTCCTGGTGCAACTATGCTAAATCCTCCTCAAATTTCTGATTTTTATTAGAGCACAGAGAAGAACATTTTTTAAATCTTTTTTTTAATTATGTTTAATGGAATCTTATCTAAAATGTCATATTCTAAGCAATGATATAGACATTGTCTTAATGGTTCATTTCCTAAAGCAATGTGTCAATTTGAAGCCTTACTGACCACTGACTTCAGTGATGAAAATAAATACAGTACCAAACCAATAGATGGAAGGGAAGAGTGCTGGATGCTATTTTTCCTGTGTATCAACAGGATCTCTTACTGACCATCAGTCAGTAAGTCTTGTGCAAAAAGAGTAATGGGAATAAAATTGTGTAAGTGTGGATAGAATCCCAAAGTTAAGTTAATGGCATGGCATGGATGCTGCTTAAAGAGGTGAGTCTGCAGGCCCTCACTGCTAGAACAGCCTGCACAGGAGGGAAGCTCAGCTGACAGCTTCACTTCAAGCGTGAGTGTACAAACCTGGATGTTGGGGGAAAACAATTGGTTGGTCAAAATGCAGTAGAACTGTGTAATGGTGCCAAGACAATCTATTTTATGATACTGGTTTTCAGAGCAGCGAAAGTTTGCTGAAACTCTCTGATTTCCCATACAACCAGTCATGCTTGTCTTATTATACTGCTTTTTCTGTACTGACTACTTTCTAAAGTCACCATTGGTGAAATAACCAGCTAATCTAAATTTTTTTCAGAGACTTAAATTATGTATGTGTTTCCTTAGAGCCTAGGCGTTTGTAAGCTCTGAAAATGCATGCCAGGATCCGTGAAGGCCCAGGCTCAGCTCGTGTACTCAAGTTAGAACAGTCTTCTTATTTTGAAAGATGAGAGAAGTTTGTCACCTTTGCAGTTGGCTAATGATCTTTGCCTTGATCACCTCAGGAGAGCAGTGTGTGACAATATTTGCCTCAGCCCTGGGCTAACTTTGCCGGTTTTGCAGCTCCTAAAGTAAGCCCAGGTGTCGTTCCTGATTCTCCCAAGTCCTTGATATTACTAGAAAGTATGACTTAAGTATTACTGCAGCCTCAGCTGCATTTTGGCTCTCAGTCCCCAGCTCAGGGTGGGAAGAGAACCTTTGCTTGGCTAATCCTGTGTGTTGGCTCTCTGTGAGCTGCTCAGGCTGCCCAGTGGTGTAGGGAGCCATCAGAGCCAGTTTACATCCCAGGCTTCTGTCCAGATTGAGAGCTAAACTAACAGGGTTTGACTGTGGAAAAAACCACCACTTTTGACTAAGATGCAAAGTGACACAGAGGTGCAACAGGGAGCCTGGGAAATATCCAACATGCAGACTGCCTTATTTTTCACTAGTTATATATTTCATTGTCACAGCTACTGTAAATCACCACAAGTAGATAGCTTCAGCATGTGTTAAATGAGGCATGCTAAGACAGACGTGGAGAGCTTTTTTTTTCCTCTCTCTCTTTTTCTCATCTAGCAATTTCAATTTTTTAATCTGTATATAGTGAATTCCTTTACTAATAAATAATGTATTTTCTACTAAGGCAAGTCACTTTGTAATGCCTGCTGACTTCAAGGAGATTTGTAAAATTCTTTGCACTTTGGAAAATTAAGTAAACTTGGAATTTAAAACTCAACTTTTGCCAACTTGTTTTGTTGTTTTATTGTTTTGTTGTTTTTTTGTTGTTTTTTTTTTAATTGTTCACGGTTGGGAGGTGATGTTGCCAGGCTATGGGGAGTTATTTCTAACTGAGTAGTCTAAGTTAATACTAAGCATGTGGTCCTTAGTACTACAATATAGTCACAAGGACATTGTTGTCCGAGATGAGAACATTAGTCTGAATTATAGAGAAAGTTGTGTAAAAATGTAGTATCACACCTCATTAGAAACCTTTTTATTCTCTACACAGTTGCGAATTGTTTTTACGTGTTTTGAAGTGTTTACATGAGCTTTAGGAAACTGCTGTGGATTTTAGGGAAATTGGAAATCCTTGACTGGTCATGAAAAATGATTTTTTTTCATATCTTTGA
>JAWWMU010000153.1:91934448-91973163 GCA_035048155.1 Cinnycerthia olivascens | reverse complement strand
AGGAAACTGCTGTGGATTTTAGGGAAATTGGAAATCCTTGACTGGTCATGAAAAATGATTTTTTTTCATATCTTTGATGTATGAATGATCTTTGGAGTTGGGATGGAGTCTGGTGTTGCTTTCAGGCTCCTTTTTTAAATGGCCTGCATGATAAAATCATGAGTATTGTTATTAATTTACTGACAGTAATGTGATGACATGAGATTGGAGGGGACTTGAAGTCTGAAGAATGATAGTATTAGCATTCAAAATTACTATGGCACTTGGACAAATAATTTGAGGGGGGAAGAAAGAATAATAAAAAGAATGACAGTCAGCAGGACAGACACATTGTATGCTCAGGGAGAAATTAGGAGTTTCATAAATCCAGATGGAAGAGGTGGTTTTGTTGGTCTCTTAAAGTAATTTTTAATGGACCAGCAAGGTAAAGATTAGTTAGGAATGTGATATTGTTACAAAGAGAAGTAAGGAATGAGATGTGTAGAAACAGGCTTCTGAAGAGGTAACCATGGTGTAGTGCTGCTACCAGCTCTGCTAGAACAGTGTATTCAGATGAGAAAACTCTGCACTCTCAAATATACATAAGGCTGATACATCTGCTGGAGAGATGTCAGTTGAAAAAGTGACAATAATAAGTTTAAAAACAAAAATTTCAAAAAGAAATTGTTTAAAAAAATATGTAATTAAGTGATAATGTTAATTTAGCCTAATGAAGAAGTGTCTCAGGCAGGGTCATGACATATATCAGCCTTACATGTAAAAGGACACTGCAGAGAAGGAGAAGTACCTGGTGTCTGAGGTGAGAGGTAACAGGCTGATGATTACATCAGAGATGGTGTCAGGTTGAGGACATGAAAAAACTTCATAAAAATCATGAAGCATTTGAGCAGATGAGCAAAAGAGAAATTGTAGTCTTTGGCCTTGAAGGTCTGTTGGGGTAAATAAGGAATGTATCAGGAACAATATCCATGCAGCTGACCCTGCCCATGGGAAGCTGGATGGACTAAACTGACTCCTTGCCTTCTGAGATTCTTTGATATCCTTAAGTGCTTTAGTTAATTGCAAACTAAAATAGAAACAGGCTTATTTTTTTAATGTACTAACAGCTCCCTTTTCCTCTCTTTGAAGATTGAATGTGCAGCTTATAATCCTGAGCCATACCTTGCTGGAGAAACAGAGCCAGATTCCTGTGCTGTGGAACATGGTTTTCTCTGGGTAAGTGTAATCTTTAAAATCTGAAAGTGGTTGTCTCCTGCTTCTTTCCGTTGCTTTTTGTGGCTCTCAGCAATGTGTAGATATGAAAGAAATGTTGGGTTCTTTTTTTCTCTTTGTTTATTTGTTTAAAGGGTTAGTTACTAATTTGTCCATGTGTTCTAGCTGGTCTCTGTAGGGGGTCAGTTAAGTGGGTGTGATTTGTGCAGCACAGAATGAATTCCAAAGTGCTGAGCACATTCAGAAGGGAGTTATGTGCTAATTTGTAACAATTGCTGCTAAAACCCACATGAGCTTACAGTGTCCTACTGTCTGTTTTTGTATTTCAAGAATGTTTTAGCCAAAATAATCTGTTTAAATCTGCATAGGAGAAAAACTTACTTTGCATATTGCTATGACCCCAGATATGCAGATATTCCAGCAGGAAAAAATGAGGTGGATAGAAGCCGTTCTTAAAAAAAAAAAGGCAAGGTAATGATTCCAGGAGCTTTTCTAGTTACTACAATAGTGGAATTTTAAGGGAATCCTTGTGAATTAAAAGTTAGAAATAACTTTTCTTAGTGGTCTTTTTCATGATGACCTGTATAATTTCCCTTTGTCTTTGCCATTTGTTTGCAACAGTTCTTGCAAAAACATGCAAATTAAAACTTTCTATTGCTATGAAATATTCTTTCTTTCTTTTTCCTATTTCATTTCATATAAATAGAAAGAGTTACTGTACAAAAACATGTACTGTGCTTGGGTAGATTTTTTTTTTTCCTTTATTTCTCCCTGATATTTTAAAACAAGTTTATGGACATGTTCATGATACATGTTCATGATTCTGTATCAGCAAGTTTACAAGACCCTTTCTTTTGGGACAGAGCAATTATTTGTAGACCCGTTACTGTGCACAGGACAGACCTCAGCTATATTACCTGTTTTAAAAGAACCTAAGACAATTTAGAACACCATTTATTAAAATAGCACGTTGCACAGATACGTACAGTAATTGCATTATGTAATGTCTATACATTTGAATCAGAGATCAGAATAGGCTATAATATTATTCCTGCTTTAAAAATATTTTTTTTAATTTTTTTTTTTTTGTGAGTGTAGAAGGCGAGATTGTATATGTAATGTTTTGACATATCTTGTATTTGTGCTGAATTATTCTCTTACATCTTAATGCATGAAAATTCATTTTGCACATATAACTTGAGATGCACTCTTCAGTTAACATTCTTGTCATTCCTTCTTGTACCTTCTTCCTGAAGACTGGTATCAGTCATGGTCTGTTGTTTTGTTGTATTTTTTTTATATTTCCTTTTTTCATTTCAGATTGGCAGTTGTACTAATCAGATGGGCCAGATTGCAATAGTCTCGTTTCAAAGCTGCAGCCCCAAGGTTATTGAGTGCTTCAATGTGGAGTCACGGATTCTCTGCATGGTCTACATACCAGAGGAGGAGAAGCTGAAAGAGCAACACAAAGCTTCAGACTCTGAAAATGTTCTTGCAAAAACTTCTAATGTGCCTACTATTTGCCTTGGCATGGAAGAAGGAAGGTGATTCTTGGTTTTGGTGTAATATATACGATTTATTGATTAAGTTTGCTATTCGATAGCAAAATTGTGTGAGATACTTCTAAGAAAATGCTTACTTTTTAAAAAAATATCCAAGTGTTATCCCAGTGACCTCAAGGTATCCTTTCCACTTTAATCAAGGATAAAATGCACTCTACATTATTTAAAATTACACTGTGTGTTATTTGAAATTAAAGCAGGGCATTTTTTTGATGAACAAGGATTAGTTGATCATATCTGATAAATATAAATACTACTTTTGTAACATTACAACGTAATCTTCAGGTATTGGAAAATTTTCAGAATGGCAAAGAGGAATCCATTAATCTTCTGTGTTGTCATATTATGCAGGATTTGTCACATGAAAAAATAATATTGCTGTTTACTATTGGCATGAATTGCTTTACTCTCTTTGAACTGATGGCCTACTGAGCCATCACTTGATTTGTGTTGAAGAACAAAGCTACATTTTCTAAACTTACAGGTCAGTTAGCAAACAGATCTTGCTACAGTTAGTGAGGGCATAAATGTGTAACTACATGTGATTTTTGAAGGTGTTTGTAACCAGTATAAATGAAGGAGAACAAAATTCTCCATGGAAAATGCCATTTCTAGAAATCAGTGGTTTAATTCCGGACTTAACAATATTCTTAGCATACCTATTGTAACAATCAATAGGAATTGTGGAAAATTTAAATGTAAGTGACATCTAGTAGTGAGTTTTTCTTCTCTTCTCCCTAGTTCTCCACGTAATATAAATTTATTTTTTTAAACTAATAAAAGTTCTAGATAGACTCATAGTAAGGACTTTGAGCAGAATTTTCATTATGTCTCTTTTTGAATAACTGTTTCTGCAGACAAGATAATATGAATGTGTTGTCATATGTCAATGTTAAGTAATTGCAAGTTGTCTATGCAGACATTCTGGGGTGTCAAGAATTGAAGGAGAAAATCCTCTTTCCCCCAATATTTTATTCTAAACTTCTCTTTTGCATATTCTAACAGGAACTATGTAAAGCATAATTTCACAGATCTGTTTTTTCTTGGTTCTTTCTATAGCATTTCTATTTACAAAAGTTGCCAAGGCTCAAAGAAAATTCGACTTCAACACTTCTTCACTCCTGAAAAATCAACTGTTATGAGCTTAACATATAGGTCTCAGTACTTGTTTGCTGGCTTGGTAAATGGAAATATCACAATCTACACAAAAGCAGAAGGTAATGCTGCATAGTGATATGATTTGATGGCATCCTGAGGAACTCACGTGTCAGTGTATTTTGGCAGAAGTAATTTTCCACTAATATATTTTCTGAAAATTTGCTGTAAAACTGCTGAACTAGGATTACTACTCTTTCCGGTATGTCTGAAGAGACTTGTTGTGTCTTTTTTAATAGTAGGAACTTTGATACTGTTCCCACTTTTACCATACATGCATATGACAATTGATTTTTCCCCCTTAGCTTAAACCCTGAAGTCTTCAGTGTTAAAAGAGTCTAGAAATTTATGTGCTAACAGCAGTACACTGTATTTTACACAGCACAGTGCTTATTTCTCTCAACTACCCAGTATTGGTGCTTATGAAACACAGAAATCCCCTATTTCTAGAGATTTTTGTATATCTCATTTAAAATGACAACCTCATTTTTGCTGTACAGATGGCATAAGTCTTTCCAATATGTGCAGTTCATGTATTTCATGGTAGGCCTGCTTTTTCTATTAGCATCACAGTTGGTTGTTTTGTATCTAGCTAAACAATTGGCTAAAATAATTTGAATAAAGGAGAATTCCAGGCAATTATTCTGAACCACAACTGTCTTTTCCAGAGCTGGTTCAGGTGCTTCCAGTACATCTCACTAACTTCCCTGCAGTATTGCACAGTATTGCATATCTAGTGATTCAGTTCAAAATCAGTGAGGCTTTGCTCAAGGTTTGAAACACTAATGTTTTAATGAAATGTTAGCACAGAGACTCCTAGCCTTGCCAAGTACAGAGCCAGCAGAGCTCTGCCTTATTTGTGTGGGCTGCAGTAATGATAATTGTCATGCCTCTCTAATGAGGTGGGCCCTGTGAACAGTTCAGCTGCATTTGTGTGGCACTGTACCTTGGCCACTAAATCCTACCAGTCTCTAACTGAGGAACCAAACTTAATATCTGTAATCTTGGAACAAATTACATGTCCACTGTTAGATCATACAAAAACATTATTTGGGAAAGGTACAGGATGCTTTTTTTTTTTCCCCAAGCAACAAAGGATCTGGGAAAAAATGTTGGGAAAGAGACTTCCTTTGTCCAGTTGTTGTCTTCAACCCAGTAGGTTTCCTGTTGAGCTGTTGTCTCTGATCTGAAGCCAGACATTAGATTTCAGACTTTTTTTTTTTTTTTTACCACTGAATAACATTTTTTTTTTTTTTTGCTTTTGAGGCACAGGAGTGAAGTCTTGATCCTAGATTAAGAATATTATTTCAGTTTCTCTACATAGCTGGGAGGGGTATTAAAGTGAATCTGTCATCTTCCTCTGAAAGGTGTTGGTGTATTTAAGCTGTTTTGAGACTGCGATTACTATTACTCAACTTCTTCCAGAAAAGACCACTTCAAAAACACAACTGATATCCTTGGCAATATAGCTAAGAAATGATTCATGGGTTGCAGAGAATGTTAAAGATGAGGCAGAGCTGCATTGCAGTCTGGTTATGAGATGGAGGTTGTTGCATTGACCAGGATCACAGCATCCTCTGCTTGTCTTCTGAAGACACTGGTTTTGGGCAGTGAGATGTTCATAAGTGCCTGTCTAAGTCATGATCACTGGAACTTTGAGATGGGAAATAATGATATTTTTCTGACTCTTGTCAGTTAATCTTGTAGTCCCTCTCCTCACTGCTTGGCCAGTGTGGCTTATTTCAGTTCTGCATGCCCCATGGAAGTTGTGTGATTCAGCTGCTGCCATGTTAGCCTCCATCTTCCTTATAGTTGGCTGCTGTGGTTATGTGAGGCAGGCAGCCCTGGAGGGGTGTTTTTATGAGCACTGACCTATTTACCAAACAAAGGAATCCAAGCAGTGAAATGGGAGGGAGGGGGAATGCAACCTCTGAGGAGCTTTGTGCAATTCATCAGAGTTGCCTTCTGTTCTGCAGAGGGAGTTACTTTTTAGCCATGCACTTCAGCTTGGGTTTTGGTCTGTCATCATAAAGGAGATTAAGTAAAGATGTAAAAGTGAATGTGAAATATATCACTGCATTACATCTTGATTTGAAGCCTAAGAAGGACAAGTGCTGAGATGCACAGGAAAAGTGGTTGTGCAGCCTGTTATAAGATTCCATGAATGAGAAAGGATAATCTTTCTTCTAGGATGAAAATCTATCTCACAGTCTGTGATACAGTTGGTGTCCTTTTGTCTTCCTCATTTGGCAGAAACTGTGTGGATCAGTTCAGTCACCAAAGCTCAATGCCTTACTCTGAGTAGTCAGAGACCCATGACTTGTGTCATTTGGTTTGCAGGATTCAAATGGCTCTAATTTCTCCAGTTGTTCTCAGAGGGGTCAGTGCACATAAATATCCATGATGTTTGTTTACAAATAGCAAGTGCTTTCTTCTGACTTTCTTCACTAGAGAGCTTTGTCAGATCAACAGCATCTAGAGTGCTCTCTGGCTGCAGAAAGTCTTGTCTTGAAGTAGTAAAAAAGGAAAACTGAGAAGTCTATACAGTAAACCAAGGAGCAAATGCCATGTTAGTGGGAGAGTAGGAGATACATAACTTCCTTTCTGGAGGGCAGTCATATTTTAGTGAGACACCTCTGTATTTTCACATATGAGGTAAAAAGTACTTAAGTACTTTTTAGTATTTTATGTATTTTTAAGTACCTAAAAATACATACTTTAATGTATTTGAACATAAACTATAAGCAAATTCTTGAGATGCTGATACTGTAACATTTACTTGGCTCTTAAATGTGAGCTAATGTGGTGATTTGTGAAAATATCACAGAAGACTAGGGTGCAGGTCAGCTAATATCTTAATTGTAAAAGTAGTACCCCTGATAATGATCCTCACTAATCTTTAATTTTATGTGTGTGAGAAGACTTGTTTTGGGAACTGTGAAATAGCTAGTGGATTAAATGCTGTTCTATATAGGAGTGGGAGTGATGCAGATTGCAAAATTTCTGACTCCTTGTTTGTTGAGGACTTACTTTACAAATCTATGAACTTTTGCACAGTTACCAGTCTGAAAAATTCTGCATTTAGTGTTTGCCTCGGGCTGAGTTAATATTTCCATGCAAAACATGCTTAGAAGAGGTTAAGGAAAAAGTGTGTTATATTGTCTTTGTTTAAAAAGCATAACAAAGCCCCTTTGTGATGATTGCAGACAGCCCAGCAGATGTGTTTTCTGAGTGATGTAATAGCAAAAAAGGTCAGCGTGCGTTTGACTTCCATTCGCAGAAGTATCTTAGGAAAGGGAAATCACAATCTTTATATAATATAAGTGTATTGTCCCTGATATACTGTAGGCAGTTCCAGCTACTTCCTTTCTTCTAAACATTGATATACATTTCCTTTTCATATAGTCCTGTGGAGAGTACAGGAGAGAAACAGGAAAAAGAAAATAAAAACTCAGAGTTATTGTGGCAGAAAGTAGAAGAATTAATGTTTCAGTAGTTCAGTAAGAGTTTGGTCAGGTGAAATAATAGCTGAGGCAGTTTTGGCCATGCACAGAACAGAAGAGACTTCACTGGTAAGAACTTAGGAAGCTCTGAAGTTGGTCAGAAGTTTTGATGACTTACCTATCTAAAGAGGCCTTGTGGCACTAATCAAGTGAGCATTTTCAGAGGATTAATATCAAGGAAAATGAGAAAAACTGAAAGGAAATACAAGGGTAAGGGGAGACAGTTACAGCAGTGAAGGAGCAGCAAGTCAGTTCACTGGTGAGGTACCTTGATGGAATTGGTGAGACACTCTTGTCCTCTGACAAGTTGAGGGAAGGAAGAATATGTGGAATGTAAAACACTGATATCGAAGTCAGAGCTTGAGTGGATCCATGTCCTGCTCTAGCTTGTCTGAAGAGTGGATTTCTGGCATGATTGCCACTTCAAGGAGACGTTGTGAGAGGTATTGCTGTGAAAATAAGCAGTGGTTTTAAGCTGTTAGGGAGAGGACTAGAGCAGTGATACTGAAACAGAGATAAAATACTGTTGTCTTTGCAGGGTCACATAATACTCATTACCAGAAATATGCTGACATTGTTTTCTGTTTTATTTGTGTATCTCAGCACCACCCCCTTCAGGAAGAGCTCTGTCAGCTATTTAGCTTGAAGAATTTGATGCATATGGGAGAAAAAATGAGTATGCATATACAGTATAAGACATTCCTAGTTACACATTGTTTAGAAGAACAGGCCTGAGTGTCCCATCTTATTTTTGAGTGATAAGGAATGTGCTAAACTTTTGACTTCTGTAGGTACCATTTTACTCCTCCACAGTGCTGGTTTATGTACCATGTGATGGAAAAAATGTTTGTGCTCCACTGCACTAATTAACCAAGAACTGCTGTTCCCAGGGCAGTGTTGGCAGCTCTGTTGAAGCCATCAATAATGCTGCTAAGCAAGAGAGGAAGCTGTCAACAAAAGCACTTGCTCAGTTCAGCTTGACTGAAAGCATAAAGGAATGGAAGACTACTACAAACTTTGAAAAGACTTTCTGAGGAAGTAAACTATATGTTAATAGGTTATCTCACATGAAGACCTGAGTGCACCAACTAATTACAGTTATTAAAAGTACTAAATGTTTAAAATATTTATAAATTAATAATAGGAAGCCTATTTTTATAAATTATTGTAAAATAAATAATGTTATTTTCCTTCATTGGGTTTTGTGGAAACAAAACACAGAAAGATAAAATGAACATTGTTATAAAACTTTTCCTATAAAATGGACATTGTTTTACAACTCTTCCTATCTGATTAAATTTGAGTAAATAGAAGGATAACTAATTTTTTAAATTCATCAAAATCACAAGACTAATAACAATATGCACTAATGGAAATAATGTCCTTCTACATTAAAGTCTTAGAGATATTTTATGAGCATGAGAGACCTTTGATGCAGCTGAACATCCTGATATATGCATTGCAAGATCTATTCAACACTGGTGTATAAACTATGGCATATAACTTACAAAGAGTATTAAAAATAGTGGCATAATACAGATATATTAGTATAAAATCTGTCTTCATTTTTTTTAAATATTCATCTAATATGCAAATATCAGACATCTTATATACAACATAAATATATGACATCTAATTTCCAGAAGTGTCTGGATTTATTTCTATCTTGACCCTGTTCTCAGATTTTGTAGACACATCTCTTTCCTGCAAACAGCTGTACCTGCAATTCCTATAATATGCCTTGAGATTCTGTTGGCAAAAGTTTTATCTTGGCTTCTATTTCTATTCTTGCTTCTTTTCTCTTTTGCCAGGAAAAAATAAACTTATTTTAGTCAGTTACTAGCAAAGGATTTTGTAGCATCAAAAGAAGCTATTCCTTATCTTTTTTGCAAGTGCTGTGACTAATTTTTAGTATCTGGATGGTGCCAGATATTACATAAGCATGTCTTGAATCTGCAGGTGTTTACACAAGTGGGATAGAGATAATGCCTCTTTTCCCTTAGATTTTAGAAGAAATGTACCTTGGATCAGACAGATTACATTAAATAGCCAGTGTCAAACATGAAGTCTGTGCAGGCAGATATTGAACAGGGTCTGCTGAGATCTGGAGAGAGAAGCAGGGAGAGTATTACGTTTTCTTTAAAATGTGTTTTTGATGGTCTTAAACCACTTATAAGCCAGACACAGACTTGCTAAGTAATTTTGGAGATGGGTGATAAATTTCTTGGTCAGCAAAATGAAGTCATGATCTTTAGCCAGCAGCCTTTCGTTAAAGCATTTACAGAAGTATGTTGGATTACCAGGCTTAATCCTCTGTCTTGCTTGAGTGGAATTTTACCTGTACTTTCCGCTCTCAAGAGATTTCCCTGTCTGCCATAAAATGAGAGGAAAGAGATGCACAGGGCTTATTTTGTCCTTCTGGTGCCATTCCACTTTGTATAATTAATTAATCATTCACTGAGGCAGGGTCCAGAACACAGCTGACACATCCTTTGAATACTGCTCTAATTACTAGACCAGAGAGTGTCCCCCTACCCTTTTCTCCCCTCATCTGTCTCAGATGCTGTCTGATCTGAAAGACAGCAATGTTTGCAGGAAGAAATAAAAAAGCACCAGAGAATAGCTTTATCACATGACTAGGGTCATAGGGCAGGGTGATGATTTGGGATTTTTCCTGGACTGATACATCAAGTGGGATTTCAGGGGTTTTTTTTTCATTAAATCTTGATAACATGAAAGGCACGAGGCCTCTATCTCACCTTCTTCATATGTCCAATCCTACAGAACTCTTAAACTGCATTGTTAAGTATTGTGTTAACACACACACCAACAGAAAATGGGTTTGTGAGAGCTGAGTTTTTGTAGGCATATATGTTGAATCAGATATTCATTACTCAGGTGGTATTTATAACATTGATAGCATTGAAATCGCCTTCTTACATTGATCAAAATTATTAATGAGGCTTAATGCTTAGTCATCTGAGGAGTTACATGGAATTTCAGGGCATAAAGGTCCAGATTTAAAAAAAAATAAAAACATATTAGAAGTTTGAAATTCAATTTATGCAAAATATAAATGAGTCCACAGTTGAGATCCTGAAAATCTTTATTTTCCTTTTGTTTCGGTATCCGATATGCTTTATATATATAAATTAATGTATAGCTTGGATGTATTAAAGAGAGAGTTGTCAAGTTCCATTAACTTTTGTTTTATATTAATGCTTTTTTGAGTGTGAAAATGTAACTAGGAAAGATAGCTTTTTGCTTGGCATATCTGCTCCTTGCCCAAACTCACAGTCCTTATCCTTCAGAAAAGACAGGAAGAATGTACCAGAATTGTGCTGGGTTTGTCCCTGAGAATGGTGCTATGTACAGATTGTTAAACTTCTGCAGTTAGCATCCCTTGCACAATGAAGTTGTGACACACGTGTGCAGCTTCACTCCTTGAAGGCTCTGCACTGCCTACAGTGGTTACAGCAATCACAGGGTATGGGTAGCCTCCAGTTCAGAATTTAATTTGTGTGTAATGTGGTTGCTAAAGAATGGAAACTTTTCCAGAAGTTTGTTTGTTACTAATAGTACATATGAGTCATAGAGAACGCAGAGTGACTCTGACATTGCTGGGAGAGTTTGCAAGCAATAACTGGAAGCACTCTTCTCAATGCAAACTAAAATAATGAAAATTATTTTGACAGCCTGAAACTAAATGTCACTTCTACAAAGATGCTTTCAGAAGTGAGCCACATCTTGAGAATGACTCAGCGAAGGTTGTATCCCACAGATGACAGAAATTTTGAGAAGCACTCCAGAACTAAGGCTTCTCATTATTGTTGTTGCTACTGTTATTGGTGGAGCAGGAAATTTTGTACCCCTGTTCCCTTAGCAATTTATAGAAGATGTACTTGTTTTCAGGAGGGAAAAGAAAAAAATTATATTTAAGTGCTTGCCTAAAGATGTGTTTTCTTTGGTCCCATCACTCAAAATTTAATTGGTTACTGAGTTGAAACCAGTGTCAGAAAAGTAAACAACTTTTCTGCAGCTTGTGCAGCAAGGTGGCTTTTCAATGAAGAAAATATGCTTTTTGAAATATTTTATTTCAGTGTAAAACACAGTTACTTTTAACATATTTTTATATTATTAATAAATCATAACGTATAGAAATGTCATCTTGATTATATTCATGAGATTATATTCAGTGAGAACTTATAAACTAATATGAAAACATCAAAATTATTATTGACGTACTGAATGTGTCAATTTGTATGTATAAAAGATAAAGCTACAACTGTTTCAAAAATCTCATGTTGCTGATTCTTAAATTTGGGGATAAATAATCTGCTAGTCCCTGTTTCAAAGAGGTGGCAATTGAGAGTGAGCATAGCAGTAGGTGGAAGCGTGCAGTTCTTTCCAGAACCTCTCTGAATAACTGATTGTGCCACATACACATGCATAATTTAATTTAGATCTGCTAAAGACAGTCCAAAGAAAACACTGTGGGTTTTATAATTAGTGAAAAAGTAAGAAAAGTGAAGATATGGCACAAGACCAAATTTTAATTTCCTCTCTTTTTTTTGTTTTAAATGAAGCATCTAGTAACAGGAAGATCCATTCCATCAAAATGCTCTTAGAGAGTGATCTGCACTCATTAGAGCCCACAGTAAAAATCTTCCTGACTACTTTGCACATGAAAGATGATTCTTTCCTAGTTAGAAATTGATTCATCTTGAAATAAGTTGGTTGTCAGCTCCTTCTGAGTTGGAGACAATTGTGTCAGCCATGGGCTTCTGACTATATTTCCTCCAGAAAAGAAAGCAATTGTATCTGAACAGCAATGTGGTATTCCTGAATTGTCATTTAATCTAGATAAAATTTGCTCTGTTGACAGATATATGAGTACTTATGTTTGGGTTTTTCCCTTAATATTTTTTTATCTTTACAAATTTACCCTGGAAGCTAAAAGTAACCTTACACAAATCATAGTGTAGTCTGAAGTGGCAACTTGCAGAAATCCAAGCAGTGAACTTTTCAGAGCTGTTTTAAAGCAAAGATCGCCATTTGGTTGTATATAACCTTTCTTCTTTTCTTTTTGAAGATGGGACATGGAACACAGAACCTCAGAAGATTGTTAAATTGGGGGTTCTGCCTGTTAGAAGTCTGCTTGTGATGGAGGAGACCATTTGGGCAGCATGTGGTGGACAAATTTTTATAATCAGCACTGTGACACATTCCATAGAGGTAAACCCTTTTAAAAGCACTGCTCATCTTTTATGCTTCAGGGTATTAGTGGTGAAATATTAAAGATGAAAATCTGTTTCAGAAGCATCATGATTCGGGAAGCTCTTTATTGAATGTGGTCTCAGTTCTTTCAACTCTCATCCCCTTACTCTGTAATTCTGCTGTTGTGTTCTCTGCTGATGTCTCATTAGCCCTTGCTCCCATTTACCCACTGGTTTCCATGAGGTGCTTGGAATGAGAGAATATTTGGGGCAAGAGATTTTCTTGAAAATGAAATCTGAGGGAAAGCAGCAGAGAAGTGGGTGCCTATAGGAATTTCATGTTAATTACAAAAAAAGAGACTGCTTCTGTATAGTTAGATGTTACTTGTACCTTGTGATAATTTCATAATATATTTTTTCAGAGTTTTCCTTCTCAGTGGCCTACAAAAATTTTATTTACATAAGAGCAGTTTCTGATGAATAGTCACACAAAAGCCAGATTTTTCAGAATGAAAGAAGAGTGCTAAAGGTTCAAACTCACATTTGCGAGCACATTTTCCAGAAAATGTTAAGCCCTCATTTATGTCAAAATTACAGCTTTCACCAAAAGAACATCTTAGTAGTCCAGAGTTAAGAGCTGATGAAATATTAGGAGTTCAACCTCTCCTTCAACCTACAATAGAGTATCACTGAATTGCATGATGTTTACAGCCATTAAGTTTTTTCAAACAGGAGTCATGATGAGCTCACAGCATCCTTCTTTGTGTGCTTTGTTGCTGCATTTTTTTCTTTGATGATCGTGTTTTCTCCCAACAATTGTCTGTTTGGTACAATTGATTCTGTGAGTCACTGTCATGGGTTTGCACGGAAATAGCTAACATCCTAATTTCCTCTTTTTCTGTCTTTTCTGAGAGATTTGTCTCATCTAATAAGATGCTTGGATAGTATATTCTCCTACTTGGCTTTTCTTTAAGACTTGTTTTGTTGGTAGTTTCAATGGTATGATTAGGGAAAGATTTGGGATGAGTGATTTGGATAGGTACTTGAAATGGACTTTTATTAGTTTCACAGCCTCTGGGACACATGGTTGCTGTTCTACAGACTTTGGTAAAATCTCTCAGATTCTCACTAGAAAAGAGTAAGGAATCACAGCCAGGCTGTTTCTGTGTGAGGCTGGATACGTACAGCCAGATCTCTGTAAACAAGTTTGCCAAGTCTGGCCTAATTCTCTAACAAAGCTCTCCCTAAGTCAGCTGGTATGGCTGCAGTTTGGGCTATGCTGGGCTGTTTTGGCAGAGGAGAGCAAACTTTGAGGATTAAAGAATATTTAAAGCTTACTCGGTCATAATACCATAAAATGTCATGGACTGCAGTGTTGAAAACAGAAATCTGGAGACATAAAATAACAAGTACTCTACCAATATCTCTCAGACATGGCAGTTTCATTTTTCAGCTGTTACTACAGATTTTCCTACAAAAGCATCCCAGGAGGTGTCTTCTCATTTCTCAACTAAGCCATCTGTTGTATTCAGAGCTCAGGTTATTATAGGTCTATTGTACACACAATAAGTGCTGCATCAAGCAACATATAAGAAATGGTGCATATAGGTTGAGTAATGTTTTTTCAATATAAATAATTTAATTCAAGAACATGATGATTTTCTGTACATCTGGATGAAGGTCATCTTTTTTATTTCACACAAATACCCATAGCATAGCCTGTCATCTTCCTCATAGACTTGTGAATGAGCAATGATTTTCTGTTGCTTCTTTATGGGTATTAAGACATACTGATCTTTTTCTCATCATCTTACCAGACTAAACAGGTCACTAATGTTTTCAGTGTTGCTGCCTACTTAGTGACCTGACTTGTTTTGATAGCTTTCCTATGTTTATGTTTCCAAAAATGATCTGCTATGTTGTCCTTACCATGTTCACTGGTCATATTGTTTCAATATTATACAATATATGAGGCAATTTAAACTGTGTCTATATCAAATATTTTAACATCTGAGCTGCTTCTTTCTTACTGTGAATAGCAGAATCTTTGCTACAAGGGGGAGCAGCAGCAAGGAAATTCTTGTTCTCCCTCTGTGTTCTCTCGAGAGTTAGTAGTAAAGATTTGGCTCAAGATCTTTTGCATAAATGTGATCTTTGCTCTGTCAGCAGGAATCCAGGTGTTGCACAGGGCTCACCTGTTACTCTTCCCTCTTTACTGAACTCCTCTGATATATAAGTATATATCTCCATATACTTAATGTGGAGATACTCCATGTAAACTGCAATGCAGCTGCTTGCTACTTCATTGCTACTATCATGCATACAAACTATGTGTTCTGCATCATGGTCATTATCTGTAAAGGCATCTGGCCTTTACAGATTTTAAAGCCATATTTGTGCAAGTCCCTAAGCATATTCAAGACTATTTTTTAAACTTGTCCTTGTGAGACACTCTTTGCTTCACAGGTATCTCATATTTAATTGTCTGTGTATTTGCTAAGTGCAAAGTACATTATCCTGGAATATGGTCTCATTCCATACCTCTTTGATTTGCTAAGATTTTTATTTAAGATTTTTTGTTTATTTAATAATTTTTAGTAAAGGAGCAGGTTTTTGCATTGTGTGTATTGGATTTGGATATTACTCACTTCTGTTTTTTTTCCCTCCTCTGATAAGGTTAAGACTCTAAATTCATTTGTTCTAATGATATGTTATTGTAATAGAATGTTTTAGGTAATGTCTTTTATTGGCACAATGCCCCAAACTGGCATGATGCCTCAAGATCCTTGGCAGGGCATCCATGAGAATTGCATCAATTGCTGTTATATATTAATTACATACTCTGTTCCTCTTTCTGTGAAGAGAAAATTTGTCACTTATTTTTTGTCCCTAGATCTGACAGTTGTATTGCTGTTGGGTACATCTAATAATGGTCTCTGTGCCTGGAGCTCCTTGTACTCTGCAAAGGCAGTTTGTGCTTGTTTCAAAACTTCAAAAAGTGCTAGAGTATTTAATAGAATAAAGTCACTGGTTGAGTGTCATTCTATCCTAGTCTGTTTTCGCTTGTTTTTAAAACTTTGCGAACTATACAGGAGTTACACCAAAATATTCAGCTGGGTAAACAAAAAAATGGAAGTGCCTTGGGCATGTGTTGCCCAAGTATTGTAACTTCTTTAAAGCAGTGAAAGACATTTGATGTTGAGGGTAATGGCACCCATTATCCTCTTCACCTGAAGCTGGAGAAATCATGGTTCATCTCTTGGTGCAGCTGGTTGCTGCAAGTGAACACTCCCTCAAAAGAAGGGCTCTGCTGTGTCCCACCCTGCTGGAGCACTGGCAGGCTGTGGCATCCACGATGCCTTCTGCAGCTCCTGTGCTGCTCTAGTTAGGATGGGAGAGCCTGAGGGGGAAAAGCCAGGCTTTGAATAGAGAGGAATGTAGGTATGAAAAGAGAAAAAGAAAAAGAAGTTCAATTCTTTTGATAACAAAAGGAATAAGACATCATTTTTCCTTTGTATTTCTTGTTATAAAAAGAAAAGAAAAATGGAAGTAAAAGGCCATCTCACTGATTTTCAGATAGACATGTAATTGAAACAGATGCCAAAGCTATCCTTTATACAACAATTTATGCATCAGAACATGCAGTTTTGGGATATATTCTTGCTCCATGTTAGGAGACCCTTTCAATGGGAAGAATAGTTCTTTCTACATGTGTTGTTGTGTTTGCTGTGTACAGTTTTACTTCAAATGTGTCTCTGTGTTCCAGCAGACAGCTGTAGGAATGGCAGGACAGACTTAAGTGGGAGTATAATGAGTTGGCTGGTAAAAATGGAATGTGACAAAAATGCCTGTGCAAGTTGTTTTCAGTGGCACCAACATAATAGTCAGCTGTGGTTGGATCACTCCAGAAAAAATTCTTTTTTTACAATCTTCGTAATTTTTCTTCTAATTTCAAAGAGTGCAAGTTGCTGGTCAGGTTTGCTTCAGCAGTCATGGGTCTGTCCCCTAGAAGTTCTCAAAAGCCAATTAGTCACCAGTGTAGGGATGTATGAGTCTATAAACAAAGTAAATATTTTAGAATCTTTTTTGCAATGGAACATGCATGATGAGAATATCAGCAAATCTAGTCATAAGGGCTGTTTCTGACTGAAAGATGTTTTTTATGGATAAATTCTTCTGTTGAATAAATTTTATGATTTTCAAATTGTGCATATAATTTGGTAATGAATGAATAGTGAATACTTGAGGAAAACAGTGAATATAAATGTGCTTGCCAGAGTTGCTTACCTTACATTCTGCAGTGTTAATATTTAAAGAATCAAAAGGTAATACAGTAACACTCAAAAACTGAACCACTGCCTGACAGCTGAACATTCTGCTCATTTACTAAAAACTAAACATTTGAAGAATAATATTAACAAATGAAAACTACAAAATATAAGACCCATTTTTTTAAACACCAAATTTCTCAGTGAAAAGAATAATTTATGCAGTAATAAAGTATGAAAAAACAAACTTAAGTGCTTATTAAACATAATACCAAAAGTTATGCTTTGTGGAAATCATAAATTTTTATACTTTGTCTCTGATCTTACCCTGTTGGTTGAATTTTTATGAATTTGATGGAAAGTTTGGCCAATATATCTATAACCCTATTATACTTAGATTTTAATGAAAAAAAAAAAACCAAAATGTAACTCTTAATTGTAATGCCTGGAAAATTTAAGTGTATTTCACAAGGAAGGAGGAGGTATATCTGCATTTTATCTGCAAATAATGTAATAATGAGTATATAATATGTGAAGTGAATATTATTGCACTTATTACTTCCATACCCCTCAGAGAGAGATTTTTATCCTAGGAACAGTTTGTCATTTATTTAGCTAAGTAAGTTTTATCAGACTGGCTTTCTGAAAATGGCAGGCACAACAATAAAAGGCTGTGTTCAACTTCAGACAGTCTTCTTACAAGGCAAAACCAGGGGAAAAAAAAAAATCCCTCCTTCTTGTTAATGATTAAGAAACTTTACTAAAGCTTTATCTCACATGTTAATAGAGACATACAGAGAAAGAGGTTTCTACCTTCCTGGAGCCAGGATGTAACTGGCACTAGATCAAGGAAAAAGGTCTATCTTCAAAGTGTTGTGTTACTTACATACAGAAGGAGGATTTTGGCTTTTCTAATGAGAAGCATCAATTCTTTGAGGGACAGGAAAACAAAGTACCTAATACTTGAGAAATTCAAAAGTATCAAAAACCAAACCACAGTATTGAGGCTGACTTTGTTATATGTGTAATTGAGCAAATAATTGTGTGTTTATATTCTTAAACACTCTACTTTCTAAATATGACTTTTTATTACATTCTATTATTCTTGTTATGAAAAGACCCCCTGGCAGAACAAAAGAAAAGTTTTGGTTTTTTTTTTTGTTGAAATAGATGTTCTGCTGTAGATAAAAGTACAGCTGTGGTAGTTTTCCCAAAGGAGAATAAATAAAGAAATACAAAATCCTTTTAAGTCTGAGCTGTGTTGGGCTTGCCAGCCCCTATCAAGCAATATTTTTAAAAAAACAGAAGATCTGAGTTACTCTGTCGTTAGGTGGAACCTTGGCCCAAGAGCTGAGAGTCCTTCTATGCTAATGATGATATATTTAAAAAAAAAGTCCCAGGGAAATTTAACACATCAGATGCAGCTATCAGAACATATCCTGAGCAAGGCAGAGGAAGCTTTGCCCTTGTCAAAGAGGATGAAGATACAGTGCCTACACTGAAAAGCTGGTGAGAAAGGGTGATACCCTTGACTTGCACCTCCCCACAGAGCCCTTTTTTTTTCCTGCAGAACCATTTTGAAGCCCATCAAGAGGAAGGGATGGTGATCTCTCACATGGCTGTGGCTGGAGTGGGAGTCTGGATTGCCTTCACATCTGGATCTACTCTTCGACTGTTCCACACGGAGACACTGAAACACCTCCAGGATGTTAACATTGCCACACCTGTTCACAACATGTTGCCAGGTAGCTGAATCACATCATCTGGTAACATTTTTGTTTTGTCACTGCTGTCCTCCAGTGCTGTAGATTAGGCCAGAATCAGAAGGTTCATCTTGGACTTTGAGTCTGATAAGTGTCTCCTTACTATTTGCTTTAGTAAATCATGGTCCATCTCCTGCCGAGGTGAGCATTGTGTGCTGTGAGCTGATTGAGCAACAGCTCTTCTCCTTGGAGATTGTCAATGTAATTAAATAGATAAGCAGGTGGATTCTTCTGTTTGGTCATATTGTGTGATTGTGAAACAGTTAGTGTATTCTGTCATGAAAATGTGTTTACTTTGCAGAGATTAGCATTTGCTTTTGGACCCTTAGAATCAAGTACATGATGGGATCATTTTGCCTAGGATCTGGACCAAAAAAACACCTGTTTAATTTTAGTTACATCAGTTGATCCAGGGAACTCAGCTGAGCCGCTCACATGCTGCCATTTCAGAGTCTGTTCAGTGTTTTGCTGACCAGAGCTCTGATTTGTAGAACCAAATGGTTAGTCTTAAATCTAACCTGTGGTTGTTGTGATAAAATTTTAAAAATTAAAGCTCTTTACATGTTTTAAGACAGAAGCTGTTCAATAGGCAGTTGAAATGGCTTGTATCAGTTTAGCAAGTGAGTGACAAGGTCCTCAGCATGGGCAAGCACATCAGGTGAGAGGGGCAGTGCTGGGAGGAGAGAGACAGGAAAGTGGTACTGGCATGGCTGAGCATGAGGTATCCATGAGTGGACAAGCATTCTTTCTGTCTCTCCCTGTTTGTAGACTGGAACAGACCAAGCTTCTGCAGTTTTTATGGGCAATGTGTGTGCCAGCTTTATTGCTTAGTTTTTCTAGCTGAAACCAGTTCTTCCCACACAGACATTTTATTTATATTCTCACAGGAGTTAGATATAAATCTTGCATCAAAAATGTTTCACATTTTCAGTCTCTGTCTTCTTACAATGTTTTTCTTTCAGAGGACATTAGCTTTGCAATAAAACTCCATTATAAATTGTCATGTTCAAGACAGGGTGCTTTTTACATGTGATGTTTGACCATAGCTCCAGCACTGAACAGCAGCAAATCACCTGCTTTTAAATGCATTATTTGATTGAATTCATCAGAATTGTGCAAAGAAATCAAGATCAGTTGTAAGAACATTAACTTTTAGTATGTTTTGCTGTTCATAGCAGGGGGAAAAAGAGAAGACCTCCCTTATATGTATTTTCTGCATATAAAAATGTTCAAAACTTTAGCTCTGTGTTCATTGCCATAGCAATAAAACTGCTGATATAACATAACATTATTTTTGTAAAAGAGTTTTAGCTAATTATAGCTTCTCGGTGTCATTCTTACCATTTTAGTTCCTTTTTTTTTTTTTTTTCCCCCTCAGTGTCTTCACAGAAAGCACACCAGTGAATGGAAATGGAAGTTTATTTCTGGAGTAGGGCATTATTATGGCAAATGTTCAAAGGGAGACTCCTTTCTAAAAATGAACTGAATTTCAATTATTTAGCAGCAGCTCTCAGGCCTGTTTATATGATCTCAAAAATGCTGCAACAACAAAAGCTAAAAGACAGAGTAGTAGGAGGTTTACATAAGAAAGCAGCAGTAAGGACTAAAGCAGCAGTTTCAGAACTAAAAGGAGCTAAAGAATAAATCAAGTTCTGTATAGTATATACTGAGATATAAAAGGATGAAAACCAACAAAGTGAAACTGAATTACAACCTGGTGAGATAGCTGTGTATTTACAATATATGTATTTGCCTCCATGAGAGGTTTGTATGATGTTTAGTTTTAAAGGAAACAGCTCTGTTAGCTTTCTGAAATTCAACAGAAGTTCCTTAATATGCAGAAATAACAGATAAGTAAAAATTCAAGTGGTGTTGAAATGAGAGAAGAAATTAGTGTAAAAATAGTGCTAAGAGTCTTAAGAAGAGAGATTTAAAAAGGCAAGATCTCTGTATAACTTTGAAGAAGCTGCACTTCTTTTCCCAGGATTTTAGTAGTAACAATACTGGCCTGATAGGCTGCCTAGAGATGTCATCTCTGTCTTCACTTAAAGTAATGTAAATAAGAGGAATGTTGCTTCATTAAATTAATGACATTTTTTTGTCGTTATACAGTACAAGTTAAAAAAAACGCACTGTTAGGAATGGTTACTATGAATTACAGTACTGTACTTAAAAGATAACTACAGTAACTAAGCAGAGTAGGAGGGTCTCATAACCTTACTAATGAATTCTGATAGCATTAAATTTCCCCAATTTTGTTCTTAGGAGAAGACAGTTTTAAATATCACAGCTCTCTGTCTTGTAAAGGACAGAATCACAGGGGAGTGAAATGGCACAGAAGGCAATAGTCCTTATGATTTGGTGAAGTTTAGTAATGCAAAAAACAGACTGTGTCTGGCAGATTCTTTTACCTGCTGGAGGTAATTTTAAATCTATGGCAGTCCACTTCTGAGTATTGGAGATGGGAGGGCTCTCACTTTCTGGAGTTCTGGAAAGTTTGTGTGTAGGAATGCAGGACTGGAAATGAAACCAAGGTGACAGAGGTGACTGTGGGATGGATGTTTAGTCTAGACTGGTCTGCACTACCTTTACTTCATATATCATCAGAAATATTTCTTAATAATGTATAACAAGATTGTGTTCTGTAATGAAAGACCAAATGCCATGTGAGAAAGGAAGAGAATGGTTGAGAGGAAGAACATAATCATTGTTACACAGATCCAGCTAGCTGTTTATTTCAGTGTCTAGTTCACTGTGGATTCACAGTACAGCTGGATTGCTTTTAATGAGCCCAAGCACAGCTCTGTTATCTTGACAGGGGCCATACTGAGCAGCAGAGAAATCTATTAACATCTGAAGACAGATACACACACTTCACTAGTGCAACATATGTCATTTGTAGAGCCAGTTTATGTTTAAATGTTTGTGATCTGTAGCTGAAGGATCAACAAAGGTAGTTTTTCATCAGCCTTTGTCACAGCTCACACCAAGAAGAATGATACTGTACATGAACAGACCACTTGTTTTTTCATAGTCACAGTCAGTATTTTAAAGAACATCCTTAAACATGTTTTCACTCTCAGCTCTAAAACTATTTGCCCTTTTAAAGAGACTACTGTGATTACTGTGACCTTGATACTTCATTGCTCATATGCATGATGACAGGTTACCTGTTTAACAAAGAGAGAATTTCTGCTTAACTTGCTGTATTCTGTTTATATCCATATATTCTCTAATGGCATGTGTGTTTCCTGGAAACAGATGGCAAAAGCAAAGGAAAAAAAGTATCATTTCCTCTCTATGGAAAACCAGCTCTACTATAATGCTTTACAGCTTGCTTTTTTCCCACTCCACCATGTCCCAGACCATGAAATGCAATTGCTTTATGATCACTGCTGGGAAATGATGAAAAGGTGAAAAAACTTAAGGTCAGCCCAGCAGATCTGTACAGTGGGCTGGATTTTTTACATTGTAAGAGCAGCATGGCCATGTGAGAGGATATGCAGCAATGTCCTTGTACCTGCTTGGGGTTTCATTCAGATCTATGAGGATTTATCCAGCTCTGGTGGCTGTTTTAATGGAGACCTGAGATGGGTGAACCCAGAGCAGGCCATGTGCCTAATTATTGGCTTCAGTTCTTGTAAAGTCAAGATCTTGGTCAGATTATTTTACATGTTTTAACAGTTTTTTCCTCATTGGGACAATATAATCTAGAAGTTGCTATTTAAAGATGAGTATTTTATTGGCTTTGAAATATGTTTATCATTTTCACTTCTTAACTTGTTAATTTGTCTGCTTATTGCATATTACATTCTGGGAAATTGGATTGACTGTTTCCCCTCTGAATTTGAAATATATCAAAACAAAAATCAGAAAAATAACACAGATAATTATGATTTCAAACCTTGGCTAGCAGATAAATTAATGTTTTAAGTTAGCGTGTCTTTTAATATATATATATTAGTTGTTTTATGTTATTTCAGAGTATTTTCTCAGATGCAGATGTTTCCTGCTTTTTCAAGATTTCACAGCAAGCAATTTTTTTTCTGACCTCGCTGTAGCTGTTTCATGCTTTAGGTTATGCTCAATGTTTAGGATTCTAAGTTGCTGGCTGATAATTTCTGGTTTTACCTTTGGAAACATTATTGCATATTTGCCAGGTAAAAATTACTGTCTAAAAGTTTTTTCAGGTTAAGAGTATGAAATCATTAATATAATGTTATCTTTCAACGCTTAAAAAGTTTTATTGTTTAAAATAGAGTTCTATTGTTTAAAAATAGGAGCATCTTGGTTCTGCACTTGGAGCTTTTGATAGTATTAAAAGTTTGAAAATTGTATTCAATATTTGTGAAGTTTGTAGAACAAGCTCTAAGTTAAGCTAACCTTAGCTCGCACTTGTTGTGGTACAAGTGGTAGGAGGGGACTCAGATGTCATAAGTAACTCTAGCAGGCTTGAGCTCTAAATCACAGAATTCAAATACTGATTTTTGAAAACTCTGGAACACAGAGGTGTTTGGGCATTACTGCTGGGACTTCTTTTATGCTGAAGGAGTGCCTTTGTGTGCTTTGTTTTGGAAACTAAATTAATCCCATTAATATCTCAAAAAATCCAAAACAAACAAAACCAAAACAAAAACCCAACACCAAAATCCATCTAAACAACAAACCCATTGAAAAGGCAAACTTCAAGACATTTGTAATTTGTGTACAACATAGACCATCCTTGCTTGTTTAGCTGAGGGGAGATGATCCATCCTACCAGCATAAACAAACACCTATAGTTCATGGAACTCAGCACAGGAGCCTCTGAAGGTCTGCACAAGTAGATGGAGCCTTTTAAACTTACTTGTCCTTGTTACACCTGACCATGGTGACCCAATCATTGTGCCTTTAGAGTGTTTTAGGATGTGCTTTTAGGTAGACAGACCTGGATTCCAGATCTGACTTTATGGGAGCTTCTTAAAACACAGCATTACTGTGCTAATATTTTGGTTTTGTAAAGTTCTGTGAGGAAAGACTTGGACTGTGGTCTGCCTCCTGTTTTCCACTGAAGTGCTTTGGGCAACTGTCAAGCTGCTCCTTCCCTGCTTTCCCAGTGACTCTGTGATTCATATATTCCTGGATGTAAATTAGCTCAGCCTCAAGGGACAAGGCAGGAAATGCATTCATTTGTGAAACACCATAATTAAGATCCTTCTCCAAAGTGTTGAACACAAGGGTTCACTCAAGTTAAATCAAACATGGAATTCAAATTCTTGACCTACTAATGAAGTGATTCACAACTTGAGAGCTATGATGAAGATGGAATGACTGCTCTCTTACATATAGAGTTAATAATAAATCCAAGAATATGAATGTTTTGAACCTGAAACTCTTCATGCTTTGAGCAGTTTAAATGCTCCTCCCCATAAACTTGGAGAAAAGTTTGGGCAGATCATGGTTTTCATTTCTGAAAAAACTTGTCAAAGCCATTTTGAAATTCCATCTAAACTGAATCAAACATATTTTTAGTCAGCATTGCAAGCAAAAATTACTTTGTTTTCATTTGAAAAATAGCAATCTTGTAAGTAGTGTAGAAAACCATAGAATAGAGTAATTTTGATTGAAACTTACTCTGGAGGCTGTCTTGTTCATCCTTTATGAAGAAGACCTGATTAGACCTGGTTGTTCAAGGTCTTGTCCAGCCAAATTTTTAATATTTTGGATA
Source organism: Cinnycerthia olivascens (assembly GCA_035048155.1). NCBI lineage: Eukaryota > Metazoa > Chordata > Aves > Passeriformes > Certhiidae > Cinnycerthia > Cinnycerthia olivascens. The sequence goes on along the minus strand of JAWWMU010000153.1, from coordinate 91,948,777 downwards.
GGATGGAGATCTCACCACCTCTCTGAGCAACTCATTGCAGTTTTTTATCACCTTTCTGGTGATGCAGCTTTTCCCTGCATAGAATACAATTTTCCCATGCTCTCAATTTGAGTATGTTGTGTCTTATCATATCACTGTGCACATGTGGATAAAGTCTGACTGTCTTCTGTGCATCCTTCCATCAGGTAGGTGCAGACAGTACTTAACTTTATTATCTCCAGTCTCTTGATCATCTTGGTTGCTTTCCATTGGACTTCCAATATTCCAATACCATTCTTGTATGCAGGGACCCAAACTTAGACAGATGGACACAGCATTTCTGATAGAGTTTCACAGATTAAAAACCAGGAGAAAAAAGTAATCTTGGGCAAGCTTGGCTCTTAAGTATGGTTTTACTGAGTGTTGTGAAGTGAAATGCCTTTTAGTTTTATTATTGAGAATATGCAAACTTAGCCTATTCATAAAAGCATGTTTGTAGAGGCAGTCTGTGTCTACCTTTAGATGCTGTGGTTCAGAGATTTAGGGTGGAATTTTTCAGAAGTTCAATATTATTTAAATTGTCATGTATGTAAAGTGTAATTCCATAATCCAGCAAAATATTTGCCTTTGTGATGAGTGTTCTGCTGAGATGGTACAGCTGATTGTGTTTGCCCAAAGTTGCTTTGATCCAGGCAGAGGTCATCACTGGTCAGTAATGGAGCACTTGCTGAACTCCACAGGGCAGCAGCGTGTGTCTGTGACCAGCCTCCTGGTGTGCCATGGCTTACTGCTGGTTGGAACAAACCTGGGCATAATCGTAGCCTTGCCAGTGCCACGCCTGCAGGGGATTCCCAAAGTAACTGGTGAGTGAAATTTCTCAAACAGATTGACTGCTGAAGATGTCACTTCTCTTCTGCCAGTAACTTAAATGAACCTGCCAAATTATATGAATTGTTTAGATAAAAGTTAGAGCTGTGTGATGAAAATATACTTCTTGTTCTTTCCAAGCTTTACAGTATTATTCAGATACTTGACTAGTTTTGTCTCAGTGGTTTGAGAGGGGACAATTGTTTTTCTTTAAGAGATAGGCATTAATCCTGTTAGAGTACAGCCAAATATATGGGGATGAGAAGAGAAGGCAAGCAGTCTTTTTTTCCAGATTTAGGGAAAATAGATGCATTAGGTTTAGAGACACAGGTACTGAAAAATGAGCATGTTGTCAAACTGGTTATTGAAGAAATTTGTTATGTTCCCTTTTCCCCCAAACTGAAAACTTGGAATATATGAGAGTATATATTTCATTGTTTTAACAGTGATCAAGGGTTTGGCATTCTGGAGAGATGTATTTATGTGTTGTTTTCATATTGCCCCATTTGAAATACAAACATACGAATGCTGCTGTGTCACTATACAAATGTTTAAGCTACTAGCAGAAGCAGGGTTTCAAAAGTGTGTTTAACAGGGGCTTTTCCCCAATGTTTTGGATTCAGAATTCTGCTCAAGCTTCTGTGTTGCAGAGGCAGATTTTATGAGGCAAGCTGTTTGCAAGCTTCCTCCAGGGGGAAAAAAAAAAGCTTATATAACTTCACAAAATGAAAATGAAATCCTCTGTGTTCAGCAAAATACGCAGCAATAATCTGGTATGACACAGGATAAATGCTTTGTAATAATCTGGAACCTATCTGAGGTGAAAATAAATGCAATTACAAGGCTATGCATAGTTGGAGAACCAAAAAATGTCTCATTCTTCCATTTTCTGTTTTTATTATTTTGATTTATATCATATATTCTTGCATTTATCTGGGATCAAATTTGTCAGATTTCACAGATCTAGCAGCATTACATTTAGAGATCTGTTTTTATAGTCTTAAAATAACTGTATTTTGAATTTTAAAACTGTGGCTTTTCTCCATTATGTTTCCAATAGCAGTAATTCATCTTTATACAGTTGTCCTTCCTGTAAAAGCAGAATGTGTTTTGTTATATTTGGGAGTTAGGGATGGATGTAGTGATTTATAAGGTTTGTGGGCTTTACTCTTGCTAGCCTAGCTCTTTTTGATATTATAGCTTACTTGGTAGAATTCAAATTTTTTTCTCCCTTTATTTGCTGAAAAAGGCACATCTATTGATACTGTTACAGCTTCTGAATTTGGCCATGTGCAATTTGTTTATCATACATTCTAATGATTTACACTGTGTAAATCTTCCTTGTACCACCAATATCCCACTGATTAAATGCTTAAAAAAAAAAAAAGAAAAGAAAAAATGATTGTTCGGTCAAATCCTTATGAATCCATAATGGTGACTAGACAATCAGAAGGATGAGTTTTAGTTCCTGTTGTGAAGTGTGGATGGGTCTGTTGCAATGAAACAGATATGCTGTTCTGGAGAGGTAGAGAGGTAGAACAGGATTGATTTAGAGTAAACAAAATATTTGGGGATTACTGAGGAAAACTCAGTGTCACATTTGTGTTGATGCCAGCTGAAAAATGTGCAGGATTTCTGTGCTCATGCTGTAGTGAGAACAGAAGACTAAAGTACATCATCTAAAGTTCATGTAGCATATTTCAGCTGATTTATTAGTCCTAAAACACTTGTGGTCAAACATTATTTTTGTAATTATTTTTTTCTGTAAGTAGTGTCCACACAAGACAAAAGACTGGATGCATATGATAGGCTTTTAAGAGTTATGCTATTCTGAGCAAATTTCATGAACTAATTGTGGTAGAACACTGTGGTCTGAGAAATAATGTTCTTTAATTGTGTCTTTTCTTTTGGCTCCAGGAAGAGGAATGGTGTCATACCATGCACACAATAGCCCAGTCAAGTTTCTTGTAACAGCTACATCCATAAACAAGAAGAACAGAACCAAATTGAGGAACAGCCTCCCCCCTGGCTCAGAACCTAAGGACGATGACCAAAAGAACATTCTGCACAGTGAGAGACCAGGCTCTTCCCTTAGTAACACCCAGGACACTGCAGTTTGGCTGGGGGATTCAGTAGGGTCCATTGCACAAAGTGACTTGTCATCATCTTCTGGATCCCTTACTTTGTCTCATGGATCAGGCTCCCTAGAACACAGACCAGAGGACAGTAACATTTATGAGCTTTTGAAGGATCAAAATATCTCACTTAAAAATAAAAGACAGAAATCTAAGAAAATGAAAGCAAGTTCAGTCTTAGTAATTTCTGGTGGCCAGGGACACAGAAGAGTGAACAAGAAGACCAAGCAGCAGCGACAAGATGAGTTAGTGTCTTCAGTGATGGTCTGGCAAATCCCACTATTAAATGTCTAACTGAACTAAATCCAAGATTGTTTTTGCTGTTAAAAAAAGTGTGATATCCTTTTGTGGCTAATGCCAGCTTAGGACCCAAGCAGATAGACTTTATACAGCAGGGAGCAATTTCAGTAGTCTTGGATTACAGGATTAAGGGTGCAAGACAGTCTTCACATACATAGAACATTCTGCGTGTTAGAGTATTGGAAAATGTTTAGCTATTGGTGCTGTCTTTGATACTTAGAAAAAAAGGAATTCTTAGGGACTTTTAAATGGTTTTAGAATCTCTTACCTTATTTATACTCACATTTATAAATATCTTAATTATGGTCTATAGCACTTAGGGAAGGCAAGGAAGTCATGCCATGTCTTATGCTGGTTTCTTCTTACATAAATCAGTTGTTCTTACTTTTTTCAAAGTAGGAAAATATTGCATGGAACAGTAGATTTTAACAAATTAGCAAACATTTTTAAATAAGAAGTAGTCTAATGTGAGCTGGTATTAATTTGGCAAGAATTATAATAGTTTAAAATTTCATTCCACAAACCAGTTTGGTTGGAACAAAACTGGCTAAACTAATTAACCAGTATTTGTTTATTTCAACATAGTACATAGATTTTTGAAAATAGTAATTTGTAATGCTTGGTATCATTAGAAATGTTGCAGTACAAAAAGCACATTAATTTTCTTGGTAGGTGTAATGTGTATGCAACTTGGTTTTGTTACACAGAAAGTTGCAAGGATGCGATGGCTTCGGGCAAATAGAAAATACAGATACAGGACAGCTGTGCATTGTAGTGCTGCTAACATCCCCCCTCTGCAACTCAGTATCAAAGCTAAACATGGATTGTAACATTTTTAAGGAGGCATGCACATCCAGTAAATTAATAATGACGTTACTAATTAAATAATTAATTAGGAAGATATATACTAATATAGGAATATCTATAGGAAGTGCAGGTAATCACTCTAAGTCCTACATGAGCTGACTTGTGCTGTGTCCCCAGACAAGTATCTTTCAAATAATGTCACAGTGCAACAGCAACAGCAAGATATTGTCATATCTAAGTGGTGAGCTCTTCTTTTCACCCAGTTTTAGCAAATCATGGTGCTGTAAATGGGTACTGGGAAAGTAGGGTGCACAGCTTCATCCCTCAGATGGGCAAGTTGTCACTTTGGTACTGTTAAATGGATGAATTCCAAGTAGGGACCTAATCAACATTTTATTCATGAACTTTCCAAAGGAAACTTTGAGATTTATACTGAAATTGCCTGTTGCATAATCTCTGCACACTTGTGAAATACAAGACAGAGGCTCCAGCTCATAAAGACATTGCCAGAAATGGTGATGAGACACATCCTTCAGTCAAAATCTGTTTAATGCAGGTAACTCGTTGAATAGGCCGCTGGGAACATTCTTATCCCTCAGTAGATTGAAATACAGAAAAATTAGAATGATTAAATTCAGTTTTGTTTAGAACTCAAATACTATCCATCAGTTCAATAAAATGCCATTTAGGTATATCTGAAGTAGAATGTTTGTCAGATGCATGCATTGACTAGAATCAAATAAAACTTCTGGCTACTTTGTATACATTTAATAATGTAATACTACATTATTATCCCAGTAAGAGGGTGATTTGCCCTGAAATTGTTTCTGCTACTTTTAATTCAAAGCCTTGATTCCAGTATGTGTTGTTTCAATCTGCCTAGTTTTAAACACTATCAACCTCTCAATGGCAGTGTTGCCCAGCATGAGCCATTTCAAGGCAAACAGTACTAGAGACTGAGGTATTTTGTTGGATATATTAAAATGTTGCTGAAATTTATTTTCTTAATTTTGCAGCAGATTTGTGTATGTCTAAAATGTTCACTCTTGTCTGCTTTAAAAAGCAAACCTCTATGAAGGTGACCCCAACATCAGCGTGTAGGCTGGCTGAGCAAGTCTGACAGAGCACTGGACTAACATCAGGTCTTCCCTGGTGCCTGGCACCAGTGAGTGGGACAGAGGGAATGCTGGTGAAGGCATTCTTTGCCTGCTAAGTGGCACCAAAATAGGCATTTCAAAATCAGATATGCATCCTGATTTCAGAGGCTTTGCCCACGTCCTCCATTGAGCCATAATAGCGTGGATTTCAATGAGTCATAAAGGATACTTGTTACAGATGGGATTGTAGGCTTAGGATCTTCATTACTGTTTTGTGCTTTTATTCCATGTATTTTGCTGTGTGTCTTGCAACTTCAGTTGGGTATTGTCAGTGTTGGCATAGGCTTAGTGTTGGTTTCAGTCCTGGTAGGAAAAAAAAAAAGGAAAAAAGCAGACTGCCTCTAAGCCAGGCAGCTGGCAACATTTTCCCAAACTTTTCTTCTTCTCCCTGACCTACTGCCTAGACTCCCCTGGCTTGAGAGATCAAGGCCAGTTTCATTTTCTATACTCTTCCATAGCTATGGCCCTGGGAGCTGCTCTTTGCCCACTGTGTGGAAGTACTACATTGTACAGTTTAATGTATGTATACTGAAAAACAAGTTAAAAGATTCTGCTGTGTATAAAGCATATATAATCTAGTATCCCTTGGCAACACTGCAGCAAAAAGACCACAGGTTTTATTTTGCATACTCCTTGGGCATGGTATTCCACATCCCTGCCTTCAGGACTGGAGAATCACATCTACTCCCTGATGGATCTCGATCACTAGCAGCAGTAAGTACAATCCATCACACACTCACCTGGAAATCCATGCACGGTGTTATTACAGGATCCTCTAGCAGTAATTCTTGAGATTTGTAAAGAGACATTTAATCCTGTCAGCTGAAATGTAATTTTCTTCAGTTCAATCAATAGAACAGTAAAAACAAAGTACAAATCTGCTCTTCTGAAAGTACATTGGAGTTTTGCCAGTGACTTCCGTAAGAAAAGAATGGGTCCCTCATTCAATTTCCCTATTTTGAAAATACCCATCTATTTATCTTACTAAGCTGTAAAGCAAAAGAGAAGCTCTATGTCTGTCTTTAAAAATACATATTGTCATGAACTAGATTTTAGTCACTAACTGAGCACAAGGTGCAATGTTTTTTTTGACATGCAATTTTACTGGTATTACCTTACTATGAAAACAGGCAGGAACCAAAGTTTCTCTTACAGCTGGCAAATAGTCCTTATAGCTGTTGTAGACTGTGCTGCTCAGAGGCTGGGTTTTGCTTTCTGATACTGCTTTTCTAGATTAATAGAAGTTATGAAAATAATAGGAAAAAAGGGGAGCAAATGTAACCACTACAATATATTCTATATATGTTTTCTAACACATAGTAGTATCTTTTGTAACGTGAGCCATAAAACTTGTGTATTTATGTTCAAAGTATAAATTGAGAAAAATGTTGAATAAAAAATATGATATAAATTAACTTCAGAAGAACATCTTGGGTTGTCATTTTAACTAGAAGGCTAGAATTTGGGTCATGCATTAATGAATAATATATATATTAAAGGACTCATGCATGAAAAAATAGGATATGTGGTTAGGATGACAGAGACTAATTTTTTTTTAAGTTTTATATTTCTGCAATTTAAATACCAGGAAATGCAGTTTCTGAAAATTATGCAGTCATATATTATAAGGTTTGATTACTGTGTCACTGGACCCAAATAGTGTCTAAGCAGTAGAATTTCTACTATGCTATGTGGAGTAAGCATCAGCACTTGGGCAGCATGCATGCTGCATAAAAATGAGAAGCATTAATTTTGAAAATGAGTATTACAGAGCAAAGGCTTTAAGAGAGGAAATTAATTTTCAGTTGCTAACAGGCAATTCTTTCTAATTAATCTGCCTTAAAGGATGCATACATAATCCCATGATTGTGTTTAAATACAGAGGCTTGTATTTTTCAGACTCAGCAACAGCCTTTTCGAGTGCACCTGTGCTAGTATAAACAAACAAGAGAAGTTACTGAGAATTCTTTGGTTGCTAGGAAAGCCAACCTGTTTGCTCCTTCTGTATACCACATCTCTTCAATGCATGGTTCTGAAAAACATCAAATCATATGAGCACAGGATATCTGTGCACACCCGGAGACAGATTCTGTCCTAATGGGAATTTACAGTTCATTATTTATGGTGACAATCTGAGGGCTAAAATTGTTTACTGCCTCTTTGAGAGAGGTCCAAATATTGGGAAGAGTTTCCTGAACTGTGGTTCAGTGCTTGAACTTCACTGTTCCTCTCTCTTCTGTGCTATTTAATTTTCTAACTGCATATAGACAAATTGGCTTTTGTAAAATGGACTTTCAGGTGAGAAATATCAGTCATTTGAAAGGTGCAGCTGTAATGGAGGGTTCTGCATGAGTTAGTCTGTATTGCAATGAGTGATACCAAGGAGCTGATAACAGTATTTTTAGATTGCTTTACATAGCTTCATAGTAATAATACTTCACATAATAATAGTCCTGTTAAGAAGGCAAATTAGTATCTGTAGCTAGGAAGAAAATAAGTTGAAAAGCATTTGCCTGACTTGAAGCTATATGATGAGTCTGTAAAAGCACACAGATTAAAGCTGTTGCTGCTCTCTAAGCCCATGATCAGTCCTTTAAACAATCTCCTCCTTGCAGGTGCCCTGTACATGTGGTGGTGGAAAATGTCTGTGTGAGTAAACTGGCCAGGACTAGGGTGACAACTGGAGCACTGGGCTGTGATCACAGGTAGTAGTTGGCTGGCTGGGGTTGAACCTGGCCTGGGCTGCCCCTGTCAGACAGCACTGGCAAAGCCACTTACCTGCTATACTTTAGGGACTGATTAACTACATGGATGTAAATTGTGTGGTGCCATTTGCAGAATAGGCTTTCTGCCTCTAGTTTCCTGATACTGATGCAGCCTTTAATGTATCCATACAACCTTCTTCTTGTGGGATGGCTGCCCAGCAGTCTGAGACCTGGGCTCTCAGGAGCTAGAAATACCTAGTAGCATAGACTTGACATGTACCATACAGGTACCAAGCTGCCACTGAGAATCTGGGGTGGGTCATCAGCTGCTTGCACCATGCTGCAGCTCAAAATTCTGGTCTACTAACTATACCTTTCAGGATTTAGGGGCTTTATAGCTATATGTAAAATCTACATCCTATTTCCTCACAAACACAGCATGCACACTTCCTGATCTGTCTGCTATTCAATTTGAGCAATCTAGCTCGAGATTTTTCAGAATTAGTTGCTGCTGCCGTGTAATTGTGCTTATTTGATTAATAAGCACAATTTCTTTAAAGACATGCCCAGCTACCAAACTGCCAGAAACACTTTTTTCCTCCTAAAACAAAGAGTCAGCAAAGCAACACTGAAATGGCTTCAGATGAAAGGATCTGAAAATTTCCTAGAAAATGAAGATTTACCGTGTGTGACTTCATTTGAAATGCAACAATGCCGATATATGAACCAAAAGTGCTTCAGGTGCTTTGGCCAAGCTCCATAAACCACACTATAAAGCAGTTAGTCTTTCACAGCATGACCTTCAAAGGTGTTCAAAGGGATTTTTTTCCTCCAGCAAAACAGGCCTTGACAGCAGAACTACAAGTTCTACTGTTGTACGTATTGTTATACTCCAATGATAATCACAGTTATCATTAGTGTGTGTCCCAACTTACAAGATGAGCCAGAACACCTAGGGTTAAAATGACACACCTTGGGGGAGATGAAATCATTGTAAGAATTTCCTGGAAATACAATTTCAGGAGTATTTTGACATCAAAAGATTCAGCTGAGCCTCCAGCAGAGTTTTCTCTAAGCAGTGAAGTACCTGATTTCCACTGAAACTTATGCATCTTAAATGCCCAAATGCAGATAACAAGTATGGTTTTAAATTCAAAAAAATTAGCTACAGAGTTACAGAAGCTTCGTTTTCCCTTTCTCTTATTCCACATTAGAGAGAAACTCTGTGGGTTTCAACTTGAGCATCAGGATCACCTTAAATGTGGGTACAAAAACTGCATTCACTCACGCCTTCCAAATCAAATTGTTTAAATTGTTTCCTGTGGGCTTTTCTGGTTTGCTCTATCTGTGTGCTTTTCAAGTTGTAGAACATGCCTGCCAGACCACACTAACTAAATGCTTTTGAGTGTTCCCTTTCTAAGGGGATTTTTTTTTTTCCTGTAGAGTTGGGTAGGACAGACTGTGTGCATTAACGAGGAGGATTAACCCCAAGATTTGTAAGAGCAACCACTCTTCTGCAATGTTGCTCAGAGCAGCCTGTGCTGCTTTTAATCCTGATCACAAGCAGCTGACACCATCAGTTAACTTAAGCTGCATCTGCACTGCTGAACTCCAGAGCTCTTCAGAGGTCACAGTCTGTGACCATCTCACACAGGTGAGGTTGTGTCAGGTGGGGTCCATGGGCCAGTCAGGGCAGCAAAGCTGGGTACAGCCTACACCAATATGTGGTAACATTGCATATGGCATTTGGGGAGAAATGTGCAGGGAATGAGGTCGTTTGCTCACAGGCCATAGTCACAGGCCCATGTAGATGAGACAGGCCATGGGAACAATCTGTGGCTGATTATGGCTGGGAAGAAATTATTGGATAAATTCAGCAATGTAAAGAGCAAGGGTAGGCTTTCATTTTATTTTTTTCCAAATTCTTTTGCATTTTATTTTTAGCAAATTAGGGGATGATATGCACATTTTTTCAGTTGTCCAGCTAATTAAATGCTGTGTATTCCCCATCTTTTAACCTTATCAGATGCTTTCAACCTCATTAAAAGCTGCTCCACCTATCCAGAACACTATTTTTGGTGGCAGAAATCTGCCATAATAGGTCTTTTTTTTAATGCTAGTTGCTTTTTCGTAAATTAAAACCAATATAGAAATATGACACTGAACCAATATAGAAACCAACACTGAAGAAATCTTTATGATTTGGTCTTTCTTATAACTACAAGGCTGTATCTGCTAAAAGCTGATAACCCTCATGGTGCAACCAGCACTTTTCTTTCAATTCTACTATCTGGGCATATTACAGGGATGTGTGAAAAATAACACAGGCAGATCAGCTTTGCCCTGCATCAGATGTATACAACATATCATGTGTAATATGTATACAGTATGTGTAGGTTTTGTAAAAAAATTATAAAAAATGTATTTTAGGCATCTTTGCTCAGCAGAAACACATTAACTATTTTTTCTGTTCCAGCAATAGCATCAAACCAATTCTTGAAGCTGTTGTATTACAACACCAAGAAATATTTCACACAGAAGTGTTCAGCTGTTAAACACAGGATGAGCAAAAGAAGTCAGGTTTTCTTTTATTTTTGTTTTGTTTTGGTTTTACCTGTTGGCTTCTAGCCATGAAGCAGATCTCTGGGCACTGTAGGGAACATTGGGAACATTGACATTAGCTACTACCACTGATATCTGATACTCCAGTATCTATTCACAGAAGGAATACCAGCAAGTTTCAACTATTATCTGCTGCAGAATTTTGATGCTGCAACATTTATTTTTTCAATACAACCTTGTGCCAATCTAAATCACAAAAAAAACCACCAAACCAAAACCAACAAAACAACCAACCAGAAAACAAAAAACAGCCTACCAAGAGCTTTGCATGTGCAAAGACACTGGTGGCAAGTCAGTGCAGACATACCAGTCCTGCCTAGTGTGCAGGACATGTGCCCACAATGTGATGGACTCATTATGCAAAGGCTGCAAAGCCCACCTAATTAGCTGGCTAAATAATTAAGCAAGGACCCATATGCAGCTCCATGCTGCCATGTGTACACTACCTGCAGGATTCTACTCTGCTTACTTACAGAAGCTAGCCTACATATGCTGTGAGCTACACTCTGAGCCTGTTAAGATTCTAGGAAGGCTTAAAGCTTCTTGCTTCGTAGGATGTAGAGTGAATATTTCATCTGGATAAAATAATTACTTGGTTAAATTATTCCTAACCTCCTTAAATGAGAAGTTCTGCCAAGAATCAACCACCTAAGACTGGGATGATTAATTTTTGATGTGACCTACTGGCTAATTTTGGCTGAGGAACTGTGCATTTGCTCCAGCTACCACAATAGCCCAATCCTGCAAGACAGCCTCTGAGCTGGGAATGGCAGCAAAGCAGCTGCTGGTGCAGCCAGTGGGAGAAAGAAAATAAATATATTACCTTGTCCTGGAAGAGCATGGCCCTGATAAGCTCTGAGCAGATGTGCTCTGGATCAGGATGCTGTTTGGTGACCCTATCATGAGAAAGGCATTCAGCACTATTGCCTATTTCTGCACAGGAGACTTCTCAGCATTATGCCTTCTAGAAGGAATACTGGTTTTGCCTGATGTGGATTAAACAGAAAGGTGTGTGAGATGAAAAAACCTTCCCATTACTATTTCTTCATTTGGATTTTTTTTTTTTTTCTTTTTAACCAGAGAAACACTTGATAAAATTGTTTTGTTCTAAACTGTGTTTCCTTTTTATTTCTGAGCACCTCTGCTGGTACATGAGAGACACAGAGCATGGGCTGCATGTCCAGAAGGAAGTCTGCTGCATGTGGCTGCACAGGGGCCACCTGAGGTTTCTGGGACAGAGCCCAGCAAATTGCTTCCCTTCTTGCCTCTACTCAGCACTCTACTGCTGTTGCCCCAGGCTAACTGCCCCTTGCAGAACACAAGTTCTGACAGCCAGTAGCAGCATTACAATAATCTATCAGCCTCTTTGAATATTTGTTGCATTAGCTGCGCTACAGAGATGCATATCAGGCACCAAACTATGTATCATGTAAACTGTGTGATATCTGATTTCTTTAGGACAAGGTCTTTTCTACACTGGGACAATGATTCATCTCGTGTAATTTAGGCATTTAAAACAGGTTTACAGCTGTACCTGTCTGACTTTACAGCTAATGGAGAAAAAACAAGAAATACCAAAGGATGATTCACCTCATCCTAAGATAAGATGTCAAAGATAGGTGAGAAAAGTTGCCCTTCAGACATAGTTATTCCTGTACATTAATTATAAAAGAAGCCTCAGGAACTCAGGTTAAGTAGGAAAATTAAGCAACTAGAACTGTGGTGATTTCTGCAATGGGTGTCCCAGTTTTTTTATCACCTCCAGTTCTACGAGAAACTGTGAGGCCAGTTGATGAGCAGCATTATTTTCCATGGCAAGTGTCCTGGCCTATGATCCATAAAGCAGCAGTATTTTATAAAAGTTATGCTAAAAGGTCAGCAACTCCTTTATATTTGTTTTCACTAATGAGTTTAATGCCAAAGGGGCATGGGGAACTGTAAAGAAACTTGGTGGGAAGAAAGCAGACTGAGTTACAAAGTTAGGGAATTGCTGCCCAAAGCTGAATTTTCATAAAGCAGAATTGAGGTAATTTTACCTGATCTGCTTCTGGCAATACTCAGTCAGGGCAGAGGATGAAGACTGCAACAGCCAAGTGCTACCTGACTTCTCAAGCTAAGATCTCCATGGGAATTGGGTTTTGTACAGGTCTTCTGCTGGCCCCAGCCACAGAGGCAAGTATGGCCCATAAAAACACAATATACTACTTCCTACCCATCACTGGCTTTCAAATTGTCTCCACAAAATATAACTCAGGCACCTCTGTGTACACTTATATTGGAATGTGATGTAGCAATTAAACCTGAAGAGAAGCTAAGAAAATCCTGTTGTGGTTAAAATAGTCATGTATTCAGAAAGCATGAGTCAGAATAATCTCATATGACTCAGATGCTATACTGCTGCCACGGTCACACAAGCCTTATCAGTATGAACAGAAGTCAGACACCTTAAAGAGAGACAATACTCCAAAGAGAAATAGAACAATTGAGATGTTGAAAGTAAAAATAATTTCCCATAGCTCTATCAGTTTTCTAATTTTAGTGTCATCTTGAATTACATAGTATTTAAAGTAACATGAAACAGCAAGAATATTAATTCTTGATGTCAGAGAGAGGAGTTATTTCTGGCAAGTTTTAATGGATCTGCTGTATCACATGGAAATTTCTTCCAGCTAGCCAGGAATAAAACCATGTACAAAACTTACGTTCTAACCTTACACCCAAATCAGGGGACAGTGACAAATTTGTCATTATGCTAAAGCCACATTTTGTGGCTTACTCTTCTAAGACCCTGGTGACACTTAATGATTGTTGCTTATCTATTTTATAGCACCCAGAAGAGCACTGCCTCTCTCACTGGAGATGAGATGCGACCTCTGCTTGAACAGCAGCCTTCTGGTTAAGAGCTGCTCTGAAGCCTGTGCACAACAGGAGTGGAGCCAAGGGTTTCAAGTGGTTACAGTTACCCAGCACTGCATGCAAGCACTTTAGTTTAAGTGCTAAGGCAACACATAAGAGTTTTTAGCTCAACCGATGTCAAAAAATAGAGGCAATGGGACAACATAAAGAAGACACCCAACCACGCTTAGCCATCACAACCATGATGCTGGAAGAACATACAGCTGCAATGGCCATGCTGGCAGCACAGAAGCAATTAATTGCCAGGTTAATTTGAGACAGGAGACAGTAGTAGCTTTTCAAGTCTGCTTAGGAGTCTCTCCCAAGGCCGGGAGCCACTCACTGGGCACTGCACGGGAACCAGTCTGACAGGACCCTGGAGTCAGTGGAGAGGGAAAAAGAGAAAACCTGCAGATTAATAGTGTTTTGAGGCAGCACTATCATAGGAAAACTGTATGCTACAAAGCCAGCACGATATATCCCAGCACCAGGAACGGGTCAGAAAGACCGGGATAAGACAGCACGTCTCGGCAGAAATCAAACTGCAGCCTGCGGTGAGACTTGAGCTGGGGTAGGTACCACTGCCTGTGTCGGGAGCAGACCCAGAGTACAAACAACGTAACGTGAAGAATATTTTCAATAAACTGAAAAGGGGGTCTAATTCTGGGAATCCTGATGAGAGTCCCAGCTTTGAAGCGTAGGAGAAAATGGGACCCTGGTGCCAATGGCACCTGACCTCCACGGCGTTGCTCCTCGGGCGGCAGACACCTGAACAAGCCCGGGGCTCCCCCGGGCAGCCCCGCCGCCGCCTCCCGCGGCGAGCAGGCGGTGTCGGGGGCCGCGGGCCCTCGGGGCTGCAGCC
>JAWWMU010000153.1:91895840-91933964 GCA_035048155.1 Cinnycerthia olivascens | reverse complement strand
GCCGGCCGCCGCCGAGAGGTGAGCGGGGAGGCGGCGGAACGGGGTCGCGGAGCCTCCGGGGAGGGCTGGTGCCGGTATCTGCCGATATCTGCGGTAAGGACCGCGACGTGGGGCCGCGGGAGCCGCCTGTGTGTGAGAGGGGTTGCTGGAGCAATGTCAGGTTAATCGTGCTCTTTTCTCTTTCCTTGGCCCCCTTAATTCACCTCGCCTGGGCAGCGGGGAGGCCGGGCATATTCCCGTATCCCTTCTCCATCTGTCGCAGAGGAGCCAACCCTGATGCCTGCGTATTTAATTTTTTTTTTTTTTTTTTTAATCCTGCTGACCTGTTAAAAATCTAAGTGACTCTTTACACTAACGCTTAGGGATGTGTAACAGCAGGAGATTGCTTCCCGCTATAAATTCTTCATGGCGTGCTGCCCCATCCAACTAAAAGCACACGCAAGCCCTGGGTGAACATACGCGTGCAGGATTTTGCAGGGTGGAACATGCTTCAAAAAAACTTGTACTGAATTTTTGTAGGTAGGTTTTTATGTCTGGTGCTTTAAAGTAACAAAAAGCAGACTCCTGAACCCAAACTTGCACGTAGCACAGAAAATTATGGTATTAACTCCTATAGCCAACTTTTTTCACCCATCAAGAAAAAATAACTCCTCTAGAAATAATAATATTGTGTAAAGCTTTTCCACAATAATTAAACCAAACAATAGAAAACTGGAACAAAAAGCTAGGAAAAAAGTAGGGCAATAAAAAAATAGAATAGCAATAAAATAGAACAATCCTTCTGTATGATCTGAGAAGCAAAAGGGCTTTTCTGTTTTCCAGGGACTTAACCATCTGTCTCCCAAATAGGAATTAAGTGGAATGTTTGTGGAAAATAATAATTAAATTGTCACTAGTATTGACAAAGCAATATTTCTTCCCTTGTTTAACTGTTTGGCCCATCCTACTTGTTCTGCGTTCTCCTCTTCCCGGGGCCCATCACACAGCATTTATTCACTCTTTAATTAGGACATCCAGTGCATGCCAGTGGGGTGCTGTGGTCATCCACTGCTAATGGCACTGTCTGATGAGAGCCTGCTAAGAGCCAAGGACTGGTCCTGTGTTTGCCCCAGCCCCTCTGTGCACTGCAGGACTCGCTCCTGGCAGTGGTGCTGCTTGGAAGCTGGAGTTTGCAGGACTCTGCTTTGATAATATCAAAAAGCTGAACTCTGTAGTAGCTTCCTTTCTTCTACAAATGCTGTGTTTGTATCACTTTTCAATATAATAAATAGTCCAAAGAGATGGACAGACTTGAAATGTCAATAAATATTAGAGCACCAGTATTTGGCAGGAACATTCAATGAAAGTCATTAAGTGGCTTTACTATGGTAAAGCAGGATTATAGTATTTAGGGCTGGCCTAGGTTACCATAGAGACAACAATGTGGTGAGATGCACCCAGATCCTACTTACCAGGGGTTTCAGCATCCTGTAGTATCCTCCTGCAAGAGGATATTAGGGGCAGCTGACTGCTAAAGAAGGGTGTAATAAAACATGAAAGGAAATCCTGCAATTTCTTTTAAGGTAGAATTAAACTTTTTTTTCATACTTTTTTTATTTTTTTTTTCCTTAGTGGGATCCTTTGTGGATTTTGCAGGGATTTTGCTGTTTATCCCTACTGACACTAATAACAGCATTGCAGTTGGGAGCCTGTTTCTTGCCTCTCAACAGAAGCAGAGAAGTCATTTTATACCACTTCACATGCTTGAAAATACCCATTTTAAAAACGAGCTCATTTTCATTGTATTTTATCTCATTAGCCTTCTCAGGACATGACATTTTTATTCCTGGTGTTTTATTTTTCAGTGAAATTGTCATCATCTATTGTTTCTGCTTCATGTTTGGTCTCAGTGTTGTTTTGTCAGGGAGCAAGCATGATTAGTTCCTTTCATTGAGGAAGAATTACTTTATAGCAGCTCAGGATTTTACAACCAGTTTAACCTGATGTGTGACTGAGCTGTCATTGAGCAGGAAGGGACCCTGCTCTTTCCCTAGCCTGGCCCATACATTCCTGCCCAATTCTCTGTGCCAGAACTCTTCACCATGTGACAACACAGTGAATGGACAGAGATTTTGCCTTCCTCCTGCAGTTAATTAAGCAAGCACTCAGTTTACACTGCAGATGTTGGCATTGCAAGTGGGGCTAGTCCTGTGAACAGTGTTTAAATCTGTGTGTAACTCTCTGCAGGATCAGGACCAATGGGTTGGCAATGCTGCACCCTTTTCTTCATCCTAAAATGCTCCTTGGATGCTAACTGACAGTTTTGGCTCCGGAAGGATTACAAGACTGGGTCAGTATTGTATATGGGGGATTGAGTGTTAATGCAAAAAAGAACTGGCTGGGTTTTTTTGTTCTGCACTACACATTTGGTACTTTCCAGTTTCTTTCTTTTAACCTCATCAGTGAGGATGGCAGGAATTCATGATTGATTAAATCAGTTTATTTAACGCAAAACAAGCATGAGAAAAAATCCAGTGGTTCTACAGATTTTGCACTGTATGTCAGGGGGAAAAGAAAGATGTATCACAGAAATGCTTTTCAGGTGTGATTCACAAGCTGCCATTGCTGTGCCTCTGGCTGAAACAGACAGGTTGACAGCCTTTTTTACTCACTTGGGAACACGCCAGAAACTGCAATCTTTCTATATAAATCAGCATATGTTGGTCAAGCAGCTTCCATGCTGTTATGTTGTCTGTCACAACATGATTTGCATTAATTGAAGTTATTTTACATTTACGCATTCATAGATTTGCACAAGCTCTTTGTTGTTTTTCTGGACACTGACTCCTCCAGGAGTACTTAAGGAGCTAGATGAGTTTGCATGTCAGCTTTGGATCTCTAACTGCTGGAAAGCTCCTGGACTTCTGAATAATTTCAAACTATCAGCCTGTCAGAGTTATACAATAGTTTTGTTTTGGTTTTTTTTTTCCTTGGAAGCAGTTCTGCTTTTTTCTCTTTCCCCCTTTCTTGTAAGTAGATTGAAAAAACAGCACAAAGCTCTGGAAATGAGCTATTATTTCTGCAACCCATATTTCAGGTATTAGACAGTAAGAACTAAAGGCCAGCCCTTTGCTATGGGAGTGGCATTTGAACAACAAATGTTCTGATTCTGTCAGTCAACGACAGATCTGTTCATGGGAGAGATTTCTCTTATCCTGTAGCTTTCTTTCATCTTTCCTTTTACTGCAACTCCCTGCATTGCTTTAGTTCAGAAAAAAGCTACCGTTTACATTTGTCTGTATGGTTGTGGTGGATTAACCCTGGCTGTGTGCCACATGCCTACTAAAGTTGCTCTATTACTCTCTCCTCAGCTGGACAGGGGAGTGAAAATAAAATGTAAGCCTCAGGGGTCAAGATAAGCACAATGAGCTATCACTCACCAGTTACTGTTATGAGCAAAACAGAATTGACTTAGGGAAATCAGAGTAGGATAATGAGAAATAAAACCAAATCTTAAAAACATCTTCCCACCAAACTTCTCTTTTTCCCAAGCTTAACTTTACACTTGAGTTCTTTACCTTTCCCCCTCCCCCAGGGGGACAAGGGCTGGGCATTGTGGTCCGTTCATCACATGTTGTCTCTCTTGCTCCTTCTTCCTCACAATCTTCCCCTGCTCCAGCAGGGGTCTCTCCCACAGGAGAAGGTTCTCCACAAAATTCTCCAGCATCAGTCCTTCCCATGGGCTGCTGTTCTTCACAAAGTGCTTCAGCATGAGTCCCTCCCATTGAGTACAGTCCTTCAGGAACAGACTGCTCCAGCATGGGTTCTCTGTGGGGTCACAAGTTCTGCCAGCAAATCTGCTCCAGTGTGGGCTTCCTGCACGGTCATGACATCCACAGCATCCACCAGTTCCAGTGTGGGATCCTCCGCAGGCTGCAGGTGGATCTCTGCTCCACCATTAAAATCCATGGGGTGTAGGGGCACAGCTTCCTCACCATGGGCTGCAGGGGAATCTGCTCCAGTGCAGGGTGCAGTTCTTCCCTCTCCTTCTGCACTGACCTTGGGGCCTGCAGAGTTGTTTCTTTCACATATTCTCACTCCTGTCTTCTCTGGCTGTGGTTTGCTCCTGCACAGTAACTTTTTCCTCTTCTTAACTCTCATCCCAGAGGCACTACCACTGTCACTGATGGGCTCTGCCTTGGCCAGTGGAGGGTCTGTCCTGGAGCTGCCTGGCACTGTCTCTGTCAGACATGGGGAAGCTTTTGGCAGCTTCTCACTGAAGCCCTCCTGCTGCCAAAACCTTGCCATGCAAACCCAGTACAACAGTGTAAGAAATCCAGATGCTCATGAAGTTAATGGGAATTGTCCTTGACTACAGTGGGGTTGGGATTTAAAGTGATGTCAGATTCTGACTTTATCAAAATTCTCTGTGAAACTTAGGTGGCAATTTCTAGTTGCAGGCTGCTAGCACAAGCCTTGTTCTCTTCAAAGCCACGGAAGTGAGCAGTACGCAAACATACTTCTTCAATAACAATTGATAATTGAGTTTTGAAGTTTGGTTTCCACAGTAGATGTGGGAACAGTAAAAGTAAATGTCATTTGAGTGTATTGTAGTGTGAGCTTTGGAGTTTCAGTGCCATGTGTCCCAAGAAGCTTTAAACTTTGATATTAGGAAAATGAGGGCAAAGACTGTTCCTGTTCATTCATGGGACAAAATTCACTGGTGAACTTGTTGTTCAGGATGAGGTCTGTACCACTCATTCTCTGTGATAGAAGACCTTTGAGACAGGCAAGAGAGTTGGAAGAATCTGTTAGTCCAATACCTGGAAATTATTTCTGCCAAGACATTTTGCAGCCTCATGGGAAATAAATACTTGGATTGTACCCCCAAAATCAGGCAACTTTTCACATGACAGTGCCTGAAAAGCCTCAGTATCTGCTTTGAGGAGATGTTGTTGATGTGTATCTAAAACCTTTCCAGTTAGAAGCAACCAAAGTTTAGACTTTTGACTGAAACATAAAAATCTCTAAATGGTCAGAACCACAAACCAGGACCCCTGAATCTAAGCTTCTTCTCACACCTCCCAAATCATGACCATAAAACCAGATATCTCTTTTGCATTCTAGTGTTACTTACTCTGGATGCTGGCTGTACAGCTCTGTCTAGATTGCAAACTAATAAATGCAGGGAAGATGCTGCATATTTAACTGCATGCATTAGCAACCCTTTATTCTGTAGCACCTGCAGATGACAAGTTTGAATCATAGATTACTGAGACATACTACAGTCTTTACTTCTATTCTGTGTCAAAAAGTCCAAAAGCAGATGGGACAGTCCTGTGATCATCATTACCCTTCGTGGTTGTGTTGCCAGTCTGTATATCTCTTCAGAAAGAGCAAGGATCATTCTGGGGAAAGAGAATTCCAAAGTGAAAAGCAACATGTTCATTTCTTCAAGGTATTCAGGATGATCTATTTGACACTTGCTTTTCCATCAAGGCCATTGGCCAAAACAGAGAAACTGAATAGACATGAGATGAATGATCTGAGCAGAACAATGTTTTTGACCTAATTCATCCAGAAGTTACTGGCTTGGTACAGGAGTAAAATTCTTTGGCCTGTTCTTGCAGGATTAAGATTGGATAACCTGGCAGTCTTTTCTGTCCCTTTAATTTAGACACCTGTCTGCATTGTTCAATGGAAAAAAAAACCTTATAGTGGGAGATACTGAATTGCCTCGTCTAAATTCTTGATGTAAAAGTTGAGCTTAGTCAGAGAAATCTGTGCCAGAAAACCTTTGCCTCAGGCTCAGCATATGAAATTCACATTATTGTAAAAAATGCTATGCATCCAAGGCAGAAAGTGTCAGGCCATGGAAATAGAGTATTTTAATAGAAACCTATTTTATTTCTGTCTCAGAATGGTCAGCAAGTATTTGCTTCTACTAATGTAATCAGCATGTATTACACTCAATTTTCTCTTCTTTCCAATGATTATATAAAGTCATTTAATACTTTGTTAAGCCCTCAGTTGCATCATTGCTGCTAAAAGCATTCCCATTGTTTGGTGAAATCTGGGCTGAGAGCCTACAGGTACTCCTCATAGTGGAGGCTTGCCACAAAAGTACCTATGACTGCAGCATGCATTTCTGCTTTGAGATCAGTGGAAGTGTTTTGCAACCCTAGCACAAACCAGAATGGCTTAGATCTGCAGGCAATATAGCTGAGCCCTGACCCACTAAAGGCAATGGGAAGAAGTACAGATATTGTGCTTTTGGCAGGGAGCAGAACCCAGGATTCTTCTTCCTCACCCTCAAAAATATTTTTTATTGTTTCTCTGAAAATTAATGCTGCTTTATTCTGAAGGAGAGTAATCCTTCTTTCATAGACTTGATGGTTTGGACACTTGGTTGATATTTGGGGGTTTTAGTCTTGTCAGGCAAAAGAAGGGGTAGTGACAAGTTTCCCATGGGGCTTGGTGGGAGCTCTAATTATTATTGAAAGGCAAAGTAGCAGCAAGACTCAGTACTGCTATCTTTTAAAGTAATTTAGGTTTATTTTGCAGAGGATTCTGGGCTGAGGCACCCAAAGCAAGAACTAAAGTCCCCTGATTGCACAAGCTAAGCACTTCATTACCATGGTCTGGTATTTTTCTACTGGCTAGTCCTTGGTAGCTCTCATGCACTGACTTTTGAGGATCCGTATCAGTTGGCATCTAATTGTACCCACCCGTGCATATGTGTGCAGAAGCTGTGTGTATGTTCCAGATTCCATTCCAGGAGCTGGTTCCAGGGAGATTAGCAGTGCTGTGCCAGCTCAGATGCACAGCATCAGTCTTTCTTGCAGGAGAACTGGGAAGTGCATCCCACCACAGATCAATTCTGTGTGGGAATATGGCCCTATGTCTACACACCATGGCCTGTTTCTCATGAAATAAATAAAAGAAGTCAAACTCCTGTGAGTCACCTAGTAGGTCACAGTCACAGGACAAACAAAAAGTGTATCAGCAGCATTTCTGCCATGGCAGAGAGAAGTCTGTGCAAGCTGATTCCTTTCCTTCTTTCAGATTAGGGCTGTCATGCTGGAGGTTTTGCTCTGCTATCTGATCTGGCCGTCTTAGGTCTTAAACCTTTGCTGCATTGCCAGCTGCCAGATAAAACTGCCCTCAATGCCAGCCTTTGCCATGTTTAGCACTGTGGCAGGTCTCTCCATATTTAAATCCAGTCTGAAGTGTATGTAGAGACAATGTTTACAGGAACCTGGAATCTTTCTTGAAATCAAACTACCTGTAATATAAATTTTAGTTGCAGCTAGAATGACTGTAAACCTTAAGTTTGAAGAAGTATCTGGACAAAAAAACCATATATGATCTCCAATAATGAGAAAGGTGCTATTCACCGTGTATCTAAAGAACCTCTGCCTTTCTTAGCATTGCTTAATTTGTCAAAAAATCAGTGAAACTCTTCAGTTTCTAAAAGTGAAGCTTTTTTTTTTCTCTTAAGTACCAGACATAGAGTTTATCTGGGGAAAAAAGTATTTTCATTATTGCCTCCTCTAGAAGTTTTTCTTTTACTTTCTTTTCCTAGGTATAAGTCTTAGAAAAATGGGACTGTTTGCTTCCCTTTGAAGTCTGTTGTTACCTTTCACATTCAGTCTTTCTCAAGCACAATGGTGACATATTTTGGCAGATTTCTGGTGCTTTGGGCTCTTCAATCGGTATGTCCTTTCCATAATGATATAAAAAGCAAGATCCAGTTTTATCTTAGAGCAAGAATTTAATTTCCTCCAGAAATGTTGCCCCATCTTCTGTCTTAAATGCAATACTGAGCAGGTGTGTTGGAAGAGTTTATGGAGATCAAGTGCTGTTCTGGAGTTCAAACCTAAGCCTGACTCTACTTTGATTTTCAAAAGTCTGTCTAAACTAATTTACTGTTTTGCTTGACTTGGCTTCTCAGTGGATATTCTCCTCCTTCTTTGTTAGTACCAACATTGCCAAAGTGTTTGTAGAGACTTTGAATATGTTTGCAATTTCTTGACAATACAGTTTAATACTGAAAAGCATTTCTGCAGTCAGCATGACTGCATTACAGTAGATTACACACTAATGCTTAAATGAGGCTTTTAATCATCACAAGCTGATGCTTTGCTTCAAGTCAGTGCTCCTGGGGTATGGCAATTTCCAGAATTCAAGGTCAGAAAGGATTTCTAGATCAACTAGTCTGCTCCTGTTAAATTTTATTTACCCTTGCTTCCCAGCTGCCTTCCAGCAAGGCACATACTCAAGATCCCTTTCATCACATCAGAAAAAGGATCTTCCCATGTCAGGTGAAATGTCCACATGGACCAGCATCCTGCCTCCTACATGAACCACAATCCAGTATTGACAGGAGTTTGTGGCAGGATAAAAATGTGTATTTCTCCATGGGATTCTTCTTTGTCTTTGAATATTAATACCCTGACAGTTTTCTCACTGAGGATCCTTCTATGCTGAATGCACTTTTTGGGTTTTATTCTATAGATTTCCTTGAGCACATCCTTCCCTCTCCCCATCAAGTATGGTAAACTTTAATTAACTCCAATATGCTCTAGCAGTCTTTTGTTTTTTCTTCTCAGTAGCGTAAATATTTTGCTTTGTTTACACTTGAACTTGGTTTGCTTAGGGTTTCTTCATCAGCCTAAGAAAGCCTTCAGCATGCAGAATTTTCATGTGCCTGCACTTGTGCACAGTCATCAAGTCACAGAGCAAACATACCAAGCCCTAAAGAAGTGTCACCTCTGCATTTCTCAGACAGACTAAGGCTTGCTGTTCTAGTTCTCCAGGCTATTAGTACAAGCTTTTCTCCAAAGCCATGTAGCTATTAGAGGGTGCCTAGGCTAGGTGTCACCTTTTTGCTGGTGTGCAATGTGGAGAAAGAGTAACCCTTTGTCTAGTTGCAAAGGGCTGTTCTGGGTCTCTCACTGAAGTGGTTTTTTTGGTTTTTTTTTAATGTCTCTGAAATAATTTGGTACTCTTCTCTGTCTTCACAGATCTTTAAATGCTACTTCAAAATGTAAAGCTTTGAGCATACATGCTTCCATCCATTCAACCACCATGTTCCATTGCAGACCTACTAATGCTGTAGAGCAAAGGTAACTTTTCCCTGTGGGTACTCCATATTTCCCAGTACACACATTCATCCTTTCAGCTGTAGCACCACGCTGGTTATTTTTGGTACTGCTGTCAACTTAATGTAGTGTTAGCTGTGTCCAGATATGGTGAAAGCAACCAAACTTCATTTTATCACAGACATGACCACATGCTCTCATATCTAGAAGTGTAGCTGTGAGCCCATGTGTAGAATTAGAAACAATTCTGCATAAAAGGTTTTATTACAGACAGTATGGAGTTGCCATGCCATACTTATCTCCTGACCTGTAGTGCATTAGTGATAAAGACACCACATCAGCCCTGGAGTTTTTGGTATTGTACTCACTCAAAATTTGTTTCTGACTGTTCTTTTTTTTTTAAACTTTCTTTACTCTAAGGGATATTGGAGAGAACTTGCACTTAATCTTTGCTAAATTTTGCTTTTGTAGGAGTGTTATTTCCTTTCTGCTGTGAGAACTCCTGAGGGACACTACTCCTCCCTAACTATTTCTGAAGAGTCTAAACTGGAAGGAACTCAAAAAGATAGTTTCCTTTTCAGAGAATGTTTGTCTCTATGGATATCACTGTTAGGAAACCTTTTCTCTGGTCATGATGACTGTTTAGAACTTGTATATTTTTAGTTTAGATTTGTTAGCTATAATATCAATTTAATCAGGCTTTTGATAATATTTTTATTATGACTTATTTCCTCTGTCTTCCTCGCTGCCCAGACACACATAGCCTTGTCTTCCTTTGAGTTTCTTATGAGGAACTGCTGTCCACATGTTTCTTGTGTGGTGTAAGCTGCAATTCTTAAATGTTTTTTTTTTCTTTGTGGTTGTATGAAAATGTTGTAGTTATGAGTTATAAAAAACAATTCATACCTCTATTACATAATGTCAAAAAAATTATAGCACCTTGAGAGGTCAAAATTTGCATCCACACTTGAGTGTGAAGGCAATACTATAAAAGCCATAAATCCAGCAATCAGGGCAAGACAGTAGGATTGTATCATACCTAACTTTAAAAAAGGGAAAGAAAAAGAATTGTTCTTCCTGCTGTTTTTCTTGAGGTGGTGCATTAAAAGACAATTGTACTTTTTTCTTACAAACAGGAGGTTAATCAAGTGGTTAAGATTTAGTTTAAATCTGTAATAGGATCCAAGCAGTGCAGACCTTTTTAGAGAAGTGGCATCTTTATGCTCCAGATGTTATCCCCATCTACAAAGAGAACATTTTTTCCGCCAAATTTCACAGATCTACTCAGTGACCAGGAGTGTTATAGACTATTTTTATAAGTATGCGAACTACTCTACACTTGACTGCCTACACTTCACCCTGGCCAGTTCTACTTTTAAGTCATTGTTTAGTTTTTAGAATAAATATAAGGGATGTGTTTTCTCTTTTGATGATCCTACCTCTTTGGATGCCTTAGCCATCTCAATCAGATGACGCCCCTATCCCAAGAGACTTCTCTCATGAAGTAAAAATTCGGCAGTCCAGGTTTTTATAAAAGCATTTTTTCTGGACAAAGGTGGAGCAGAATGACATTCTGTAATTTCTGAACTGGTAAGTCTCCTGAGGAGGATAGCCTGCTTGTGTAAATTAAGAGTTGCTTATGGTAGGGAAAACACTGCTTTTACTTACCATGAGACTGAGTCAGAGCCGTTTCCATTTTTTGAACTGGAAAGAAGTAACCCAATTCCTCCCACATGCACATATTCCCTGGAGAAAGTGGGTCTTGCTAGAGGAGGTGGTTTGGATCAAAGGCTATTGGCACTGCACAAAAAAACAGAGGAGAGAACAATTCAATACAAGCGTTTAATTGGATTTTATCAGAAGGACTGCCAAATGAATGCAATGCCAGGGAACTTTACCTGCAGCTCTTCATTACAGTTTCTTTGTCAGAAAAACTGTGCCTTCTTATCTGTGCTGTTACTTGAGCAAGGTCTCACAGCTTTTGAGGTTGGGGCCACACATTCAGGATACTGTGTGTCATTGCCAAGTCTGTAAATACAGTTCATGTTTGTTGGCAGCTCCTCTGTCCATTAACATTACATCATCCCTAGACCAAACCCGTGATAATGAAAACATTTTCAGACCAAGTAATTCAGCTTCTGACTTAAAAGTCCCCAGTGTAAAAGGTGACCTCAGTCCATAGGTACCATGTACTCTCAATAGCTTGCTTCCTTTTTACAATACCTATCCTGCTGGTGAGTTTTAAAAAAAAAAAATTTAAAACCAAGTTTATTTTCAGCCATATGAGATTTCGGGTGGCTAGATTCTTCTGAATCATCACAGCTACCAAGTATCTTCTGCAGTTCTGTACTTTCTGAATATTCTGTGTTGCCAGAACAGCAGTACAACTCTTTGATCACTGTAGATAAGAAAAGAATGGAGAAGGAGTTCAGTATTGTATTTCCATTAAGCCTTTTCAGCATCTTCCTGTTTCATACTAAATCCATGACCTTTTAACTCAGGTCAGTCGTGTTGCTCAATAATGGAAAGGTTCCACAACTTCTCTGAATTGTTTTTTCAGCTTCATCTTTGTGTGGTTCTTGTATTTTGTTTTCAACAAAGAGAGACAGAGGTGCTGAGATTGCTGCAGTGGTCATTGCTGTCATTGACAAAATCCTCCAAACTCTCTTTCAGCTTTTCTAAGTCTTCAGCTTCCCCATATAGTTCCTTGTTGCCTTAATTGCATGTGGTATTTTGATTTAAGTCCTTCTCATGGTCAGCATGAAATTCAGCATATTCTTGGTAATTAGCTTTGGATATATCACAGGATAATTTTCTTCAGAATTCTGTTGCTTGCCATGAGCAAGTGATGTCATCAGTCCTTCCTTCTCCTTGTGATTCCACAGGAGAATTGTAGTGGGTTAACACATGTTTTTGTTACAAGCGTCTTTCTCAATAATATTTTAAATGTATCAAACTTCTAAACCAAGCAGATATTTGAATATGGGAAAATGTATGATTACTGTGCTTGAGGAGGATCTCACTCTTTTTTTTTCATTAGCTGAGAAAGTTGAAAAAATAATTTTTTTTGGTTATTGTTTTAACTACTTTGAATATTCTAAATGGTGATTTTCCTTTGGGACATAATGTAATAAATACATTTCACCATAGAAAGATATTACTGGTATTAGAGTTACTGTTTTTGATTTCTCACATTTAATCACCCATATGTGTAATTTTTGGTAGCATTCTCTCTCATTCTTCCTTTATATTTTCACTTGCAAAATCAAGCCATAGACCAAGAGCTTGAAACTATCTGAAGCTACTCTGTCCTTCTTGTAGTGGAGGGGTACATAAGTAGAAGTTAGGAGAAGTGGTGTCATAAGTGAGGTGTGTCAGGAATGGCCAGAATATTGTCAGGTACAGTAGTTGCTCTGTGTGCTGTTAAGACTCGATGAAAAAAACAAAATCACATCAACAGGGATGCTGCCCAGCTTAAGTTACTAATGAGTCTGTACATCTTCCATAGACACACTGAGTGTGCACACAGATCACTGCATTTCTTCTTGTCTAGTTAAAACCACAGAAAAATCAGTGAAGCTTGATCTACGGAGTATGGGTTTGGACAGCAGGAGGTCTGCCACCAAATCTAGCCAAAGTTCATACAGTCATAAGTTCCTTAGTGCCAGTTTTTTAAATACTCAATGAGGAATACAGAGTTGGTGAAATCTACTCATACTAATAAGTTTTAAAAAGCTGTTGTTATGGTCTGAAAGTGTCCAATACCCAGAAATCAAACCTTAGCATTGATTGAGTCTGAATGTGTTCAAATGTAGTAGAAAGAAAGCCCTTTACTGGGCAAGTGCACAAAATAAAAAGCCATGAGAGAAGACTGATATTAAGTAAGGTTTGCATTGCAAGTATGGGCTTCTGGATTTCCTGTCTGTGTCAGGGGTTTCCAGACAATGTCACTTACCAATTACACTTTCAGTAAAAGAAAATATATTAAAAAGTTAGATCTCCCTAATGCTAATTTAACAGGGTAAGTGAATCATGTCTGCTGAAAGGAAGCCACAATGTGTATTTTACATAGAAATGAGTGTTCCTTGAGGACTGTGAAAAAACTGACAAAGGGGATTTTAATGGAAATTAATAAGCTCCTTAAAAATAGAGTCAGGGCTGCAGATACTTATTAAATTATATTAAGTACATTTAGACAATTTTTATGCATCACTCATTAAAACTTAAACCAAGTTTTGGTGCTTGGTTCCAAGTTGGGAAATTCATAAACAAACATGAGGCAAAGAAATGGGACTTCATTAATTCTAAAAACTATATTTGTGAAATGAAGGTACAACTGGGTGGTGATTGTGCTGACAGGGACTAACCTACTTACAGCTATGCCCTCCCTGTATCCTGCGTTTTCCCACAAGAGACTTCATGTTCTAATTATCTATTGTGATTTTTTTTCTTTGCTTCTACTTTTTATTAACAGAAGCTATAAATCTTTGAATAAAGACATGAAGCAAACGTAATGAAGTCTGATTAACACCTTGCTAATGCTTTACAGCTACGATGTATGCTGCTACACAAATGTGAGATTGCTCTTGTCCCAAGTACAGAAAAAATACTTTCATGTGTTTTGTAAACACTTAGGATTATTAGCATACTTATGTATGCATCTTTAAGATACTCTAGATATGTTATTAAAGGAGACATAACTTTAACGTTCCCAAACTTCTGACTAAACAGAGAATATCGATTTTAAAAATAATCATCTTTTTACACTTTGTTTTAAACAGGGAAGTGCATATGAGGAGCACCGATATCAAGAAAACTTCGCGAAGGTCATGCAAAGGCAAACTTGGCTAGTGGGGAATCGCCTTCCAGAATAAACTGCAACCTCAGCCTTCCACTGGAACAGCTGCACAAGGTGAATACATTATGATAATACTCCTAAGTATCTGCCGTTAAAGGAGATTCTTCCTCATCACCCAGCACAGTGTAGGGACCAGTTGTCATGGAAAGGATTTCAGTGCCTGCAGACTGCTTAAAATTTCTGCAGAGCAACGGGAAAACCAGAATTGCTTTTGAGGCTGTTGAGGGCTCATCGGGGCGATCCCCCGTCCCACCAAAAGAGCTCAGGTTTTCGGGGGCTGAGCTAGCGCAGCTGGCCGCGGGAGGCGGCCGAGGCGCAGGGTGGATCCCCCAGGGAAAGGAGAAGCGGCGGTTTAGCCTCGGAAACCAGAGAGGGCCTCGCCTGCGAGAGCGGCGGCCCCGAAAGCAAATCCCGAGAGGCGGGGGGAAGGCAGCCGCGGGGGAGCGGGGCAAGGCGCGGATGCTGAGCGCTCTTGGCTCTGTCCCGCAGGTGATGGCCGCGCCGCGGCGGCTGGCAGCGCTCCGCACGGACCGGCGCAGGTAGCGCGGCTCCATGGAGGGCAGCGGCGCGACCCCGGAGGAGGAGGAGAGTGGGGCAGCGAACGGGGCTCCCCCGCCGCCGCCGCCGCCCACGCCGGCCGCCCCCTGCGGCTTCAGCTCCTCCCTCTGCTTCAGCGCCGCCGCTGCCGAGCCGCAGCCGCCCGCGGCCGGCGGCCGGGTGGTGCAGAGCCAGTGGGAGATCAACAACGCCGCCTGCCAGCCGGACGAGGATGAGGAGGTGGTGGGGCCGCGGGACCGGCCGCCGGAGGAGCCCGACCTGGTGATCGAGGTGTCGGGCCGCCGCATTCGGGCGCACAAGTCGGTGCTGGCGGCCAAGAGTGACTATTTTCGTGCCCGCGCCTCCCGGGACGTCCTGCGGGTGAAGGGGGTGAGCTACGGGGCGCTGCGGCTGCTCATCGACTACGTGTACACGGCCCGCATGGGCGAGGTGCGGCACGACAACCTGGCTGAGGTGGTGAGCGGCGCCCGCGTCCTCCAGATGCCCTGTGCCCTGCACTGTGCCGCCGAGGCCATGCGCGCCCAGCTCTGCCTCGGCAACTGCTACCAGCTCCTCTGCCTGGCCAAGAAGCAGCGGCTGGCCGAGCTGCGGGAGGCTGCCTATCGCTTCATGAGCGACCATTACCTGGAGGTGCTGCGGGAGCCCAGCGTTTACGGCCGCCTCAGCGGCGCAGAGCGGGACCTCATCCTGCAGCAGCGCATGGATGCCGGCCGGCCCTGCCTGCTGGTGGCCGAGGTCAGCGACGCCTTCGAGCGGCCGGGTGGTGGCAGCCGGCCACAGAGCCGCGAGAGCAGTCGGCCGCAGAGTCCCTCCTCCGTGGTGTCGCTGGAGGAGAGCGGCTCCCTCATTCACTGCTACCAGGAGGCCAGCGGCGAGTGGAGGGTGCTGACGCGCCTGCCCGAGGAGGCCAATGCCAAGGGCTGCGCCATGTGTGTCCTCCACAACTACCTCTTCCTAGCGGGGGGCATTGTGACAGGGCCGGTGGGCAGCGAACCCCGGGCCCGCCTTTCCGACAAGGTCTTCTGCTACAACCCACTGACCGACACCTGGAGCCAGGTGCGGCCGCTGGCTCAGCCCCGCTCGCAGCTCAAGCTGCTGGCCCTGGATGGTTACCTCTATGCTGTGGGGGGCGAGTGCCTCTTCACTGTGGAAAGATACGACCCACGGGCCGACCGCTGGAGCCCCGTGGCACCTCTGCCCAAGGGTGCCTTCGCTGTGGCTCACGAGGCCACCACTTGCAACGGGGAAATCTATGTGTCGGGAGGCTCCCTCTTCTACCGCCTGCTCAAATATGACCCCAAGCGTGACGAGTGGCAGGAGTGCCCTTACAACAGCAGCCGCCGGCGCTCTGCTGACATGGTGGCCTTCAAGAGCTTCATCTACCGCTTCGACGTGAGCAGTGGCCGTGGTGGGGAGCAGGGCCCGGGCGGCGGGACGAGCGGCGGTGTTGAAGTTTTCCGGTACAACACAGTGGCCAAGTGCTGGAGCCAGTGTGCCAGCCTGCGGCCCAGCGGCGGCCCCATCCAGCCCTTCCGCTGCGCCCCCTTGGGCAACACCATCTACTGCGTCAACCGGACCGGCACCCTGCGCTTCAGCCTGGCCCAGGATGGCGAGGTGGAAGCAGATGGTGGCCTCAAGGGCACCTTTGACAAGGAGCTTCTCAAAGCTCCCTTGGATGTCAAGGGTGTCCTCCTACCCTTCGTGCTTACCCTACCTGAGAGGCTGGACAAAACAGGGGACCAGGAGGGCTCCCTCCCGCTGTAAGGTGGCCAGCCTGGCCCTGGCTTCCAGAGAGGGGACGTGGGTTGCAGATCCACAAGCTCCCACCTACAGAGGGGACCCCCTCTGTTGTGTCTGTGTAGAAAAGGGACTTCTCCTTTCCTCCTCTCTGCTCTCAAGATGTTGAGCTGGTTTTAACTCAGTTGTAACTCTTCTCATGTTTGCCGTGCTTTGTGTGAAACGCCAAGCACACAAAAGTAAAAGCTGCTATAAAGGATAATCTCTGGATTATGTTTGTGCCAATGCCCAATATGAGAAAAATGTTTTTACACCTGGATTTCTAAAATATTCTCGACAACAGTGTCATAATGGGATGTTAGTGTTGGTTGTGTGTTTACACGTAGTTGCAATCTGTGATGGAGCCTTTTCTGCCATTTGTGTGTTTTTTTCCCTCTGGGATGATATGAGGGATAAATGTTGTTAGCAACATAGTTTAGCTGCATTTGTTTTCATGTTAAATCAACTATTTCCTGTGTTTAAAAAGTATAGGAAGAACATCTCCATCACAGCCTTTAATTTCTGGTGCAATAGATGGTCTAAGGAAGCTGTAGCACTGTATTAGCCCCAGGAATTTCAACCACAGATGATTTAACAGATACCAAACTTAATGTTTTAAGTAACACAAATGTGTGCCACATGTTTTACTTGGAATACAAAGAAAAAGAAGGAAAAAAGTCAAGTTACCTTTTTAAAATGTGGCATTTTATGGTAAATACGAAATGTTGAGATGTTCTTTATTTGGAAAAGGCAATGGTATCTGTATGAAATGATACTGTTTTACTACTTTTTTTGATCAGAGGTTTTAAATTTAAAATGAACTGAAGCTATTCAGACTGCAACCAATTGACCATGTATTCCACTAGAGCTGGGGGAAAAACTTTGTACTTCATATTGCTCTTTAATTAACAGCAGGTTAAGGAAGGTTAACCTAAACCAACCTGTGGCAAAAGGCCTTTCCCACTTATTTCAGGACCATCCAAAGGGAACATGGAAAATAGGAATGTGCTACACATGTTGATTATATTGTGCACTAGCATGATGTTACTTCCCTGTCTTTTGATTGAGAGACTGCTTTATTTATTTTGAACTAATGATTGCTGTAATCAATAAGTCCTTGTTAATTGCAGGACGTGCTGATGGCGTATGCTGCCAGCATGGTTCTAAACTGCCCAAGAGTGCTGTCGTGGGGCAGCATCCAAGTGAGGCAAAACCATGCAAAACTTCTTCCTGCCCATGGAGAGTTGGAGCACACTTTTTGTCATGTTACTCAGAACTGGAAAATGTAAAATGTCTTCACAGACAGACTGTTGAAAAGGGCACATGCATTTATTTTATACATTTTATATTTAAAAAAAAATCAATAGGCCAGGCAAATGTTCTAGCTTTATGGTAAATCACTGAGAAACTTTTTCTGAAAAAAAGAACCTGTGTTTTTGCTGGTACATTGCTGTATATTCAGCATGGGACTCGCATGGACTGTGGAAGAGAATTGTTTATACTCAAAACTCTAGTATAGATTCATATTTTAGAAAGATATAGGGACCTTGCTTCAGAAAAAAGCAGATCTTTTTATGTTTTATTAAGGTTTTTTGTTAAACAGGACTTTAGCATTCTTATACGTAATTGCTAGTTCCAAAGGAAGGCAGCAGGCTCTGTCCTACGAGATACCATCTGTACAAAAGAGAATAGTGATCTTCATAGATACTTCTTTCTTTCACTTTAATGTTCGGGGTTTTTTTCTCTTCTAATTGTTGTTGCAGCTGATCTGGTTAGTCATAGTATAGAAAATGGTGGTCCAGTCCTCGAAGTTCTTAGCCAAGTGAGCCTGTTCCCTAGTGAGCTAATTAAAGGATCAGCCAGGCAGGTGCTATAGGCCTGCAGAATGTGACATTTATCTTAGCCTCAGTACAGGTTGGTGCAGTGGAATTCAACATCCTTCACAGAATATTTGATTTAATTCTCAGATGAGAATCCTTGGAAATATTGACTCTATATTAAATTACAGCGTTGTAGCTTGAGGAGGAAAGAAAAATTACACGTTTGCTTCCAACATAATTTTTATGTTAACTGTAGAAAGTATTTTAAGCTGCGTAGTGCAGCGCTTAGGTGAGTACTTAGAGACCTAAGTGCTAGGCCAATTTTTGAAACAGTCACATCACCAGGAACACACACAAGGAAACGTCTGTTGTATCTTGCAGTACAAGGAATTTCCTAATTCTAAGACTTACGTAGTATAGTTCTCATACTACAGCGTAGTGAAGTATCAAGCCAGGTTTTGCATTCCTATTAATTAAGCATTAATTAAGCCCTTTCATTCTGCTAATGCATGAAAATGCTTCTAAATGAGTTTTGGGAAGTTTCCATGATTTAAGATGTCTGAATAATCCACAAACTTTTGAGATAGAATGAACCATATCCTTTCTTCCAATATTTATTGCTGTCCACTAAGAAGAAATACATTTGGAAGTAAGTTCTACAGTAATAAGTGTTCAACAAACCTGCAGTGGTTTGTGTTTTTGCTAGCTCCTATTTTTAAAAAAAGTTCAATCAAGTGCTTACCTGCTTTTGCTGTTTACACAGTGTCAGTGGGGAGAGTCTGGCCTTCATTAGCAGCTGTCTGTCAAACCTGTTTCCTTTGTGCATGACCTAGTCACAGACTGATGATTAACAACAGAGACATGTTTCTAGCCAGATTTCCTACTCTGTGGCCTCTGTTTCCTCCCTGGTAGGCCTGAGGCAGGTTTGCTGAGAACTGTTTTCTCCCACAATTATATCTTCACAAAGAAACCCCCCCACCAAACTTGGGTACTAAACCCAGAATTTGAATAGTCTTCAGGCACTTAAAGACTGAAATTGTCATTCCAGAATGTGCTACAGTTTTACTTAAACCTAGCAACTGTTTCTTTGACTTGTGGAACTGCAGAGCAGTTCCCCTCCCCCCATTTGGAACTGCTCAGAGCAGTTCCACACCTACCTACCAAGTGGGGTATCCAGAAACCACTGATGTAATAGGGTTTAATGTAGGCACAAACCAAAGGGCCAGGCCACCCTCAAGTTGTGTTTGCATATGTTTTGCTTTTAAAACAGCCGTTTTATCTAGAGTAGCCTGAAATCTGCCATGTTTGCATAGGAACACAGGGATCTGTGTGTGCTTTTTTAGGCTGCAAGCGTTCAGTTCACATCTCCCACCCTCTGGTTGTCAATGGACTAAAGGAGCTCTTGGAGCTAGTCTCTAAATATTTATGCATTTTGCATTGTATTTTAATTGGCTAAAAGTCTCACAAATCATCAAGGTAGTCATTCTCACTGAGTGATTTGAGACTAGCTAGAGAGACCTAGTCTGCCCTGCTGTCTTTCTTCCCCGTGAATCTTACAGTCCTCCCATTTTAATGGGGCATGCAGGAGATTGTTGCCCTGATTTTTCAGGGAGTCATTTTTCCTCCCTAGACTACACTTATTTTCAGGGTCCTCTGCTAGAGAATTTAGGCTGGAATTCCCCTAAGCTGAGTAAGGACTGACCTGCAGCCTTACACTCCGTGGGTGTGTGCACACATGTGTGTTCTCACTCGATGGCTGTTCAGGAGAAGTACACTGGGACCACTTCCTGCAGCTCTTTCTCAGGGGCAAGCTTCCTGCAAATCCTCTAAAAGCACACACAGGCTCCTGTATGTTGAGTTCTGAGTTGATTCCAGGCCCCACCTCCCAGGTGGGTAATTCAGCATAGATTTAGTACGAGCTGCTGCAGTTGGGCAAGTGTTCTTTGGGAAGCTTTTGCAGACAGGCTCTGTGTTTTGGGTTACCAGTCTGAGGTGAGCTACTCCATGCGCTGTACTGGGTGGCCAGACAGGTAATTTGGATTCTTCTCAGGGGTGCCACCTCAGTAAAGAGGCATTGCAGTACCTAACAATGAAAAGCCTAAAGCCGTCATTGAATCTAAAACTAAATCCCAATGTCAATAAAGAAATGCTTTTAACAGATGAAACTTTACTGTTTCCATCTATTAACTGGTTCCGTAAAATAGAAGTCTTAATTGCAGCAAAAGCATGTGTACAAATTCTGTTTACACTTGAAATTAGGTCAAAAAAATAATTGGCAAAAGAATAACCCTGTTTGATCAAAAGTGGCAGTGTTAAGCAACGTGGGGAGGATGTTAGTCATAACCTAGTAATGACTAAAATTGTGCGGTTGCTGATGTAAATTATATCCACAGAAAGTTTCTTTGTAAATAAATACCTGGTAAAATTTAAAGTGATAAAAGAATAAATTACTCACATGAAAGCCATACCTCTCCTGTGCTGTTTGATTGGCTCTTAGAGTGCTGTATCCCAATTACCACTATTCATGAGTGGCTATTGCTTTTCCTGATTTACATCATGTGCTCTATTGGCTGCTCCATAGATGTGTTAGCCTTCATTATTACAAAGCTAAACAGTGGTGCTCTTGCTTTGTGTCTGGACTGATATGTAGTTTTTTCTTCTGGAATGCATCCAGATCTAGACAGAGTCCTATCTTTGATCTTTTTTGGTTTTTCCAGTAGCATTGTTCCTGCAAAACTTAAGAAAACACAAGGGGAAGTGGTAGTACTGCTGAGCAGTCATAGTAAAAAGCATTTTATTAATATCTCTTTTTTCTGCTGTTATTTTGCACACCAGATTGGCTCTGGTTTAACAGAACAGCTCTGTTTGGTATTACTAATAGTATGAGTCCGAGTACTATTGTAGCAAAGTATGTTTCTACCTATTTGCTGCCTCAAATAGGTAAAAGCCTCAGCTCCTACTCTGAGGTAATGTGAGTTTGTAGTAGTTCCATGCATTTACTAGGTTACTAGAACTATTCTGACTTTGTATTACTGCTACCAAAAGCAGAGATTCACACACAAGCTCACTAAAATTGTGTGCTCAGAATATGTAATCACACACTTTTCTTAGGCCTACTGAAAGCTGAGAGCTGCTGGAATGAACCCACTGGTATTAGGAATCAGCAGGAGTGCTGGTTTGGCTGGAGTTGAGTTAATTTTCTTCACAGTAGCTGGTATGAGGCTGTGTTATGGATTTGTGCTGGAAACAGTGCTGATAATAGAGATGTTGTTGTTGTTGAGCAGTGCTCACACAGAGCCAAAGGCTTTTCTGCTCCTCACCCCACCCCACCAGTGAGGAGGCTGGTGGTGCACAAGGGCTTTGGAGGGGACACAGCTGGGACAGCTGACCCCAGCTGACCACAGGGATATTGCAGACCATTTGTAGTCATGCTCAGCATATAAAGCTGGGGGAAGAAGGAAGGGAGGACATTTGGAGTGGTGGTGTTTGTCTTCCTAAGTCATCTCTATGTGTGTTGGAGCACTGCTTTCCTGGGAATGGCTGAACACCTGCCTGCCCATGGGAAGCAGTGTATGAATTCCTTGTTCTGCTTTGCTTGCAGGTGCAGGTTTTGCTTTGGTTATTAAACTGTCTTTATTTCCACCCATGAGTTTTCTCACTTTCCCCCTTCTGATTCTCTCCCCCAAATCACTGGGAGGAGTGGGTGAGTGGCTGCTGTATGGGGCTGAGCCTTTGGCTTGGGCCAAACTGCAACAGCAGGCTATTCTGGAGACTCTAACTCATGAACTACTCAAAGGAATGAAATGAGAGTGAGAGATAGGAGGGAAGAGATGAATTCGGAGTCAAAAATACCTACTGTATATCCAGTTGAAACAAATCACAGCGAAGGGAAACCACAGATGGGTACTTGGGGCAGTGATGACTGTAGGGCCAGGTTTTTTTTTCAAATATTTCTTAACAGGCTAGTTTTTTACCAATTACATTGCTAGTCTTACCATTTTGCATCTGCAATGCTTCTCAAACCACTACAGTGTTTAACAAGCTACCTTTTGCAGGAGTCTCTTGCTTTGCTTTTAAGTCTTAGTGGATAAACCCTGGACAAATTTGTGAAATCATGAAATAACAATGTCCATGCTGCCACTTTCAACAGATTAACTAGTGCAAATTCTTTAGATGCTGTTCACAGTTCAGATGAATTATATATGTAACTGATGTATTAATAGTTTCATTTTTGAGGCATATATAGCTATAGCTTTTTATGTACTCCCAATTTATGTTGTAATGAAATAAATACTTGAAAAAAAGCTTATGCTCCCCATTAGGGATTTCTGGGTAATTGTTTTTTTCTTTGTTATACATCCAATCAGTAAATGGTATTATATTTTTTTCTTATAAAGCAAAGACAAAATTATACAGATTATCACACAGGTAAATGTTTAGGAAATGTTTCTAAGGCTAAGCAAAAAAAGGAATATTTTCTTTTCACAGTGCCCTGGGTATTTGGAACCTGAAGTATTCTACAGTGAAAGTATTTTCCTAAGTGCAGATTAGCATATACTCTAGTTAACTTTTATTTCCTTTTTTTTTTTTTGGTTGTTGTCAGTATGTTAAAGTGCATTATTAATTTATTGAAGATACATGTAGGATACTCTTCTGTATTATATCACACATGTCAGATTTTTGGCTGGAGTAGATTTACAGCAGTGTAAGTAAAAGCAGAATCAAACAAAATTTAAATTCCCTACTTTGTCTCCTGCTATTTTCTCATCAGATATTTTGCTTGACATGAGATCATATGACCTGTTTGAAAACTCCAGTATTCATAGACTATGTGGGGTTGGACTTGCTGTAATTTCTGTTATTTCCTTATCTGTTGCAACATGCAAGCTTTCTTACATTTTCTTAAGAAGGGCTAAATTCTGCTGCTGATTAAACCAGGGTAAATCTGGAATAGCTCGACTGAACATCTTAGATTACCAGTTTGGTTTTTTTCCATTCAGCCCCAGAGTTTTGAGTCTCTTATAAAATCGCTGGGGACCTCCTTTGGAAAATAAAAAGAAAAGCTCTCATTGAATAAGACTCAAGCAGTCAGTCACTTGAATGTGTTTTGGGGTTTGTTTTGTTCACTAAAATATAACATTTTTAACTTTATAATTTTTCTTCATGTTGTGAACTACACATTGGGAAGTTTCATGGCAATGAAGTTTTATGTTATATACTCCTGCTTGATTCACTGAACATTTTGCACCTACACCTCTCAGGATGCTTAGGCCCCAGGCTCATGCTTCAGGTGTAGTCTGGTAAATTGTGTGGCTGGGTCAGTAACCTGTGGCAGGATTAATTTTCCATTTCTAAAAAGCTCAAGCAAACAGATGTAGCACAAAGGATTTGGATTTCAAAGACGTCTCAGTTTGGGCACACAAAATCCCCTGTTGTTACGTGTTTGCAGGTATAATGCATTACTTGTGTCCATGTATTCAAAATTCCCTATAAGTTTTCATATAAAAACATCTGCAAGCAGATGGTGTTGACCTGTATTCCTCTGAAGGCAGAAAAGTCTTGCTGGAAAGACAAATCTTCAGTTGCTAGACTGTGCAAACAGGGAAGTCACACTGAGCTGTGAACTCCCATGTCATACTGAGTAATTACCAAGTGAACAACAGTGTCATCAAACATGAGTTTACAGCCTGTGGACAGAAGTACCTATCATGGGTGGGGGGACAAAGGAAACTCGAATCAGTAGCTATTAGTGCTGGGATTATGCCTGGAAACAAATCCCATTCCTGTTTCAGGATTGCATTGTCTAGGCAGCTGTCAAAAGAAGAAAGAAGTCCTAGGCTGAATAACTGCATGTGGCTAAAAGTAGGTCGGGAAGCAATAAATGTGGCAGTACCTGCAGGCTTCTTCTTAAAATGACTGTGAAGAGGATCTGTGTCTCATAAATCGCAACCAGAGCAGTGCTGGTGAGCAAGCCCAGGCAGAGGGAGGGGAGCACGGCTGTGCCTGGCAGCAGTGACACCTGCCTGGCAGGTGACCAGCAGTGAGCAGTGACAAGAAGGAGCTGAGTGAGCACCCTCTGAATGACAGGACAGCTGTCCTGATGCAGGGTCCTTGGGAAGGACAGAGAAAGCAATACGTGCCTGGCTGTCTTGTGCCATGCCCTTCATTGCTGTGCTTTCTCCCTGTGCTGGCAGTGCCACTTCTCAAATTCCCTGCTGAGCAGCTTATACATAGAGAATCTTGAAGGTGATGACTTTTTATCCTCCTTTTTTTTGTTTCTTTTTTTGCCTGTTTTTTTCTTTTGTCTTTTTCTCTTACACAATCTTCTCTTTTTTTACCTCTCTCATTATCTTTGTTTTTTTCCCCTTTAAAGTTTTTAAGTATTTGTCTTTCTACTCAAACATTTCAATAGGTAACACAGGGAGACTGTGAATTTGGAAAAATTACCTATTGGAAATCTTGGAAACTCCTTTCTTCAGGAGGCAAACTTTCTTTCCATAGCCTGCTAATTTTTTCCCTTCATGCAGCCCTAAATTTTTAGATGAATTGTGGAAGACTCAATCTATCTGCTTTTTGGCAAAATAGAACCATGTTCACTTCCTAAGGAAATAAAGTTGTGAACAATTAAATTAGTCATAATGCAGACTTAAGGCAAGAGTTCGGCACCTTTTGTTAAGCTTACCTGAGCTTTTAGTCCCCCCAGAACTGCAGCTACAGGAAAAAGTAACTGCAGGATTAAAGTATCAACCAGCTAGGAGGTCTTTGAGGAATATGGTAAGAGTACAAAGTGCAGCAGAATAAAGTTAATTCCCGCACCATTTAGAAACCATTATGTCAGTGATCAGGGACTGATTTACTGACAACTTGTTAGTGCATTACAGATGAAGGTGTTTCTTTTTTCTTGTGTCATCATGATTCCCATCTTCCATTCTATTCCCTGACCCACCGATTTGCAGTTCTTTGCGCATGTGAAAAATCATTGCAGAGTTTGATGGCAGAAAGTTTGTAGGAATTTTTACCTGTTCTGCACAGGTAGGCAGATCTGTCATTTGCAATGATGGATCATTAGTCTCCCATATTTTTCTAATTAAAGAAAAACATAGAATCTTTATTAGAACTAGAGAAATAAAAGCTGAGATTAAAAATAACTTTAGGGAATGCAAATAAAGAAAATAAAGTTTTTCCATTATTGCCAATCTCTTTTTAGATCATAATGAAGTCATAGGCAGAGAGTCTTAAAAATACATTTTTAACTATTAGGAAAATGTAAAATCATGCAGGTCCATGAGAGAGTTACTGGATTGGGAGCAGCATGATGCAGGAACTTCCATGGGCTAATTATGAGAAGGTGAACCTCTTTCCTTTTTGTTCTTGCTGAAGTTCTCTGCTTCTGTGTATCTACTGAGAGCAAATGCTGATTCTGACTGTGTGATTGAGTAACACACCTTGGAGGTGCAGTACTCTATCACCCTATTCTAAAGCAAATGAAGTATTCCAAAATACTTACTGAAAGAAAAATTGAAAGAAACCCCTTAGTTAATCATCAGCTTCCTTAATATCTCCTTCAGAAGTGCTTCTTCAATTAATCCAGTGTTTTTTAAATGTAGATTCTGTTTGTGTCCAAGTGTGGTTTGCCTTTGACAGAGTTGAAGTGTAAAGGTACCATGGTTGTGCATATGGAATGTTTGACAAGGCTGGCCCATAAAAAGCCCATTCTGGCTCTTACTCAGCTGGCTGACACACCATTGGGAAGGAGCCCAGATTTAACTCATCATACCTGCTGCCATTGCATCATCAGACTTTTCAGGCAGGTTGTTGGTGTACAGGTGTGTGTCAGAGTACCTGTCAGAGTACATATGTCTGTAAGACTTTTTATCCCAGTCTAGCTGGGGCATTGTGCCTCCAGGCAAGGAGAGGAAGTCTCTGCTCACCTCATACTCTTGTAAGCAGCAACTGGGAGGCCATGGGGAACAGAATTTGTTCTGGCTGCCACTGCTTTCCTGACCAGACTGCCTGGCTCAGTGCCTGCAGAAAGGAGCTAAGCTGCATATTTCCTCTCCCAAAAACGAGAGGCGCAGCAGCTCAGTTGTTACTCCTTTGTAGGTCTCTGGGGAAGGTGCACTCCAGGCTTCCTCTTACTCAGATTACAAGGTTGCCCTTCAGTCCCAAGAGCCAAGAAAAAAGCTCAGCTTACATGTGGTAAAAAAGAACTTGTAAAAGTTATTTTTGAAAGTGTAGTAAAAGAATCACTATTTGCAGTGGCTATCCTTGATGTTGCTACTGTATTTGAAACAGCTGGAGTGTAAATCCCTTCATCAGACCCAGGGCTTCCTCATGTGCAGTTTAAATGTGAAGGGATTCAGGCAATAGGTTTACTTTCTTTGAACTTTCCCTGCTCTCTGGGGGCACTAAAAAAGGCAAAGCAGCCAGTTCAATGACTGCAGCACTTCATGTGCTGTGCTGTGGTGGATGGCAGCAGGTAGGGAGAGAACATGGGAGCAAAAAGGAGCTTGAGCGGAGCATTCTTAGTGAGAAGAAATCACAGATGCAGATTACCTGGGAAACAGTTCCCTGTTAATGCTTGGTTTTGGTTTTTTTTTTTGACTCTTACATATGCTTGCACATAGTTTTAAAAAGAAAAAGATAATTCTATGGGCAATGAATGATTAGTCCCTGCTGCTCTTGCATTAAGCAATAGAGGCAAGACATCAAGAAGACCTAGTTTCATTTCTGGTTCTGCTGTAAAATTCCATTATTACTGGGGAAAAGCTGTTAAAGCTTAGTTCTCTCCCAAGAGAAAATTTGGAGTCGGGAGGGAGATAAAGGTGGTTCAACCCATTAGGTATTGGAAATAAGTTCGGGGCTTTTTTCATCAGTAAAGGACTTCGGGAATATTGGCTAATACTGTGGAGTGCATTTTACTGTTTCAACATTTTACTGTATTTGCTCCATGTGAGCAGAATATTTTCTTCCTTTGAAGCTGACCAGAATAAAAAAAGGAGTGAAACTGTTTCTACTTTTGTTCCTGTTTGTGGCCTTTTGCAGCATCATTCCTGGGCTCTGAAAAGGCAGTGGGAGGATTGCCTTTCTGTAGATGCACAGATATCTGCAGTGGAGGAACCAGGTGAGTAAATACAGGGACAGTTTGGAAATGATGATGCCTCTATTGTGACTATTCCTTCACCTTCATCTCTTGCCTCTGTATTTTATATCAGGAAGGACACGTAGTCTTGAGAGGAATGTTATGAAAAAGTCGTGTGCTTCCTCAGTCTCTTTTGGGTGACTATCTGAAAAGATGTTCAGTGCCTTGCCATCTGCCCGTGATTAAGGTTACAAATCAATTTTCAATTTTTTTCACTTCAAATTTTTAAGATTTTGGGTGAGATTATATTTTTATAGAAGTTACATCAAAAGTACTGAACAGGTCATTAAAGTCCTTTGCATGAATTAAAACAGTTAAGACCTTCCTTTTATTCTCTTCCAAAATCTTAAAAGGGTAGAATCTCATTACAGTATTGAAGTGTTTCTTTTTGTAAACTTCAGAGAATTTAGAATTCTGTCAGAAAAGAAAAAAAAAAAAACCAACAAAAAACAAACAAGAAGTTTAATAAATCCCTAATACAAGGGAGAAAAGAATCAACCAAACACATTCCCTGGAAAGGGTTGCATTTTCATTAGATTTCATAGGTCTTGTCAAGGGCTGCAGATCTGGGGGCATGAAGTCAAGAGAACAACGCTGATCTGTGCTTCCTGAAAAGCTGCTTTGGAGACACCTCTGCCGGTGTCTTTCCATGTGCAGTTGTAAGGATCTAAGGTTATAAGGATATTTAGCCATCCCCATTAAAGATATTTTAAATATTTCTAGTGCTGTAGTTCACTGAACAGTCAATTCTTGCCTCTGCTAGTTGCTGGTGATTGCCACAACACCTCTGGGTTAAAATTTCAAAACAAAGTATGGAGAAACCGTCAGCAGTTCCTTTTGGCAGTGGTAA
This sequence comes from Cinnycerthia olivascens, assembly GCA_035048155.1. Lineage (NCBI taxonomy): Eukaryota > Metazoa > Chordata > Aves > Passeriformes > Certhiidae > Cinnycerthia > Cinnycerthia olivascens. Next base: position 91,905,877 of record JAWWMU010000153.1, on the reverse strand, counting down.
CTGTGTCTTCATGCAAACCAGCTAGCAGGAGAACTTTGCTCCATTTCAAGGGCACAACCTGCTTATGGAAAGAGCTGCTTCCAGCAGTCTTTCTGCATATAGCTTCCTCTTCCTTTCAAAACTGGAGACCTGCATGTACTGTATGCTGGAAATCCTTTACAGATACTGGGGTTTAGTAAACAGCAAATTGTTCCTTCTGAGTGCTCAGGCATCCAATACAGCCTCTTGCATTCACCACTGCAAGGAATTTGAGAGGAGGGAAAACTCACAAAGAGGTGCTACGGAAAGAATACTTGTTAATAGTTTCCCCTCACATCTGTTCGCCAATTTTCTCCTGAGTAACTGGTCTACATCTGAATTGAAGCCAAATGTATCTTAGTTTAGCTGGGTTCTTGTGATAGTAAAGACAGCATTTTCCTGTAGGCAGGATGGGACTGCTGGGGGCGTGGAGCCTGTTTATCCAAGCTGCCATTTGTGGGATTTGTGGGTATGACTTGCTTTAGACTGATTACAGTTTCAGCAGAAACCCCACTTGGGAAACCACACAGTGTGCAGGTAATTGGAAACAGAGCCTGGCACAAGCATCTTTTAAAGTTTAGCACTGGCCTTTGAATTTGTAAATAGAAAAGGCCTGTGGCTCTGCAGTAAAAATGGTGGCTGCCCTAGTAAATTTAAAGAAGGAAACAGAGACATTATTGTTTTCTCTCTTCCCATATAGTTAGCTTTTTTTTTCTCTCTCTTTGATCTAGGAAAACTCTAGGATAGCTCCTTTAATTAAGGGGCAGTAGACAAAGCTTTGTCTGCAGGGCGATATTTGTGTCCATGCACACAGCTAAGCTTACAGGCTCTGTTCTTTCTTGCGCCTTTATATTCTGTTTAGAAAAACAAGATACTTTTCATATGACCTTTTCTTAAGCTTATAATATCCCCTGTTTTAAAGGATGCCTTGCACTGCTTCCATGAGTTTATATCTAGGCAGATTACTTTCTTTCTGGTTTTTGCACTTTTCTTTCTATTTCATTCACTGGTAGGTTTATGAGCACAGCACTCATGGTAATAGTTTACATAATTACATATAGGCAACATAAATTTTACTTCTTTGTCTGTTGTTAAATAACTGAGATTTCAGTAATTCCTTAGCCTTTGTGGTACTTCTCCATCTTTCACTGTTCTCTTTTCTGCTTGTACACAACTCCTTTTACTACTTCTTAAAATGCCAGATGTGATCACAGTTGTTACCAGCTGTATTTTCAGAAGAGATTATATCAAATGTTTTATTTTTCACTAGTCACATGGACACCTTTCAGCTAAAGAAAGGATCATCTGATTCACCCTGGAAAATACAACTTTTCAAAATCATCTGTGGCTAAACTCCTACTCATTCAGCATCTCCTAGGTGACAGTGACTGCACATACTCCACAATAATTTAAAACAAAATATCCCATGGTTACAATCACTACTTGAAATATGATGTTGACAACAGGGTTTGGTATCTAGCCCAAAAAGCTGCAAGAGACCACTGGGATTGTGAACACTGTTTTTTAATGCAGTTCAAAGAGCTACTTAAGACAGAATTTGGATACTAGTGGCAGTATTTTAAGTTAGGTTGTGTATCTGACCATTGCAATCCTCAGTGGAACAAAACTGGGAAAAAGGGAAAAAAAAATCAGTCAAAAATATCTCAAGATAAAGCAACAGTATTTTGACTCTTTTGATGAATGTTTTTCTGTTAAAAAATCAAGTATTTCCAGAGGTAAGTTACTTACTATGGGATGTTAGGATCTAGTTATTGTTACAGAGATGTCTCTGCCTAAATTAAGGTGCAAAAGAGACTATATGCTGAAAGTCAATAGTTCAGGTTTTATTTAACAGTAAATGTGAGGGTGGGAAAAAGAGAAAGAGGGAAAGACGGAAAAATAGGGAAAGGGGTAGGAGGAGAAAAAGAGTGACAGAGAGACAGGTTAAGTGGAAAACCCACCACTTTTTGGATCCTGGCAGCATCCCACTAATCCTCTTCTGGTCTTCTTGGTTGTGAGGGTCCCACAGAGTTCAGTGAATTAATATATGTTCAGGCTGGTTGGGAACACCCAGGTGCCTCTAGCACTCTGGATTGGTTCCATCACTTTGCATCATGTGCAGTTCTCTGGTGCAAGGTCTCAGGAATGAACCTGGGGGTGCTTGTGGGGTCTTTGATGGTTTATGATCCCTCCTCAGCTGCCTCTCATATGAATGTCGTGTGTGTGTGTGTGTGTGTGGCCTTCCTGGAGTGGGGGGGTTTACAACTGAGCTGGTTTGTGTTCGGGAGAGCGGGTGTTCCCTCTGACCAGGAGTTACACCACACACCCAAAAATTCTCCTCCTCCCACCCTGGCGTAGGGAAAGTGTGTGCAAACCTGGCCTCAGCAAATGAGTCTGTGGACTATGGCCTCCCTCACCCTGAACCAAGCCAGAGCTGATTTTCAGGACAGCTTCTGGGTTTGGCTTTCCTTGTGGATATGTTCTTCTCAGACACAAGATTATTGGACAGTGGTACAGCCCTTGTCTCAAGTTCCTGTTAGATGGCTTAACTCACAGTCCAGTTCCATTCAGGAGGCATATTCACACAGGGAGCAGACTTACGTGGTCACAGCTTCTTTATACAATTTTGCCATAATGGGCAAAATCCTTTTAAAAAAACGTTTAAGCCATTAAACCATAACATTTCAGTGTCTCACATGGGAGGAAACAGAACTATTGCCTTACTGCTAGTACATGGCATATAAATCTAAATGAAGCAGGTGATAGTAAAGCAAAAGACAGATGAAATTTGCATAAGCATGCAAACTGGTGGGTTGGATGACAAATAGTGAAGTGACAGTGGCAGTGTAGAGGTTCTAGGACAGGCAGGGGGATGATGATCTCTCACAGCAGATGAGACGTGACTGCAGCCTAAGCATGGAGGGAAGATAAGAACTGTGCTCTGGCAGAAGGCCTGTTCCCACACCCAGCCTGCAGTTTCCTTCACCAGCATTACTAACTGCTACTCTACTAAATTCTACTTGGCATAAACAAAGTAGAGTCTTGAGAGTGAGGAATGAAAGGTTCATAGTCTATTTGAGAGCTGTGCTCAGCTCCTGTTCAAATACCTCCTCTGGGTCACATATTTTGCTTGCTGTTACCTATTGCACCTCCTTGAAACAAGAAAACACACTGAAATTTCAGATCAGAATATGGAGGAAAACCTGAAATGCTTAAAAAAATAAAAATGCTTTGGTTTTCACCTTTTGGAAATTTGAAAGAGCTTGTAATTTTTGATGTCTGGGCAAAACAGCATTGAGCATTATCCATTGCAGGGTTAATAAAAATTTAAAAACACTGATGGAGTAACATTCAGTCAGTTAGAAATTGTGTGGAAGGAAGGCATCAGACCTGTCCTGTCTCTACCTTCAGTCTATCCAAAGTTCTTAAATCCAGAGCTGAAGCAGGTTGTCAGCCCTGCTTGATATGTCCAGCAGCCTGTGCTGAGCAGGCAGAGGGACTGGGAGCTGTGGTCTGCTCTTCCCTGCTCTGCTCCCTCATGGATTCATTTAACTGATCAGAGGGCTGCTCCCAGCTCTCCCCACCACAGCAGCAGTAGTGGGCAGGGCAGGCTGAGGGAAGCAGGCAGGGAGAGGGAGGAGGTTGTAGGAGCAGAGGCAGTGCCTGTGTGGGCTTGTTCACCTGCACAGAAAAACAGGGACTCGTGGTCCTTGTTACAGCATAGAGGACATCTCTGGAGCCAGGCCTAATGGCTCCACACTATTTTCACTCTCTGGGCTATATCTGAAGCAGATAAACTTTTATAATCATGCCTAGAGCATCCAGTTCTGCAGAAGGCTGCAGTTCCCTGTGGCATCGGGAGCCCCTCACAGCCTCAATCCCTCCCCATCGCCTCCATCTTTCCACATTTCTTCATGCCAGATTCATGACCCTTATTTAAGCCCATACTAGATGGTGGTGCTCTTCCTAGGAGAACTCTGATGCCTATGGCTGTATAACTTGTCCAGACTCATGATTTATGCAGAGGTAACATGGACATCTGTGAAGCATTAGGGCCTTAATCATAAGCTGACATGAGTTGGCTGATTGTGGGCATGGCCTGGTATAGATGGAGTGAGTTAGACTGGCAGGAAGTTTCTCTGTGTGATTGCTTGTGATCAGTGGAAAAGGTAACACTGTATTAAAGGAGACAATTTTTCTGCCAGGGTAAGGTGCAGTTTCCTTAGGGAGGCTTTATGACAGAGCTAACTAGGAAAGATGGTATGAGCAAAACCTTAGAGTTTAAGTCACCAAAATGCTTGGATATGCCAGTACTCAGATTATTTTTAAGCAATCCTGAAGAAGTCACTAATATCTGACTCCAATGTCTACTCTCCAAAATAGGCTATAGAGTTATTTCCCTCGTACCATCAGAGGTTTCATTATTTCATGGCATATGCAGCAGTTCGCTCAGAAAAGATTGAGAAACACTTCTAGACTGTTGGTTGCATCAACAGGATGTGATGATAAGAGTTCACTGTTCCTTGGGCTGAGAAAAGGGATGAAGCCTTTCTTCCCTCTTATATAATAAAGCACTGACAATTATCAATTGTCAATTGTGTATCAATCCTCTGATACACAGGATTAATCTCTCCCCCTGCATTTTGTGAAGTTCCTGACCCCAAAAGGAGGTTCTGAGAGGTCTGTCTGAATGAGAGATTGTTAGTGTGATAGGCCTAGTTGGTGAACTTGGAGATAATGTAAATGTGTAATACATTTTCAGTTGTGCCCAAGGAGGCCTTTATGTTCCCAGCATGTGGATTCATTCTGCGATGCAGTGGAGATGAGTAAGTTTTATGTGCCTGGAAAAAATATGATGTTAATGAACTAGTTTCACGGAATCATTAAGATTGGAAAAGACTCTTAAGATCATTGCAATGAGTGATATATTTACAGGGGGCCAGAAAGCACAAAACTGGATTTGTCACAAATCTTGTGTCTATTTGGAATAGAAGTATTCCAGTTCACTGGAATTTATCGTGCACATTCATATCTTGTATTTGCTGCCTAAAAAAGACTGTTTTCAATGTGATATTGCCTCTGTTTCTTTAAAATCTCTGGCAGTTGTTCTGCCATACAGTTTCTTAACAGTGCTTTTTGTACTTCAACAAGTTTAAAACCACATTGTCCTAGACCCTTCAAACTGAAGAGCATCTCATCCTCTTTTTATGACAGTGAGATGATGCCGAGAGATTTAGGGCATGAGAGATGGGATATAAATTGTGCTGGACACTGCTGTTTGCTGCAGACAGATTCAGAGTCTGGTCCCTCTCTCAGCTGTTTGTGTAGCAGAGTTTTCATGCAAAAGGCTCAAGAGCCCTGGGATCTGGAATAAAAACCAACATGATTGATTCTTGCTCAGCTGCGGGCCACAGTCACTGCAGGCAATGGTGTCTCTTGTCATCCCTCTGATCCAGAGTTTGCATTCCTCTCAGCAGAGAAGCTCAGTTTGCTGCAGTGCATGTCTGCTTAACAAGGGAAGTCAAAATGCAGCAGCAGCACAGTGTGGTGTGCAGGATTAATCTTATACTGAGCTTTGCTGCTCCAGCTTTCCTTCAGCTGTGATTCCTACTGTCTTCTCCACTGACTGCTGTGAGTTCGTCTGGCATCCCATACTGGGTCACTGGCGTGGCAAAATGAGGCCATCACTGGCAACTTGGTGTGATGATTAGAGTGGCAGCTGTATCTGTTATTTTCTTACACAGCTCTCAGAGCTCTCCTCTGCTGTGTCCTCTCACAGCAGCTTCTCTTGCTGCGTCAGGTTTGCGGTGAGTGATATTGCTAATCTGCCGGGCTGGGCCCCTGCACACAGGATGCTTCCTCCTTGCTGACAGCTTGCCTTGGAGGGATTTTGTGCTGCAGACCTTGAAAAAAATTTAGAAAAAACAGGAAAGATAAATGTTACCCTTCCTCCTTTGTCCGTGTGTGAAAATGAGCTTTTGGGATTCTGCCTCTGCTGCCTCACAAAAGAGCCTTTCTCTGTGCCTATTCCCAGGCTGAGTTTCCTCACTGGTCCCACTGTTCTTCTCTCTGGATACCATTCAAGGCATGAGTTGCAGTAACTAAATGTCCTCTGCTGTTCAGAGGGGTCACTGCATCTTACATAAAATACATTACATATTTAAAACCTTAACCAATCCATCAAAGTCATTATTCTGTGTAACACTGAGGGTTCTTTTCTACAGTTGAATAGCTTTACCAATGCTTAGAGAGTATTGTATGCTACCCTACACATGCATTATCTTTCTTCCTAGATACACATAAAATATCCTTGAACCTTAAGTAGAATAGATGCTGCATCAGCAGATGCTTGTGCTTAGCTTAACAAGCTTAGCTTATTTGTGCCAGCATAGTTTTACTGCTGAAATGCTATACCCAGGTGAGACAATTTAGAACAGGTCTCTTTTTTACTGTAATTAGAACAAATTTCACCTGAGGGATTGAGTGAGATTATTCTGTGTGGAAACTAAGCATATGTCCATGGCACACTGGTGTCATATTTGCAGACAAGCACAGAAAGAGAAATACTTCAGGGAGAAAATCTCATTTAATGACTGGTAGATATATTAAAAAAGTGTATTTTCTTGAGAACTTTGCTCCAATGGGTTAGAAATGAATGAAATGCCTTAGCTTTATGTTTTTCCTCTCTCAGAAGAAAAGAAGCTTTGTAAATGTGTAGGGAATTGCAGGACAGTGTTGGAGAAACTGACTGCGATGCTGTCAAAGGGAGGTAGCACAAAGATGGCAAATAGTAAAACAGAAGAACTGGAAGGTGCAGCAACAAGATGTGAAGTTTCTTAACTAGGATGTGTAGTATATCCAGAACTGTAACAAATAGTGTGAATATTTTGGTAGGTACAGATCTTGCTTTTCCTAACTGAGGCTATGACTGAGCTGTGCAGTTTTCAGGGAGACTCACCTAAGACTGCTTCATGTTGTACATGACCTTCCAGGAGGGCAACAAGTAACTCATATGCCCCCTTTGGCTTTTCAGGTGCCCAGAGTGAGCTGAGGCTGTTGATCTGAATGTGTTATTCCTCTGAAAGATTTTGTACTGGTGGCCTCAGGGAAGAAAACTCAAAAATTATTCATCTCCTGGAATTAATGAAAGGCTGGTTTTCTTTCCATCCCATTCCCAGACTGTTTAGGCAATATGGTGCTTGAAATAAGCTTTGTGGGGTTTTTGTTTTGTTTTGAGTTTGGAGGGTTTTTAAAATTTATTTTTTATGCCATATAGTCTATTTCATCTCTTCTTTGTGGACAAGGTCCTGGACACTATTCGTGGTTTAGTCCCTTGGTTTGTGTTGTGTTGCTCCCTGCATTGTAGTAACAAATGCATCAGTTTCCTCCTGCTTCCTCCACAGATCTCTCCTTCTGTGTCACCCACATGGAGGCTGTGTCTTTTCTCCCATATGCCATGGCTGGCAGTAAAAATGATCTTCATGAGAACAAGAAGGAGTTTGCTCTCCAGAAGTGCTTTATCACGCAAAGTGCCACAGTATCTTTTTCTGGGGATGAAGTCATGCAGATATTGCAAAAAGCAAGGGGCCTGCAGAACAGCAAGAAAGCTGTGGGCTATTCCTAAATGGAGTAAAAAAGAAAGTCATTCCCTCCACATTTTGAGCAAAAATAAGGAATGACACTAAATGTTTCTCTTGTGGCTGTGAAATTAAATGTGAAATGGAGGAAGGGTGCAGCTGGCCAGGTGACAGAAACCCATCAAGTCCCTCAGGATAGTGTGGGGAAGCAAAGGATATTGGGTTACTGTGTGAGTCTGTTATGTACCAAAGAGAAATTTGCCATTTAGCTCAAAGTTTGAACAGGAGCAGTATTTGTGAAATGAGGATTAATTGCGTGGGTGAGACTGGCTAAAATATTGCACCTTCTTTCAGGCATTGTCCTTGACTGGAAGTGTGGACTCAGTAGTGAGAATTCAGAGGGAAGTAACATGAGTTTTGGGAAATGAAACAAGTTTCAGAGCACTGGCTATGTTTGATTTAGAAAAGGAAACTCTGAGTGGGGAACATGAAAGGTCCTTCATTATGTAAAACAACACCATCAATGATTGGTTGATCTCTTTGTTAGCTTACAAAATGCAGAAAGAGATCAGATTAATTTTTGCTTATTTTCCAGCTAGAAATATCCAGGCTGGATACTATGACAAATTTGTTAAGGTAGTAATATTCCTATTAATCTACCTAAAGTTGCACAATATCCTTATTTTTTTTTATTAGTTAATCACTGAAAATCTCAATGCTTGAAATACATTACTCTGTATTTCAAAAGTTCTAGAAGTGTCTTTAGGCCATACAATACTATTAAGTAACTTCAGGATTAATTGAACAAAGATGCCATATTTCTAACAATATATGCCTCTAATAATCTTGAAAGCACTGTCTGAGAGCTTATGGGCTCACCTACTCACGTGTAATCTCATGCTGAACTTCAGAGAGAGCTCAGCAGACTGTAGTGTAATAAAGCACAGGAGAAAAGTAACTTGAAGAATGAAAAACTCTCAAAGAGGATAACAAACATTGAAAATGATTAATTGGTTGATTGATTGTTTGATTAAATGATTCATTAAAAGGATGTGAGGAGAAAGAACAATTGATGATGGCATGTGAGAAAGTGACCTTGGCAAGATGAGGCATGCAGGTGACAAAGGAATATCTGGCACGGAGCTGTACAGGAACCATGTGAAAGGGGGAGAGTGGGCAGACTTAAAGCAGTGGCAGATGAAGCGTAGGAGGCAGCAAAGAAAAGCTGCCACATACACGAGGATGAAGTAATAGATCTCCTTCCCTCTTCCTTATATTACTGGATGTGAGGAGAGACTGTTTTGAAAGTGCTGTAAAGCAGAGAGATGGCATTCTGCAGTGTGGACCTACTCTGCACAGCTCCTGAAGAAGGCTCAGTTGTCACCAGGCACTAGTGGCTCTTCCAGGCCTGCCTGTTCAGAAGCACTTTGCTATTTTGGTCACTGCAAATATTCAGTGTTACCTGGACCTCATGCTCTTTCTCCTGCACCAGCCTATGTGTGAACATAGACAAGTCTTCTCTGTTTTAGTTTCTTTGCTCCAGTTAAACCTTGAATTTACAGTTTAAGGATTCCATTCCTTTGAATTTTGTCAGTTCTCTTATGGTATGCTGTTCTCCCCTGCTACAATTACAGACTTCCAAGATGGTTGGTGACCCTGCCATAGTATGCACAAGCTGCTTCACCTCCATACTCCTCCTGTGGTCCTTGTCTCTCCCCTGCTCTTACTCCAATATTGCTTAGCAGTTTTCATTCTCAGCAGCTGCTCTAAGTCTACCAGATTGTGGTATTATCAGATAGATACATAGATACATACATATATATACTATTAAAATTATATAAAATTATATTACTATTATATATGTATACTATACATATATATATATATGTACTATTAAAATTAACAGAGTTATGGCTGTTATGGTTGATCCTGAGAACAACTGGCATCCCTAAGACTACTTTATGCTGCACTATGAAGCTGTCTTACCCAGCAGTACAGGAGGACTGCCTCCAAACTGCCACAGGCAATGATGCTTTGCTCTGGCTGAATCCTGCCTGTACTCAGGAATTGTTTGGGAAAGTGCCATGTCTTGTAGTCCAAAAGAGAGGAATTTGAATATTGTTACAGTATTGATGATTGAACTACCATGCCTGGAAATATCCTGTTAACTTCACAGAATCACAGAGTCACAGAATCACTAGGTTGGAAGGGACCTTCAAGATCATCGAGTCCAGCCCATGCCTGAACACCTCAACTAAACCATGGCACCAAGTGCCACATTCAACTTTTTTTTAAACACATCCAAGAATGGTGACTCCACCACCTCCCCAGGCAGGCAATTCCAGTACTTTATCACTCTTTCTGTAATATCTTTTTCCTAATATCCCACCTATATTTCCCTTGGCACAGCTTAAGACTGTCCTTCTATTTTGCCAGTTGCTG
>JAWWMU010000153.1:91758751-91895740 GCA_035048155.1 Cinnycerthia olivascens | reverse complement strand
CTCAAGGTGTGGCCTCACCAGTGCCCAGTACAGGGGAAGAATGACCTCCCTGCTCCTGCTGGCCACTCTATTCCTGAATCAGGCCAGGATGTCATTGGCCTTCTTGTCCCCCAGGGCACATGGCTGGCTCATGTTCAGCTGTCGAGCAGCATCCCCAGGTCCCTTTGTGCCTGGGCACTGTCCAGCCACACTGTCCCCAGCCTATAAAGCTGCAGGGGGTTATTGTGGCCAAAGTGCAGGACTCAGCACTTGGACTTACTAAACTTCATCATGTTGGACTCTGCCCATCCATCCAACCATTCTAGGTCTTTTTGCAGAGCCCTCCTCCCTTCTAACAGATCGACGCACGCTCCTAGTTTTGGGTCATCTGCAAATTTACCAATGCAAGACTCAATACCCTCATCCATGTCATCAATACAAATATTGAACAGAACTGGCCCCAGCACAGACCCCTGGGGGACACCACTGGTGACTGTCCCCAGCTGGATGCAGCACAATTCACCACCACTCCCTGGGCCCGGCCATCAGCCAGTTCCTAACCCAGCACAGAGTGCTCCTGTCCAAGCCATGGGCTGCAGCTTTGCCAGGAGTGTGCTGTGGGAGACAGTGTCAAAGGCCTTGCTGAAGTCCAAACAGACAACATCCACAGCCCTTCCTGCATCCACCAGCCAGGTCACCTGGTCATAAAAGAGACCAGGTTGGTAAAACACAACCTACCCCTCCTAAACCCATGCTGGCTGGGTCTGATACCCTGGGCGTCCTGTAAATTCTGTGTGATGTTACTCAATATAAACTGTTCCATAACCTTACCAGGTACTGAAGTCAGGCTAACTGGCCTATAATTACTAGGATCCTCCTTCCCACCTTTTTGTGGATGGGTGTCACAATGGCCAGTCATCTGGAACCTCACCAGTGAGCCAGGACTGTTGGTAAATGATGGACAGTGGCTTTGCAAGCTCATCTGCCATCTCCCTTATCACTCTGGGATAGATCCCATCTAGTCTCATAGATTTATGAATATCCAAATAGCTCAGTAGCTCTCTGACTGCCTCCTCCTGGACCATAGGGGGACAATTCTGCTCCCTGACACCATCTACCAACCCAGGAGGACAGCTGTCCTGAGGACAAGCCATCTTCCCACTAAAGACTGAGGCAAAGGAGGCATTAAGCACCTCCACCTTCTCCTCATCTGCAGTTACTAACTTCCCTCCTGTATCCAGTAGAGCAGTAGAGAACAAAGGTTGGTCTTACCCATCCCTTTGCCATTCATATATTTGTAAAACCAGTTTTTATTATCCTTTGCAAAAGTTCCCAAATTAAGTTCAAACTAAGCTTTGGCCTCTCTAATTTTTTTCCTACATGTCCTAACAATCCCTTTAAATATTCCTGAGAGATCTGACCCTCCTTCCAAAGATGATACATTCTCTTTTTATTCCTAAATTCCTTCAAAACCTTGTTGCCCATCCAGGCTGGATGTTTGCCTCTTTGACTCATCTTTTGGCACAAAGGGACAGTCTGCTCCTGTGCCCTCAAGAGCTCTGTTTTGACACATGCCCAACTTTCCTGGTCGCCTTTGTTTTTAAGGGCTGCTTCCCAAGGAACTCTATGAATAAGTCTCCTAAATAGGCCAAAGCCTTCCCTTTGAAAGTCCAGTATAAAAGTCTTATTGATGTTCCTCCTGATTTCACCAAATATTGAGAACTCTATAATTTCATGATCACTGTGCCCCAAGTGGCCTCCAACCACCATATCTCCCACCAGCCTATCTCTATTTACAAACAACAGATCCAATATAGTCCCTCCCCTGGTGGGCTCACTCACCAGCTGCGATAAAAAGTTGTCCTCCACACACTCTGTAACCTTCCTGGACTTCCTCTTTTCTGCTGTATTAAGTTTTTAGCAGATTTCTGATAGGTTAAAGTCACCCACAAGAATAAGGGCTAGAGATTCTGAAACATTCTCCAGCTGCTTATAGAATAAGTTGTCCATCTCTCCTTCCTTGTTGAATGGATGATAACAGACTCCCAGTAAGATGTCAGCCTTGTTGGCCTTCCCCTCAATTCTTACCCATGCGCATTTAACTTCATTGTCATTAGTTTCAATACTCATGGCATCAAAACCCTAACATAAACAGCCACACCTCCATCTCTTCTCCCTTTCCTGTCTCTTCTGAAGAGCTTGGAGCCATGCAGTGCAGTGCTTCAGCTATGCGAGCATCCCACCACGTTTCCGTGATGGTGATGCATCACGGCTTTGCTGTTGTACCATGGCTTCCAGCTCCTCTTGTTTGTTACCCATGCTGTGTGCATTGGTGTACATGCACCTCAGCTGAGCTACTGATTTCACCCCTAGCTCAGGCTCACCACCCTTGGGCCTGCTTCCAGACAGCCCAGCTGCAGCCCCTTCCCCCTTCAAACCTAGTTTAAAGCCCTCTCAATGAGATCTGCCAGTTCATGAGCTAAAGATTTTCTGCCCTCAACAGAAAGATGTAGCCCAACCAGCTCCAGCAGGCCAGGAGCTGAAAAAGTTGACACATGATCAAAGAACCCAAATTTCTGCTGATGACACCAACCCGTGAGCCACTTGTTGATAATATGGGCTCTCCTATTCCTTTCGTTTTTCTCTACCACCAGAGGGACTGAGCAGAACACTACCTCTGCTCCTGCCCTATCAACCACTTGACCCAGTGCCCTAAAATCCCTTTTATTTGCCCTGACACTCCTCTTTTCAATCTCATCACTGCCAGCCTGGAGTATCAGCAGTGGGTAATAATCAGAGGGCTGAATAAGTCCAGGGGGATCTCTTGGTGATATCCCATACCTGGACCCCAGGGAGGCAGGATACCTCCCTGTGGGATGGGTCTGGTAGGCCCATCAGCAGTTCAGCTCAAAATAAAGATTGATAAATGACTGCAGGAAATGGTGGGCTGCCAAAATCAAAAATCTACATCTATCTTTTCAAGATGGTTGTGATATGTTTTATTTAAATATTATGCCACAGATTAGGTGTGAATAAGTTATTTTCTATTGAAGGGATCTTTTAAACTGCTGAACTCTGCTCCCCTCAGGAGTGATGGGACTCACTCACTATGACTACACTTCTTTTCTTTTTGATGTTAGAGGTGGTGATCTGTCTGAGAGATAAAGCTTGATGAGTAGCCAGTGTTTAGAGGCTGTTTTTGCACACCTCTAACACCTCTGCCACTTTGGCACCTATGTCTGAAGTACTTGCCCTAGGAGGACAAATTTTACTTTGGAATAGGATTAATTGCATTTGTGTAGAGGCTTTCTCCACTGACAGTAAAGACAGTCCATGGTAATGAGTTCAGGTACAACTACAGGTGGGTATAAGCTATGTAATAGCAGTCTGCACTCACATTATAGGACAAATGCATACAAGGTGGAAAATCATTGGCTGAGATCAACTTTGAATGGATTAAAATGAGAAACAGTTGTGCATCAAAGTGAATAAAAATCACAGTTATGTCTTGTGTCAGTGGTTATGTCTCTGGGTGTGAAGTGCAGAGACTTTTGTTTTGTGACCCCTTCTTTCACTAAATATGCAAAGGTCAACATTTTCTGTAGATCTGTGTGTATCTTTGAAGCAGAGACTGGGCAGGGAAGCTGGTGTGTTTTTGTGAGAGGCTGGGTTCCCAGCAGGCCAAGACAGATCTGAAAGGTCTCTGAGGACTGTAGCTTGTTGGAAACATATTTTGCTAAGGAATGATGGCATTGCTGTTCTCTGGACCAACAGTGAGGAAACACATGGTGCTGCTTGTTACACATGATTTTGTGCTTCTCCTTCCCTGCAAGTAAGTGTAGCCATAATTCTGTGTAGTCAGATCCAGTTATATGAAAAATCTTCTGAATTTAGTTGTGAAATACAAGGACTTTTTAAAATTTTTTTCCCTTTTAAGATTATTGGGTTTAAGGATTAGGTAGCCAAGAATTTGTGTGGTAGAGGGTCTGTGCTTTCCTTCTGGTATAGGTGCTAGTAGAATTTAAGTACCCTTCTGAACTAAATTACAAATTCAGCTCGAACTCTTAAATGTGCTTGGGGTTCTGATATTTCTGACCACGTTTTGCCCTTATTATAATAATTCTTCTCTGGAAATGCAGTCTGAGAGTGAACCTGGCATTGTGAGCTGAGAACTTCTTGCCTTGGGGCCCCATCTAGTGGGTACTGGCGTCTATTGAGCAGCAGCAACGGGAACTTTGTGTTGCTGAGAAATGAGAAGCAGGAAAAGGAGTTGATACAAAAATTCCCCACAGAGCTTAATAACCACAAATGAAATGATTGTTCATTCTCGTCCCACTGTCATATTTTTACTTTCTTCAAAGACAATGTTACTTTGTATTTTGTGCCTAGGGATTTTCATGACAAAATGGAGGCATACTCTAATCATGTGGGGGAAAAAAAAATAAAAAAAAAATGAGAGAAGAGAAATCATAAATTTCTTCTCTGTACCCCTGAATTTCCTTTATTAATGGAATGGCTGTGTTATTTCACTGAGTGTGCTGCAGTAATTGGTAAATGACATGAGGATATGAATATTACTCTGTGAAGTTATCCGTAAGTTAAGAGGCTTCTTAGGAAAACTTGAAAATAGAAAACGTTCCAGCCACACTAAAAGGTCTGTCAGAGCCAAACATTAAAAATCTGTATTTTGTCTTAACAGAAGTGCTTATATGCCAGATGTTACAAATGTAACCAGACAGGATTCAGACAGTAATCCTGTTCAGACAGGACCTGTTTGTTATATGTATTTTTTAGGAAAAGAAAATGTCTTGATAAAGGAAGAAAGGTTCTATGACTATATTCAAGTTACTTTTACGAATGACATTTTTCTAGTTCATCTGTCAAATGAATTTAGTGAGCTAAATTTGGATTTCAATTGCTCTTAAGTCATTCAGAGTAGCCCAAGGGAGTAAGATGAATAGCTAGACAAAACGTGGCCATGGCTGTCTAATATTTTGCCTTTTGAAAAGAAAAAAAAAAAAGGAAATAGCTAACCTTTCTGGTAAGGACAAAGCTGATTTTCCTGGCAAATGTATTTTACAGAACGAGATGTTTTGAAGAAAATATCTGTAATATAGCTAGTAGTCTTTCAATTTAAGGTGAACCCCAATAAAAGCTCTTTCTGAAGTGTTTCTGTGCTCTCTCTATCTTCAGAGAGCATCATAGGGATGGAGATTGGGTGCTCCTGCATTTGTCTAACAGAGTTATTTCTCAAAGAAGTGATTTTATAAAGGATAGACTGATTATTTTTATTAAGCTGCTTAGTGGGTTTATTTAAAAACTAGGCATGAAATCCCTGAGGTAAAGATGTGGGAAGATAAATGAGAGTCTGTCTAAAATAAAAAGACCTTGGCTGAGAAAGAAGCCTTTCTATATTTTGACTGTTGACCTTGAACATCTCTTTGTCTTAGTTATTTTTTTCTTAGCCTATTTTTTCTTTTTAAATTTAGTGTGTGTATGTGGAAAAGACAAGTGAAGTAGCTTTCCATGCCTTGAAGATGTGACTCTTTGGTTTGATTTTTATAAAGGAGGAAGAGTTTTAAAAGACAATATGTGAGTGTGTTTTAGTATGAATGAGTGATTGACAAATAATTTCTCCTTTTATTATTATTGACATATTTTTTTGTATTATTTTCTATCAGTTTTTAACCTCTTTCTTTTGTTCTTTAGCTTCTATTACCGACATCCTTTTAACAACACACTTACATTTCCCTATTTTGTTAGCCTAGGTTAATTTTATTCTGTCTCTGGGGTCATGTGGAGAGTGTGAAAGATCTTTAGCTGTGAAAATCTTGGAGAAGCTCCAAATTATTTTTTTTTTCCCTTCACTGTGTTTCTCAGCCTGTAGGGACTAAAATAGTTTCCAAAACAAATGATCCTGGAAAGAAGTGCTTTCAGAATAAATGATCTGAAGCACAGTGCTGGAGTTCAGCAGCTGGAATGGTCCCGTAAGTCCCATTACACTGACCAAAAATTGACCTAGCTCTGCTCCCCAGGAAAGGCATGAAGGTCTGATGGAGGTGAATGCTTATATAATTTTTAGGAAATAGATCTTATTTGTGAGAGAAACTTTGTATCACAAAAAATCCGCTCTAGACTAGATAGGAAATGTCTTTTTCACTCTGATTTCTGAATTTCAGAAAAAGTCCTTGAACTGAAACAGTATTGATACTAATGATAAAATGATAAATACTCACCTGTATTAAGTGTCACAACCCAGGTTTACTCTATATGTTCTCCTAGGTAAGCTATATCCATTTGATATTTAATATTCCAGTTTTAGAGAGGTTGGGCACAGTGTCAAAAGCAGCCATTTGGAGAGGAAAAATCCAGTCCCTTTTTATTCCATGTGGAAGTCAATACCAAAGAGGAGGAGTTGTAGCAGAGGAGCAGAGCCCCAGGCCCCCATAGAGAGCACAGGGGTGAGGGCAGGGGCAGAGGCAGGGCACAGTGCTAAACCTTGAGCTGCACGGCCAGGGGCTGTGCCTGTCTCCAGCTCAGAGGGCAGGCTGCCTCTGAGGAGACCTTTGGAAAATGATTGAATGCTTCCTTCATTCTGACCTCTATCTCAGACCCTCTGACTGCCAGCAGCCCCACACCACAAGGCTGGGGGGAACAGCCTCACATCCAGCCACTCTCCTGGCTCCTGGCTGCCCTCTCATCTGTTCCTCAAACAACATGGTACAGGCTGGGCCCTACCCCCACGGCTCATCTGCTGTCCTGTGCTTTCCCTGTGAAAGGGAAGGCAGAAGTGTGTCCTAAGAATTCAGAAACAATGTAAGTACACCTTCACTGTGGCCTGAAACTCCTCCTTGGGCCTGAGAAGCCTTTGCTAGCAATTCCATATCCACAGATGTACTTATCTGTTGAATGCAAGCTAATATTTCATACACTATAAATATGATATTTAATATAAAGTTTGATATTTATTATTACACTGCAGCATGAAGTTTAAATAATTTGCAATATTGAAATCACTGAAACTTGCCTATCTGAAACTGGAGCTTGTGAGTCATAATATATTGCAGAAGTTAAATGAAGCTTTAAAATAAAATCCAGCATGTGAATAGACAAGTTGTCTAAATGCAAATACACTATCATGGAAACCTTGCTCTGTTATGTTGGATTCCTTACTCACCAAATGCTACATTCTGTAGTATAAGGAAGACAATGGACATTTCCTGATCAAAGCAGTTTCACTGATGGCCAACACAATGCAATGTGTTTGAAGAGAAGGCAAGGTGTGGAGGAGACTTTCACCAACTTTCCTTCTCAAATGTAACTTTGCTGTTAGTAAGAGCCTCCTCCTGCCCTGCCCATGGCCACATCTTCAGATTATCACATCTACAGTCCCCCAAGGCCAATCTACAGTTTATCACATTCTTGGAAATCGTTAAAAAGAGCCTGGCTCTATCTTCTTTACACCCTCCCTTTAGGTATTTATACACATTCATAAAATACCCTGAAGGCTTTTTTTCTCCAGGATGAGCAGCCAAGATTTCTCATCTTCTCCCTGTATATCTGTTGCTCTAATCCTTTAATCATCATCATGGTATGTCGGTTTAGATGTTTATGTATACAAATTTTAACAATGCACATAGCAATTATTCCAAGTATGGTAAATGAAATACTGGTTGGTAGTTTTGTAAATGGTGGCTAGAATTATCAAGTCATGAAACTTTCTTGAATGTTTTAAAGAAATCTGAAGTGATTCTGGATATTATTAATTTGAAACAACTTTTACAGGCAGCTGTCTTTGGATAGTTGCTATTTAAATTATTTCCTGGAGGAAGTTATTTATCTTTGGTGTTGATCTTTAGCTGTAATGTATCTGTCTAGAAAGATATCATCACACTTGGTTCCTCTTCAGATCTCTTTCATACATGGTGATTTATCTTTCCACCTTGCTTGGTTGCTATGTTCTATTCTTTTCTTTCAACAGATTACATTGACCAAGCAAATGTTCATTAGCTCCTGGAATGCAAATCAGTTCTTTGACCTTTTCCTCCTTAAATTCTTGGTGCACTTTTCATAAATTTTTTCTTAACATAAGAAACTTTAATCAGGCCTAGAGGTACATTTGAGGTCCTTGCCTTGTCTATGGCAAGTAGCAGGTCCCTAGGAAAGATTTCAAAAATAAAGCAAATATATGTGTTGTGCTGCTCCCCAAAGCAGTTTACATTCTCTTACCCAAATTCAGGTCAAGTCCTCTATGGGAGGAATATAACACTTCTGCAGCTGTGAATTCAGAAGGGCTGGATGTGGAGGACTGCTTTCAGGGCCAGGATTAACCCACCCTGTTCCAAGTGCCTGAGAGTTCCATCAGCAGGTTTGACTGGCTGTAGACAGACCTATCAGAAGACTAATAGATGTCATTGTTAGTTATGTTGGTAAGTGATGTGTTGTTCTGTGTCTGAGTGGTGAGAGATAGTGGCATTGTCATCCTGGTCATTGTCTCATCCTCCAGGCTGGCACTAATGATGGGACATCTGGACACCTCTTTTTTCTTTCTTCTTGAGAAATATTAAGGGAGGTGGGAGGAGGTGGAATAGCAAACAATAATAATGAATAAGGCACACAGCAAATCAGAAGTCAAACTATTGAGACAGCTGCTCTATATGACCTGAGAATTGAGCTTTAGTGGACTATTTCTATGTCGTTGTCAAGAGGCACAATTCTTTCCCAGGGTATGTGACACATGAGGAATTTCCTGTCATACTTCCTTTAGAAAGGGGGTAACACTGCACACACGTTCCTTTCTGCTGCTAGAGACATTGCATGTGTAGTTGTCTGTTCTCTTTTCAGTGCCTTTTTTTTTTTTCCCAGCTTAAAATGGAGGCAGTATTTCTGTTCTGTGTCATACCTGAGTTTAAAGTGTGTGATTGATCAAAAGTGCACAGAAAACCAGCCATCATATTTTGTTGCCCATCTAAACTCACCAAATCCAGAGCAGAGCTCTTACTCCACAACCTCTCTGGGCAATCTGTTCCAGACATCTGCACAGTAAAGAAGTTCTTCCTCATGTTCAGGTGGAACTTCCTGTGCATCAGTTTCTGTCCATTGCCTCTTGTCCTATTGCTGGGCACCACTGAGCAGAGCCTGGAAACCTTCTCTGAAAGCCTCCCTGCAGATACCTGTAGCCATCTCAGTCATCTCCTCCAGGCTGAACTGTTTCACCTCCCTCGCCCTTTTCCTTGTACAAGATGTTCCAGACAGTTAATCATTTTCATAGCCCTCTGCTGGGCCTACTCCAGAGGCTGCATGGTCCTCTTGTCCTGAGGAGCCCAGAACTGGACACAGCACTCCGACATGGCCTCAGCAGGGCTGAGCACAGGGGCAGGACCAACTCCTGTGACCTGCTGGCAATGCTCTTCCCAATGCACCCTGGATACTATTTGCCTTCTTGGGCAGAAAGACACACTGCTGGCAGGTTCATACTGCTTCTCTGATATGAACTACTGCATGGAAGGTTATGATAGGCAAATTTCAACTCTAGAAAAAACAGCACAATTCTTTGACACTAAATATAATACAAAGTTGGAGAAAGGCACAAAGGCATACTGCTTGTAAGGTATCACTGCAAACTATTTCTTCCACTGCTTAAAGTTTACCATGATCTATGTCTGTCTCTGATCTCTGAGTGACTGTCCACTATTATGTCAATAGTTATAGTTCCAATTTCCTTGTTACTTCATTACTTGCTTCCAATATCTTCAAAGAATCATTCTCTTTTTTTGCACGTCTGGAAAATTACAATTATATAAACATCTAAAACCCAAACTTGTTTTAATTCTTTGGATTTCTTCTGCCTTGTTCACAGAAGTCCTGGCTGCTTTGTGCTGGTAGGCTGCACTGCCAGAATACAGTCAGAAACCAATATTCAGTCTAGCAATTGCAGTGCAGTAGCAGCAAGAAGGTGAAGTTTGAGGGTTAGTATGCGAGCACCTTCAGAGGAAGAAAATACAGTGTTTTTTTAAAATCTGAGAAGACAACAAAAACTACTGCATGGAAGGTAATGCTAAGCAATTTTAAACTTTAGAAAAAAGGCATATTTTTTTATATACACTAAACATAATTAAGAGTTGGAAAAAAGAGTGAGCAATAAGTAAGGATTAATTCCTGGATATATCCAAATTAAGACCTCTTTCCTTTTATAGTGCAAATACTTCAGCCAGCTGGTGTTTTAATCATGTGTTTTATCAAGTGTATGGCATCACTGCACAAAAGTAGCCAATACAATGGAATAGACTCTTAGGTATAAATAAGACAATGATAACTATGATACTCTGTCTTCAAACTATATGTTTCCAGTCAAGAGTTCCTATGCATTGGAAATTCCAGGCGGCTGATTTGGGTCCCTTTATTAGGTAAAGAACAACTATCTATCACTCAGTGAATTCACTGGGGCTCTAGGCAACCTCAATGGTTTCTGTGATGCTGTGATGTTGCTATTGTCCTGTCAGAAATACCCAGACATCTTGACGACCATGCTCAGCTCAAGATTTTTTCGTCTCCTGCACTGCTGCAGTATTTGTGTCACTTGGGAAACACTGCCAGTGGATGGGATTGGGTACAAGTGTAATCAGAAAGGCCACCGGGGCAGGGAAGGAGGACAGCTGTCCTAAGCATTCAGAGCTTTACATTCTGTGCCCTTCTGATGTGACGTAAGTCTCAAGATATTTATGAAGCTGGATGAAAGCCTGCTTTGGTCCTGCAGCTCTCTGAATCTGCCTACCATTTATTTAGGATATGTTACAGTAGATACCAGATGCTGGTTGTACCTAATGCTTCCTAATTGCAGTAAAAAGTCAGAGTAAAAGAAACAGGTGGAGCAAAAATTTTTACTGCCATTACAAGATATCTGTGTATCTGGAATACATTACTATCTCAGATTAAAGTTAAGAATAATAGAAAAATTGTTTGATTCAGACATGGGTAACGTAGAAATCAAAATATATGTACTTATATCTGTAAGTTTTTCAATCAGTAATGTAAACATTACCTTGTGATTAAAATACAGTTGCAGAGAAATATTCAGCAGGCCAGTATGTGAAACAAGAGCTAGTCTGAAAGAATTATGAAAAGAAAAAAATCAAATTAAGAATAACTTTTATAAGTTTTGTTTTAATGTGAACAGTGTTTGTGTGGGGAATCCTACAGTTTTCATTTGGGTAAAAACAGCTTTTGAAATTAAATGAGTCTTTGAGACTATGTCAAATGAGTCAAGGACATGGTGGATGACTGATTTAGTGACAACTGAATAGCAAAGAGTGAGAAGATTTAATAATCAGTTAAATGGCATTGATTTCTGACAAAGAATTCAGCAAAACCTCCCCTTTAGGAATACTCACAAGTTATACAGGAGGAGCAGTAGCAGGAATGGAGAAAACTGGTGACCTCCGAATGTAGCTTGACCTGAAGCATCATTATATGGACCATGGACAGAAACTGTAGCTAGAGACTGGGATGGAATAATTGAGTAATTGAGTAAGTCTCTTCAATATGAAGATGTAATGAAATATATCCAGCAGTAGTGAGGAACAGGAATTAAGGGGTCCTGCTGATATAACTTCTTAAGGAAATTGTGCTTGATCTGCATTTGCAATAGTTCTTGCCTATTTACAGTGAAATCGTGTCAGGTCTTCATACCATGGAATGTAATGTGGATGCAAGTCATTTATTTCTGAAATAAAAATTATAATTTTTGTAATGAGAGTTACCTGCTTCCAGGAATATAGTAAAAGTTCATTATTCTAAAGTACAGTAATGATCATATATGTCAGGCAGTATATCGTGTGGCACGGGACATACATGTCATAGCTGTGTGCTGTCAGTGACATCAACTATTGGATATGCAATAAAAAGTTCAATGACCTTGAATAGAGGGGTATGCCTGAACTTGATACCTTTGGAGGTTTTCATGTCAGCTCTCACTTTGGACTCATCATGCAGGTGCTGCTGTGCAATCTGTTATATATTCCTTTCCTTCTCCTTTTCCTCTGTGAAACAGGAGCAGATAATTTCCACATTATCTGTGTGAAGTTATGTGGAGTGTGAGATTTTGCCTGGAGATGTTGAGATGGGGTGAGTGAAGATCCTGAGTGATGGACCAGAGATATGAGAATTGGTAGACCTGCATAAAGTGATGAAGAAATGTTTAGGGGAAGAAATCAGAGGAACAAAGAGAGCTGTAAATAAAGAGAAAGGGCTGTAAAAGGGGCTGGTTGCATAA
Source organism: Cinnycerthia olivascens (assembly GCA_035048155.1). Lineage (NCBI taxonomy): Eukaryota > Metazoa > Chordata > Aves > Passeriformes > Certhiidae > Cinnycerthia > Cinnycerthia olivascens. The sequence continues at coordinate 91,883,490 of JAWWMU010000153.1, read as the reverse complement.
AAAGTACACCTATCTGACAGAGCCCTGTGCCTGATCACCACAGTCTGTCCTGTCTTCATTCAAACCTTTCTTAACTATATCTCTGTGTCATCTCACTCTTCATCCATGAGTGTGAGTACTGCACAGACTGCCATTTACCAGTTACTTGGGGGACTGGCTGCTGGCTATTGGTGTCAGACTGGGGATTTTTGGTTCCCTTATGCTCTTCATAGAGCTATCTGTGGGGACCCATGGGTGTGGGATGCCTGCAATGTCAACCATCATGAAAGTGTGCATCTGTCTGCAGCAAGCACTGGTGCAGACACAGAGAGTAGGCAGCCAGAGAGCAAATGTGTGTGTGCTTGTGAACCTGGAGGGTGTCATGACTGTGCCTTCACCAGTGACCTTCAGCTTCTGTCAGCCCAAGAGAAGGGGATAGAACCAGAGACAGTTACAGTCGGAGACACAAACTCAAACACAGAGGTTATGAACATCAGAAAACTTTTTTTATTTTTCTTTTTCCCCACTGTGAGCATACCCAAGAGCTGGCCCTGGTTGTCTAGAGAGGTTTTGTGTTCTTGTCATGGTCTAACCCCAGCCAGCACCCAAATCCCATAGAGCTGCTTGTTCACTCCCACCAGCAGGATCAGGGAGAGAATTGGAAGGGTGAAACATACTCCTGGGTTGAGATAAAGACAGTTTAACAGGAAAAGCAAAAGCTACACACACAAGCACAGCAAACCGAGGAATTCACTGCTTCCCAAAGGCAGGCAGTTGTTCCACCATCTCCAGGAGACCACAGCCACATCACATGCAGCAGTTACTTGGGAAGACAAATATCACCACCCCAAATGTGCCCCTGTACTCCCTTCTTCCCTCCATTTTATATACTGAGCATGATATCATATGGTCTGGAATATCTCTTTGGTAAGTTTATGTCACCTATCCTGGCTGTGCCTCCTCCCAATCTCCCATGCACCCCCAGTTTCCTCACCAACATGACAGAAAAAGTGAAAAGCAGAAATAGCCTTGGCTCTGTGTAAGCCCTGCTTACAAGCACTATTATCAACCCTATATTCAAAAAAAATCCAATCACAGCTCCATATTAGCCACTGGAAAGAAATATAATTCTACCACAGCCAAAACCAGCACAAGTCTTCATTTCTGGAAATATTCAAAAACTGGACATGGTCTTGGACAACCAGCTCCAAGTAGCCTTATTTGAGAAATGGGCTGGATAAGATGACCTTCAGAGGTCCTGTCTAGCCTCAAACATTCTCTGATTCTGTGCCTCAGTTGTCTGTGCTTGTCTGATGTGAGTCCTGTATGTAAATGCTGTTACAAGAAGTAACCCCCACAGCTGACAGCTACTGAAGCCTGAAGACAATAAAATAGGCTTTGAATGATGCTGCTTCATGGTGAGCTCAGGACAGCAGCTGCCTTGCCTTCATTTCCAAGTGTGGAGATGCCTCTGGACCACACCACTGCAGAGTTAGTCCCTCTCTCTGCCTTCTTAAAGCCTGTGATTCTCTCTAGATTTAATGTGCTGTTGATGACATAGGGGTTAGTTGTTAAACACAAGTATTGCAGCAGCAGGTATCTGCCAAGTGTTGTGTGACACTGGAATAAATATACCAGGATAGGACACACATCTTTATGGTCCTTGTCTTTGCACAGGTCTCATTGTAAAGGTAAATGAAGAGATTCCACTGAGCTGATACTAAATCAAGGAGGATATGAATCTGAGCTTTCCTGAGTCAGTAAAACCTTAGCACTGACTCTGATGGGCTTTAGTGTGGCTTCTTGGACAGCAGGGGGACACATTACTGTTTAGATATCTTAAAAAATAATTGATTTGCTGTAACTCAGTGAGTTGTAACTCAGTGGTGTGTCTTCTTAGATATAAATGAGGATACTTACGAAGAGATTCACTTAACCTTGTATTGCAGGGAAAAAAAGAACTATGTTGCAGGAAAAAAAAGTCCCAACATTTTGTATGCTCAGGTATTTTAGTGTTTGTTCAAAGACTTATGCTAAAATTGTTTGATATTCTGGACACAGTTCAGTCTAGCTCAGATGAATTGCTGATTGAAAATCTTAGTCTGGCTGTTTAAAACATCTTGCATCTAATGTAGGGGGGTTTTGTTGTTGTTTTGTTTTCCTTCAGCTGCCATTGTCCTGTTTCCTGGGAGTTGTACACCCTTCTCTTAGTTGGAATTGTATTTTCCTCCTCCTCCTCCAAATTACTTGACTCTTTTCTGGTCTCAACTCTACACAGCATAGTCTCATTTCTGGGAAGGGTTGTTTTAGCTTTTGACAGTTTTCAGCTGCATGAAGCCAGCCTTAAAATACTTGCAAGCTGGACACTGAAAAAGAAAATCAGGATGTTCTAGTAGAAGAAGAGAAAATGCATCAAGAAAAAAATGAAAATAAGCAGAAAAGAGTAGGTAGAGAGAGAAGTGCTTACGCTTCTTAGAAATCAGTATGGCTTTGTTCTCTCCCTACCTGAAAGAGGCAATAATGTATATTTCCCTTGGGGATTTGTGCCCAACTGCACATTTACGGTGCTACCAGCAGTCAAATGCATCTTTACTGCTCTCTTGTTACCTAATCTTCATGAGCAGATGCACTCCCTCCAAAACTGTTTTGAGTTCAGTCCTTCAGGTAGTGGTATTCTCCTCTGCGCAAGACATTCTATTGGGTTTGTATGAGGAGCTCATAACTGGTAACCCTGCATTTCTGACCAAAGGCATTTACAGAGGAAAGAACATGATTTATTTTTAATGTGGTTGAATTTGCATGCACTGTTTTATCTTTCATTTGTAATAGCACGGGAGATGCTGGGTCTTGGGTAACTGTGAAGAGAGACTGCTCTAATATCACCAGTGCACAGTATCTATGTTTCCAGCATGGCTTTAAAAACCTCACCACAAGGCTGTGTGAATAATTAGGACTGCTGCAGAGATGAGGAGCCTCATTGCTAGTTACCAATCTTTTAATTTATATGAAGCTATAAATATTCAACAAGCATTTGTAGAAATCAGTAGTTAACATATTAATAAAGCTGGGCTTCAGAAGCTGCTGTACAAAGATGCATTAGGCTTTCTTGGAACTGAAGAGAGATAAAAGCAGAAGGCTGCTATTAAGACACCCTTATAGGCTAAAAACATACTTCTTCTAACACCATTACATTTAATTTCATTACTGTTTTGATGTTTCATTCAATAACTGAAAAGCTAATGCATCTTTTTCCTGAGTTCCATTTCAGTTCTTTGTCTTCCCCTTTGCTGGAGTAGTTGAGACATTACTTAGGCCTGTATCAATTGAACAACCCACATCAAGGGACTGGCATAAGATAAAGAAGTAATTCTAAAATACCAAATGCAGAAAAGGATTTTAGTAGATGTTAAGTTTAAAATGCTTGAATAATCCTTTTGATGCCCTGTTAAATCTCTGCTTTAGAGAAGTTCTTAGGGAAGATCTATTTGGGAAGTACAAGGATCAGGAGAACGTTCTTTCTATGTTAGGGGGGAAGTAAGAATATAATGTAAATTATTTCATAGTTAAAGTGCTGGATAATTTGGTGCTCTGCTGCCTAAATTTCACCACCAGTGAATAACACAATATTGCAGTTTTCCCCTCTATCTTATTTCGTAATATCTATGAAGAGAAGAAGAATTTATTTATTGTCTTTCCTGGACACAACCTGGGACTGGCCCTCCTACACGGCTTGTTCTTGCCTTTGGCATTTTTCCCACAGTCCTTAAGATGCAATTCCATATTTTTGTCATCCAGCCACACCCTGAAGAAAACTTAAAATAGAAGAGTGCTCAAGTGTAAAGGCGGACAGAGCAGGCTGTAAACGCCTCCATTTCTGTAGAGATAATAAATATAGAATGAGAAATGAAAAGTAGAGCATAGTGAGAACTTTAAAGTTTTCCTGAAAAATGACTTTTTACCTCCCACAGGAAAATTCAATAGAAGAGAGGAGATGGAGCTGGGTAAGTAAAGTGGGTTTGCTCTGGGTTATTACATGCTAATTACTTTGACAGCTGCTTCTGAAGCAACATCTACATTCAGGGCATATGCAGTCATTCCACTCTGTCTCTGTAGATCTAATTCTGTCAGACTGAGTTATAATTCAAGACCAATGGGAAGAAGGGAGAAGTCTGTTTCGAGCAAATGGTAGCCCTAGATACAAGGGAAAGATCCTTACCAGAGCTATTCAGGAAACTTGGATGAACACTGCAGATGGGATAAGAATCAGTTTTTCAAAGGCTTTTCCACCTCTTGCTCTGCTTCCCTACATGTAAGAAAATGCATGAAAAATACATAAATACAAGAAAATACATAAGAAAAATACATGACTTAAAATTAACGTTGCTCATGTATCAGTGTCACATACCAAGCAGTGGAAGAGATTGTCATTTAATCACTTTGACAATGACCAGATATCTATATAAGTAAATTAAAAATATAACTTGTTGTTTTCAAATAATTTTAAGATCAATGAGTTCCCTACCTTTAGTATGTTGCTGACTCGCTGATTATTTGAGTCATGATGGGCTAAGTCATGAGGTGTGATTAGGTCTGCCATACAGCCGGGTTTTCCCAGGCATGTTGTCCTGTTTCCAGACAGAATAAGAGGAATGTGATTAATTATTCATGCTTGTCACAAGGCCTTGTCAGAGGTCCTAGCCTCCCTTCACTTCCCCCATATGGGTGCAATCCCTGTGGGGTTGTCTACCACCAGAATGGGGCAGAGTGGCTGATCCCAACTACCAGCTCTGCAGAGCCAGGGCTGCTATCCCATGCCATCTGGACATGTCAGAGCCACCACAGTGGTGCCTTATAGCTTCTGGACAGAAACCTAGGAGCCCTACAGGCAGCAAGCATCCATTCTAGTTAGTAATAATCGGGAGCCATCAGGGACTGAGGTCTCACAGACTCGACTGCTTTGGCTGTGTTTTTTCCTCTGCATGTGTATGTGTCTATGCATATTAAATTCTTCCTACTTTACCTACAAGACATAGAAAAATCTCTCTCAGATTTACTGGTGATGTAACAGAGATGGAAATAATAGCGGTTTTATACAACTGGTATGCCTTCATATGTTGCAGACATCCCCACATCCAGAGAGCTCTCAAGGAAGCAATAGGGAGGCTCATTTTACAGCCCAAAGCACCAAGGGGATCTGATGTCTCTACTAATAATATTCTGGAGTGTACATCCCCTCAGTGGTCTTCTAAGTTACTGATTATTTTAAAACTTCAAACTTTTCTAAATAAAAAATTTAAACTGTTTTCTGACATTTAATCACTTCCCATGTGTTTGGTGTTGTTGGGAAAAGAAACTCCCCTTTTAAAATAAGCAACTGCTTTCTTAAAGAATATCTGTCTTTTTTTAAAATACAGTATTAAACTACATATAGGCTAATGCTTTTCTTTTGCCTTTATATCACTCCCTTATTGCGTATTAGGCTGACCCCAGTTTTGGGAGAATCACTTGGTTAGTTCTAAATATAGCACTGCATCTGCCCTTAAATAGGAGTGAAGGGGCAGTAGCCTTTAGAGAGGGGAATTATTTGTTTTCCTTGGGCAGTGTTTGCTAAGCTGGGAAAGGCTGGTCTTCCTCTCTGCTTTGCAGTTTTTCTATATCCCTGGGTAAGTCCATTTTCTATCCATGTTTTTCTTGTACAGAACAAATGAGAGTACTTGTTGGAGGAGGTTGGGTGCTTTCCTGTAAAAAAAAATAAAATTACTTTCCTCAGGGGAAACAAGCAATAAGTAGGACATAAACTGATTCGTGAAAAGAAAAGCAAAACAAAAAAATAAAGTAAGATTGTTTTGTCCTGTACATAGTCTTCTTGATTTTATTGTGTATTACATTCCTTCTGTTTTTTTCTGCATATAAAGAACTACGTTACAGAAATCCATAGCTCGATTCATATATATGCTTTTCCAATTGCACATTGTTGGCAATGCCACTTTCTTGTGTGCTTACACTGTATGATTTTTCTGAAGTCTGTGTGTAAATAATTAAGCATAAAATCCTGTAGTATCTGGCAAAACTATTTGGCCTGCTAAAGAATGGTATGTAGCTAGCCAAAAAAAAATCTATTTTTATTCTGTGTCTGCCATGCTTTCAAGTACACGTTTCCAGAAGATGTGGTTCTGGTGTCTGTATTGCTCTAAACTAAGTGATATGTTCTGTACCACATGAAAATTCCAGCTAAACACCACTGATAGAGCCTTGGGAAATCAAGTTCATGCTCCTGAAATGATTCCTGTGTGTTGATAATGCCTATGAGCTAATAAAATATCATAGTATAGGATAATGAATGTTGGGATGATGGGAAATGATTTTTATCATCTCAATGTCCAACGTTCTTAGCTGTCCAGTTGAAGGGATATAATGCACTTGCCAAGATAAGGAAAGTCTTCAAACTTTATCAGAACATGTTTGACCTCTGTGCATTTGAAATGTTAGGGTGACAAGGATTCAAGTCAATGCGGACAAATTTATCCTCATTTAATTCCCAGTCTTGTGTGATCATGAATTCATAAGGTAACAGCCATGTTAGTACCCTATCCAGGATATATACTGTTCAGCTTCTAATAGAGATATGGAAAGAAAGTCAGTTTGGAAGCTTCCACTCCTTTTCTTCATGAGAGGCACAGGAAATGCAAAATTACATTTTTTCATAGACTCACTAAAATACGGGATCTGGTGTTTCCCTCCACAACAATTACCTTGCTGGAGGGAAGGGTTCTCATGACTCTGCCTGCTGCTCACCTGCACAGAGCAAAGGTCCTTATCTAGGGTTGTGGATATGACTGTGACCACCCATTATCTATTTCAAATTACTTCCACTCTAACTGTTCTGGCTAGAGCAGAGCACGACTATTACTAAGTTAAGGTGTTCATTCTAACTAGTCATAGATGTGCTGTAGCCAAATGATTGCATTAAATTTCTGAATCTACCTGTATGTCATTGAAAACACTGTTTTCAAGTGTTCAAAGTCTACTCATTCAAGACATATGAAATTAGTAAAAATGATAGATAGATCTGTGATGGCTGGTATTGTCATCTGCTTGAAAATGTTGCTTTGCTGGATATTCAGATAAGTAGAAATAGAAGGGAGAACTTTATTTATTTATTTATTTTGTTATTATGTTTAATAACAAAAGTAATGCATGCGTTTTGGAGGATTATTTGAATCTGTTTAAAACCAATTGGTGAAATGAGGAAAATACTATTTCCAAGAAAAGGAGGTGTGATCAGTAAAACATAAGGCCAACTATGATGTAGCTACAGAAATCAAAAAGAAAAACATAAAAGGTGTTCAAGCTTACTGAATGATGTCTGGAACTCAGCAGAGTAAGCAATTGAGAATTCCATATGATTTTTTTTTTTTAACAATGATAAGCATATTTTTTCTATTGTCAGAAAAGCTAAAACTGAATTTTTATGTGGACTTAACAAGATCTTTGATGGAAGGACTGAGTCATCTTAAAATGACAGTATGTTTAAGTAGGGTTTTTCATTCACAAAAATTAATTTTCTGTGGAAGATCTAAATATTCATATGTGTACAGAGATAAGAGACTGTGGAGATATATTAGAAATTTTGTCAAATCAGTTTTTTAACAAATTAGTTTTATATCATAGTGGAGAAGAATTAATCAGATCCTCTATATCCCATTCTGTTTAGACTGCAGTGTCTAGAGCTGCATAATGACTCATGGTGGTTGTACAAGTTTTCCAGCAAAATCTCTATAGCATGGGTATAACCATCTGGAAAAGACCACATATTTTTTGAGGTGACAAAAATATTTTTTTTGTAATTGAGTGTAATTTTTTATGCTGGTGATTAGGAACAACCAATTAATAGAAAGTGGGTTTTTTTCTGTCTTTCATTGTGGTATGTAGGTGATAAGGATTTAAATATATTTTATCAGTGGAATAAAAGGGGCTTTTATGCAGCATAAAAGTATAAGTTGGAAGCTTCCTGGAGACACTTGACTTTGAACAATGTTGACAACAGCTAGCAGGAGACAGGTAGAGAGAAAAAATGTCTAAGTTGTGGGAAAAACAGGATAAGACCTCAAACCAGTGCAAATGGTCAAAGAAATTTCTGGCTACGTGAGGACAGGCAAGAACTCGTGAATAATTCTTGGCACTTCTGCAGCTGGCCAGGAGCAGAGATGAGCACACAAGTGCATGTTGCATGGTATAGCACTGGCAGGTCAGGCTGAGAAAATACATACTGTACAGAGCACTGCTCATGACACGAGCCCTCTGAATCTGGAAATGCAAGTTGTCTATCTATGGTGAGTGCAGCCATGTTCTTCTTGCCATGGCATTTGTCAAGCCATCCATCAATTTAGTTGGTTGTGTGCCTACTCTCTGAGGCAATGTAAATGATCATGCTACAATTTACTGCTTGTCCTTTAAGTCTTAAATTAACTCACTTATCAGACTAACAATGTTTATATCAGACCCTTGGCTTCTCTGCTCAAGAATGTGGCCCCATGTCACATGGTCCTAGATTATGGCTTTCTATTCAGATCTGTATTACTGTGTCACACAACTATGCATATCCTGACCTGGGAGCTCAGCTTTCTACTCACAGTCAAGTAAAAATTGTTATATACATGCTACAAAGCAGGAAGAAATATATATTTATAAACTGACTTGAATAGTCTAATTCACCTGTGGTTAATGTCATTGACCCTTAAAGACATTATGGCTGAAGTAATATTTTCCTTTGTGTTTAATAATCTTCTGATTGGTTTATAGAGCACATAGATTAATGAACTTTGGGTCCTTTTCATGTCCCACAGTCATAGAAACAAATAGGAATGATAATAATAAAAAGAAAGGAGTACAATGGTGCTACATTGCACTAACAATGTAAAGGTCAGATGAGACACCAAATGTTTTAGGATCATCTTTTTCCTGTAATTCTAGGTCTTTTATCTTGAAAAAAGGAAAATAGGATGTGCATGGATGTAACTCAAGGATTGTTTATGACACACAGGACATGTATTTCAGCAAGGTCTCCAAAATTCTTGCAGTAGAACTTGGTAAATAAAACTTGATATTTACTTTTTAATTTGTTCTAATCATTCAAATAATTAATTTGTATTTCTCTGGACTTATGCTTTTTTGTTGTTGTCATTGGACTCTAAATTTTCCACTGACATTTTACCTCCCCAATTGCTCTGCCAGGCCACTTCCCTCATCTTACTTTTGAGTCAGTTCTACCAATTCACTTGCCAGTATAAGTAGGCAACTATATAACGGTATAACACTGTCATTAATAGAATTTTGGTTCACCTAATTCAATAAATTTACTGAGGTTAAGCTGTTATCAGCATATCATGTTCTCTAACTGTCTTAGTTGTAGGTTGTCTAAATATTAGAATGTATTTCAAACATCTCATATAAATGTGTATCAATGGAAAACTGATAAAAGAGTCAACACAGGAATAGCATGTAAACTTCTTTTATCAGGACCTCAATACCCTATAGGTTGCATTTGCAGTGAGAATTTGATTTTGCTCTTCTGATACTTGTCTTTGCAGCACTATTAAGTATTAAACACATACTCCACAAATGTTGTTATAATTGACTGATGATTATTATTACGTTTGGAATTGTTGCCAGGCAACTCCCCTCTGTGTTAACAGAAGGCAAAGTGAGTCTGGCTGCTAATGAGCTCAGTTAATTGCTTGTATGAAGGCTGTGAGTGGATGGCTACCCTTGTTTCTACACTAGAGGTGTTTGGGTAAATGTGAAAAATATATGAATCCAAATTTGAGGAGTCCTGGGTGCTGACAAATAGAAGAAGATATGCTAATTAAAATGTACGTTTTACATTTGATATAAAAGCCTGGACTGTAAATGTCAATGGTGTTTTCTCCTCTCTCAAAAATGCAAATAACTTGGACTGATCTATCCAGTTAAATGGGCATTACTCTGCAATCCTTATATAGAGGATCACAGTGTGAATTATATACATAACATTTACATGGCATGTTGATAAATCCACAGAATTATTTAACTTGGCCACGTGCAAACATGAGTAGCACTTAACAGTGGAGTGAACTTAATCTCTGTTGTCTTTTCCACCTTCATTTAGGCAAAAAGGCTAATTAAAAATAGGAAAAAGAAACCATTAATAGTCCAGTTAACATATGAATTAATCCAGTACCATATACACAATAGTCACACAGGAAGAAAACCTGTGTTTGATGTCTGCAGATGTAGCATCACATGATGTACAGATATCAAAACTAGGAGAAGCCAAGGCTGCTCGTGCAACTGTGCTCATGTAACCAAGACATTGTGACACATGATGGGTTAATAAGTCTGTGAGGGGTCCATGTCAGCTCCATTGTTTGAGGGCATCTTACTAAGCCAGCATCTCTGTGAGGTACTGAACTAACTTGGGAGATTCTAATTTTCTTAGTTCTCCATAAATGTGGCAATATATTTCTTTAATGCCCCACAGTAATGTTGTAAACCTGTTTCATTTTTGTTTTGCAGTGTCTCGTGGCTTGCCTAAAGCTCTCATTCAGAACCTGTGACTTGTCATTCTCATATTTCTCAAAAAAGAGCTGAAAAGGTAACTCTAATTTATGTAGAAGATACAGCTATGAGGGGATAAATTGCAAAAATCTCTTTCGATCTCTGAACATTGTAAAATAAGATGTGACTTCTATTAAATATATCTACGGTTTGCTCCTTACTTTTTCTTGGAAAAGTAAAATTAGCTGCTATGAGAACATCATAATTTAGGAGGACTTGGCTCTGCCCTTAACTATCTACAAGTAACAATCAGACACAACTACAATTTTTTCTCTACTTAACTAGTGACTAACATTTCCTTTTTTTTGATAAATACTGTATGCTGGAAATATGGTATATACTGTCATTTTAACTTGTTAAATGTTTTATCTAAATGAGTTTATAAGATTTCTGTTCAAACCCCTTTGAACTTTCATTCGATATACATCATGAAGCTGCTTATTTATGTGACTTTTTGTTGCAAAGCTGGACTTTTGGTCCCGATCTGAGGCAGGTTCTTCTTGGCATGGTCACCATCCAGGCAGAGCCAGGCTGTGGGGAGCTGGAGCCTGGTTCTGCTGTGTCATTTCTGGGGCAGAAACTGATGGCCCTGAGGACTGCCATAGGATCCTGGGCTGTGGGCAGGGTAGGAGGAACTCTGGAGGAGGCTGGGCTGGGCCAGTCAGGTCCATTGCTGTCCTCAGGACCCTGACCCACTCTTAATGTGTTCCCTGGGTGAGCTGGTGTTGCTTCACTTGCTGTGGGTGCCCTGTGGTTCATCCCAGGCTGTGCCTCAGCCTGTGCCCTGGGTGCTGGCATGGAGCTGCATCCTACAGGGAGCATAACAGCAGGAATGCTCCCCTCAGCTTTTAGTAGGGTATTGGATGTTACTGCAGTAATTTACCTGACTAAATCTTCATATGCTTTATAGACTTTTATTGGGAGTTTGCTTCTGTTGTCACTGAAGTGTAGGTGCTTTGTGGGGGAGGTTTTGGCTCTTCCATTGGGATCCCTCACCACCTGGCCAAATGGCCCAGGAGTAGAGAACCCCATACCCAACCCAGACTGCAGTTACACAAGCTGGCACCTACTCACAACATGGCTTGTGATATTCCTCACTTTTGCAAGAAGTTGTCGTCACATTTCTAATGAGCACAAAGGGATGTTGGCGCCTCCATGTTCTTTTAATGACATGGCTGGCAATCTACTTAACTCTAACTCCGTGGGAAATGTGCTCTTGTCCCCCTCACTGCTTCTAAGAGCACCTTGAATGTTTCTTAGAACCTTCTATCCAAGTACTGATCAAAAAGTATACCATGCTTTGTAGAAAGTCCACAAGAAGGAAATCAGGATGATTGGTAGTCCAGAAAAAATAACCCACAAGGAAAGATTACACGAGCCAGCTTTGCCAAGCTTAAACAGGAGGGCAGGAAAGAAAAGCAAAGAAAATCTTCAACAGGCTGCTACAAAAGTGAGCGAAAATCGTCTATTTGTTCTCATGGTGAATTGGACAAAACATAGTGAGCATAAATTGCCAAAATTGAAAAAGTGAAAGGTTTGAAGAGCAGTGATCTGAAATATCTAACAATGGCCAAAAACCTGTCAAATATCCATCCTAGGAAATTTCTCTGAAGGCGTTAAATGACATCTGCAAAGAAGGGGAAAAATGAGCTAGTGAAATATCTTTTATGCCATCATCTATGATTCCATAGCTCGCACTGTACAACTGATAAGTTACAGCCTGAGGTACTCACATGTGTGACTGATGGCTCTATTTGTCACAAATCAGTGCAATTTTATACATTTGGACATGTTCACACACATGTCTACATATCAAAAAAATATCAAACCTAAGTGTCTGAAATATATAGCTAAATTGTGCATGGCTAAACATATGGCTAACTTCACTCTCTGCAGGAATTACTGGTTGTCACAGAGGAATTATGTCTTCAATAGCAGTACCATTTTACCAGAGGAGGCACAAGCACTTTGATCAGTCCTATCGCAACATTCAGACAAGATATGTACTTGAGGAATATGCAGCAAGAAAGTAAGTGCCATGTATTTGAGCATAGACAGGTCTCTGTTTTGGGTAGTCAGTTCTTAGAATCAAGATACTTACCTTTCCCCTCCACCCAAAAAAATTGCCATTTATACACGATGATAGTTTTCCACTTCCATGGGCACGCTCCTTATCTATAGTCTCCCACCAGCATAGCTAAACTTCCTACCAACACTGCAAGATACCAACACAGACCTTTTAGCTTAGGATCTGTCCTGTTTGGTATCCCTAAATTGAAAATTCTTCCTTGTAGGCTAAAATTGAAACTGACTTAAGAAAAATTGTCATGAAATTTATTTTAAGTCATAGAAATAGCTTTTACCTGTTTTTCCATGTGACATTATGATATTTCTCCTCCTGAAGTTGGCTATAACTAATTACAGTTTTTGTGATTCAATTTCCTTTTTTAAACTTAAATGAAGACTTAATTATTCTCATTTGAAATCTCAGAGTTTTAACAAGAGAATACACATTCTTTGTATCTCAAAGCCTAAAACTTTGTACTGTGGTTGCTTCAGAATCACCATTCTCCCTACTTAGTAATTAACATGCCTACCTATCTGTCTAGATGGTCCAGATTCCCTTAAGAAAGAGGACAGTTGCAGAAAGTTCTGTGTAATATAGAAAGGCAGGAATACTTGGAAACAGACAATGCTATGGGGAATCTTTGTGATTTCTGCATTAGACAGGCTGGTACCCTTGTGGTTCATTGAAATGCTATCATCACACCTAAGTGATTGAAGACTGAAATAAATATAGATTTAATAGAATGTAATAAAATGCCCAGTGATCCCCAGTGACAGATGATGGGCATTAAGCCCTTGAAGCACGAGTGACAATCAGCACCTGTGCAGTCAGTGAAGATGCAAAGGTTTCTAACTGAACAGAGCTCAGTCACGATGTTCCGCTCACTCAGCTCTAAGTAATTTCTTTGACATTTGTGAGTTCATGTTTTATCTGAATTGCTGGGTTATAACAATGTCTTTTATATTTGAAGGGCTGCTTCCAGGAAGGCTGCTTATTATGAATCATCTGGCTTGGGCAAAACAACGTGTAGACTCTGTGCCAGGAGGGCACGCACCTTGGCGCATGAAGCGATGCAGGAATCCAGGAAAAGGTAAAGCTCTGTTGGTCCAATCTGGCCTGTGTAGTGGCTCTAGTCCCAACTGTTTTGCCACAGGTCTTTTCAGAATTGACAAGACTGGAGGCTTCTCTGTCACTGTTCTTCACTAATCTATTTTGGCTGGAACACTAAATGACTGAGTGTCACTTTCAGTCTCATATTTCAACCCAGGGTTGTTCCCCTGATCCCCACTCTGACCCTTGAAAACAGCTTTAAACCAAAAATAAATTAGAATCTACTGGGTACCCAGAACTCATTTTGAACAGAGCTACTCCACTCTTCCTAAATTTCTAATTTGGATCAATTTAAACATTTTAAATTCTTTCCTGAATATCAAAAGGGTTTACTGTCATGTCTCAGTTACCACCTTGATAAGAAGTCCCAGAGTAACTGTGCTGATGACAATACTCCCCTAAGTGAATGTCACTGTTTCTTCACTGCTTTGCTCTACAGTTACGGCACCAAAGACATGCAGGATTTATATTACAAGAAGGAATTCTGCCTTGTTTGTAGAAAATATGTTGTTCAAATCACATACATCCATATGGTTCTGGTACTTGTATTGGTTTGAAATACCTAACCTCAGAACAGAAATCTGTAGGAAAATCAAATGATTTTGTATACTTTAATTTAGGTTTTAAAAAATGTTTTTAATTTCAGCAATATTAAAAAAAATGGCAAATCACAGCTGGTATTTAAAGTACATTGAAATGGTACAAATAATTTTTTTAAAGTATAAGACAAATAATATCTCGATTCACTGAATTTCATGGAAGTTTTCTTATTTGGATTATGCTTTCAGAGTCTTGCCATATGTTGACTATATTGACAGACTTGTTAGAAATATCTGATATTCAGTACCTTCTTTTGTCCTGGGAAGGAAAAGAGTAGCATAGGCTGTTTACTGAATCAGCATGAATGAAGGAAACTGAGCTAGCTCCTCCTAAAAACATTTATGAGTTGGAGTATTTTTAGAAATTCTGAAAAATCTGTGGAGTTAAGTTTTCAGGGAACAGTTCACAATTTTTTCAGAACTTTCCATTTTTCCTGGTAGTTTCTATAATACTTCCTGCTCATCCTTGCCAAGGGACAGCTCTTTTTTGCATGCAACTGCTCATCAAATCCTGGTGAACTCCTTGATCTGTATCTTTCAGGTGAGGTCAGGTGATACAACCCATGGAGCTACAAGAGCTCTGAGATTCTGAAGCTTCTAAAACTAAGGGTATTATGTAAGCAAGGCACAACTTTTAACAGGTTATGAACAGGCACAGAAATTGCCTCCACTCCTCTGCCTTTTTGTGTCCATGGGAAGGAAAATCAGGGGCCAGAAGGAGGCCAGGCAGGTTCTTCGTCTTGATTACCAGAGGAATCTGTGGAACCATGTCAATGTGACCACAGCAGAACTCAAGACTTAGGGCTATGACCCCACAAATACAAGGTGAAAGAATATGAAGAAAATTCACATGATTTCATATACTCAGGATAGGCAGATAGATGCTAAGAATGATTCCTAACCTAAATTTTACATCCTACTTATATGGTTTCAGAGCCCTCGGTGGTCTTATGTGTATGAGTGACAAAGCTTCACAGTGGTTACCTGATTTTTTTTCTTGTCCCACAGGAGTCATGAGCAAAAGTCTCATGTAAGTGATGAGAAAAGAATCCGTTTTGCCAGTGAATTGTCTGCTTTGGAAAAGGAGATTCACACAGCCAGGCACCGTGCTCGAGAGCATCTGGATAGACTTGCTGTGCAAAGAATGGTACCTGCAAGATCTTTTTACTCCTATGCAAAAATAATTACAAGTTATACTGAAATGAAGACCTGTGCTTCAAATATGAGTAGTGATTAAGCATCTTTTTGTGAATTTAAGGTTAGATATCCTACCTTCTTTGAGTCTGGTGCCAGATGTTTCTTTTCTTTTCCCATGTTTAATAGGTAGAAGAAAATATGGCTCTGGAAAGACATATCATTGAGGAAAGAATAAGTCGAGCCCCTGAAATTCTAGTGCGCCTGAGGTCTCACACCATCTGGGAAAAGATGTCTGTGAGCCTTTGCTTTACTGTACAAGGATTTCCAACCCCTGTCGTACAATGGTAAGAGACTGGCCTTTCCTAGCCCTCTAAAAATGTTGTTAAGCTTTTTTCATTTGAAAGTTATGCCATAACTGAAAAGTGTCATGTATGTAATGGCTTTGTTAAATCCCCTTTATAATCCTCCTAGATGTGCTGGATTGTAGCAGTTGGTACTGCAGTGAAAGGAGTGGGAGGAAAACTTGCTGAGTGGCCCTGTGCAATGAGAGAAACAAACCCAAGCATTTCAGAAGGCAGACAGTGGAAGGCATTCCAGTCTTTCTGGCCATTGAGTTTCCTGACCACAAAGTAGCAAGTGGCAAAATACACTTTCTAAGCCCGGATAAATGTGCACAGCACCATTGCTGTCATGGGCTCTACTTGTAGTCATTGAAGAGGACATCAAAGTCCTTTCTGCTGCCCTTTTCTCTGGACAGGGGCTATCCTGTATATATGAAGGCTTCAGGATGGACTGTAAAGACCTAGCATGAGGCATAATTCTGTTGCTGTTCCCCTTTTCTGTGCTGAAGTGTTCTACTGTGGTGCAACACAAAGTTTGCTTCCTATCTTTAATCTGGGTTAGTAGACTTAAAAGTTCAAGCCCCATGCCATCTTGTCTTTACTTCTTTTCCTCATATTCTTGATTGAGTGCACATTTCTCTTTCTACTTCCTTGCTGCTATGATGGTCCTGCTTTACCTTCATGGTCCAGTATGTACTTATCCATACATATTGGAAAATACTCCATGCAAGTAGAGATAGTTCAGATGATAGTAAATGATATCTTGATCCAAAGATCTACCAGTTGAATGAATAGTTGTTGATATTTATGAGTTGTTTTTTTTTCTTCTTGGTTGTCAGGTACAAAAATGAGGAATTGATTTCTCCTGCAAGTGATCCAACAAAGTACAGAATTGAAAGTAAATATGGAGTACATGTGTTACATATAAACAGGTAAATCTTTCTGGGGAATACCACAGGTTTTTTATGCTCTATGCAAAGCATTTTATATCAAATACAATTAAAAGTTCACAAAGCGGCTGAAAGAGAATGGTTAAATTCATCACACTTTTCTGTTGGTACTCACTTTTAGGCTGGAGAAGGTTCACTGAGTACCTGAGTATTAGATTATGAAAATGAAATGATAAATTAGATATTTGTATTCATTCACTTCAGCAATCTACAAGATATAAAAAAGAAGAGGCAAGTAGCTGAAAAAATGGTAGTTCCTTTTTTATTAGAATTATATCTTCTCAGCATTTGAAGTGGAAAATTATGTGTTCTTGTCATGATGAAGCTCTTGTAGGTAAACAAAATTCTAGCTGGGCAGGCTAGGGATACACAGCTGTATTTGTTTTACTATATGCTAGGTTCTGCTTACTTTTTCATCTCCCTTTTTTTTCTTCCAAAATTTAAGAAAGTGTAAATTACTTATTTAATGGTTCTGATTTAATTAATTTTACTTTTTCAAAATGTGAACTTTATGGTATAGAACGTGCTTGGTATAACAGCTTCCCATAAACTAATCCTATACATTCTGAAACAATTGATATGTTATGTGCGACTTGGTGTAAGCTTTTTAAAAAATATAAAATCCCAAATGAAAATAAAGGTATGACTGTGGTATTTAAAAAGAAAATGAATATATAGAGCAGAGACACAAACCTCTTTTAATTTCTCCATAACATGAGCATCAGCTGTGCTGAAACAGCTGGAATATTTGTGGCTAACACTTGGCTGGCCAAACATTTAATCTTCTACCCTATCTCCATCTGTCAGCAGTGGAAGCAGCCCTGAGCACAGCCTTATGACATTACTAAAGAAAATAAGTGCATCATTCCTTCTGCTTTTGGGAAAGACAACTTGCCTTTGCCATCTTGCAGCCAAGTCCAGCCCAACTGTCAACCTTTTCATAGCTCAGGATGGGCGAAACATATCCTGTACAGAGCCTGGCAGCAAGAATCACCAGGTTGTTGCTTCCTAAGATGCTCCAAAGGCACTCAGTCTCCTACCCCCAGGTTATGGATAACTTGCAAACTGCTCTCTGTATTCATGAAATCTACCCACACTGCTGTTTCTGGCCACCAACATTACTTTTGAAGATAGTAACAGGAGGTTGAAATATGAAAACAGCTTGTCCTTTTGCACTCCTCTCCCTTTTTAGCAGGGAAATGGAAAACTCTCTCCCTTGTCTGGATATGTGTGAGTGCCAGTCAGGAGATGAAAATTTGGTCACTTCCTGATGTGAGTGACTGTGGTTGTTTATTTCCCTTGGTTAGCCCTCCTGAGGGACTGCTTGGTGAGTCCAGATGCCAGTTATGTAATAAGTAGGTTGGCTTGTGACATTTTGGGAGTAAATAGCTTCTAGAATAAATGAGAATCAATGCTGATGCTGCTTTCTGAGCACCTGTAACCATCAGGCTGAAGGCTAATCATGGCTTCCATCCTCTTAGTGCTTTTTATCTCTTTTCTCTGCTGGTTATCAGTCATGTAGGTACAACCAGCTTTGGGAGTGTTCAGACTCAGCCATAATTCAGGCAAGTTCAGAGATACCACAGAGTCATTTACTGGCACCCACGCTGGTTTCCCCACCCCCTGCCTACTAGTCCCAGGCCTGTATGTACTCATGCAGAGTCCCTAACTTTCAGCCAAGCTGCTCTCTTCAGAGACTCTTGTTCCATTTCTCTTTCATTCTGTCTGGCAGTGTGGTCTTTTTGCTGCTTAAAGGTTCCTGGCTGCTCTTCCACAGATTTCCCTTCTACACTTAAAATAATTCTGGGGTGTGGTTATGATTTATACAGTTTATTAAATTAAAATTTCTTATTTATTTATTTATTCTTTATTACTAATACATTTTATGTCAAAACTTGATCATCAGTTGCATTTTGTGTCCTAAAAGCACAGAAAATGGACATGCAGGAAATTGAAGAACATTTTGTTAACACATAATGAACATTGAGTGTATATTGTATTGAAAGAAATAGATATATAAATAATGCTTAAAATATGTAAAATATTAATGTTTTTATACAAACTTATAAATCAATTCTGTATCTTCCATTAATATCTTTGTGCACTTAAATTCTGTATTTTATGAATAATTTGTATTTCTGGGAGGTGGAGCCATTGGGAGTTTCTTCCTATCCACTTCTGTGCTCTTCTCAGCTGTTCGTACTAAAGTGCTGAGCTGAATGTAATCTTACCCACAGCCGCTCAGAACGGCCTTGGAATTTCTTGGCTACTTTTCTAGCACTTCAGCGAAGCCCAGGGAGTGAACTTTTTCCTTCTGATGCAAGTGTGATATTTATTCCTGTGAGTATTCCCTGATCCCAGTGGAAACATTCTTGAGGCACCGAAACCTTACCGTCACCTTGTTGTCTTAAAGTAGTAACTGGACACGATTTCATCCCCCACTGTTTGCTGTTCTCCAGAACCCATGAGCCTATATAGTAACCAGATAATTTTAATTATATTTTTTATGATGCAACATTCTCAATTACCACATTTTCTGCATGCATTCAGTGCTATCATGATCATACAGTGTCTCTTTCTTGCTCCTTTTAAACTTCTTCGAATGGGAGTTCGAGCTCAAGACCTTCCTTGAGCAGTAAAAAGAAAGGGTTTGGAGTTCAAGTCTATTTTTTGCACATCTCATAATTATAGCAGAAGTGATATGCACTGGGGTAGTGGTTCATCCCATCTTTCACCTCACATCTGATAGGTTAAAAGGAGGAGACTGAGGAATCTCTGGAGTAAAAGCTACTGATAGCTGAAATGAATCATACGTGTCTGAGAATGTGTGGATTTGTTTAAAATGTATTTTTTTATTCCACATATTTTTAATCCCATGGATTGACACATAGTACTAGAAAAGATTTCTGTATCAATGGTAGTCAAGATGAGGGTGGCCATTGCTTTATGGCAGAGCTGAAAAATATTTTCTGTCTCAGGGAATATCTTAGTAATTAACAGTTGTAACATTTTTAACTTCTTAGTTACTAATACTTGTTTAACAACAGAGTTGGGCTTTTTTGTGTTTTTGTTTACTGTGATGATTTATTGAATGGATCGCTTGTTTTTATTCAGCTGTGATTGACTATGTTATACTCCCAGCTACCTTGGCTGGTGTGTAGAGCAGACAGCAGGATGCTCCTCCCTGGGGATATTCCCTACTCCCACCCCTCAGTGAGTGGGAGGGTGAGCTGAGCTGGGTACCAGGGGCAGGGAAGGACACTTGACTTTCCAGAGCACTGCCGGTGTGGTTTGGCCACACGGATTCAAATATATCAGGCTCAGGGTTTGACAGCATTTTGCCTTTTATTAAGGCCCTCTCCCTTTCCTGTTAAAGTGACAGCCGAAGCAGTGCATATCATATGAGAGGGAAGGTTTGCAGCAGCATCAGCAGCAGTGAGGCAGAGCCAGCAGAGAGCAGTGTAACACCTGCTGGCAGCGGGCAGAGCCAGCCTCGGAGCACCACCGGCACCGCTTCTAAAAGGAAAGCTTAAAAATTGAATGAACCTTCTAGTCTAGCTATTCTCATTTAACAAATGATTCTGTGAGGTCAGCAGAGTGCTATTTTAGTTTGATTAGGCACAAAAGACTTGAGATGATTTAATCTGGAGAGATAGAGAGCGAGGCGTGCCCTGTCCCCGCTGGAGGCGGGAGCAGCGCAGAGCAGAGGTGCTGAGACAAAGGCGAGCGATCCTCCGGTGCAGCCCGCAGAGCCTTTGAGCCGGGCGAGGTTGGTGGGTGATAGACTGCAGCTCCCTGGGTTTTGCAGGTTTGCAGTGTTGGTGGCTGTATAGGCAGCAAAAACGTGTACTGCTCTCCTTTCCTTGCTGAAAGGCAAAAAGCAGCCCCCAAAAATGAGATCTGACTCGTCAGTCACCGTCCCGTATAAGCTACTGTAGCTGGGGGCTTGAGGAAGTGGCCACCTCATAACAGAGGTCCCTCTTCCCTCAACGTGAAATCCAACCAAACAAAAAGAATCAGATTCATTCTGACAGGAGAATCAGGACAGGAGATGGCGATTCTGCAGAGTAGTTCCACATTTTGATGTCATATTGCCATAACACTGAATATTTTGTCATTTGGATTCAAAGGAGTAATTTTTAACTCTGCAATTTACTACGCACTGCCTCGTGTTCTTTACATGCATTGAATTGTGTTCTAATTCATGCAAAGATGCTATTTCACTCTTAACTCCTGGGTTTAAATCTACACTATGCAGTTGGATGAATATATGCATTTTAAATAGATGTATCTGCCTGGGGAATATTCCCCACACAAGTATTAGCACTTCAGAACCTCATGTGGATTCAGAGCAATTTAATTTTTGCAAAAAAGTATTAGCACCTTGGGACAGATACAGTTCTGCACTCACATTTTATGCTATCTAAATGTACTCTATGCATATTTTATCTGACCTTTGTAGAGGCTGAAAAACACATTCTCCACCATAAAACAAGAATAACTGTTAGACCACACCTTGCCTCCTGGGTTCTTCAAATGTAATTTCTAACTGGTCTTGACTCAGTGCACTTTACAGTGCAATTTAGGAAATCTAAGATTTTTTTTTTAACATATAAGGAAATAGATAATTTCCGAGATAATCCTCCATCTGAGAATTATCTGGCACAAAAGAAAAGTCAGAACCTTATATAACTTGCTATCCTGTCCAACTTCATAGTGGATATGAAACAAAAGTGCCATCTAGCACCTAGACACTGAAACCCTACATTTCCAATGCCAGATTTAGGGGGTTTTAGTGAATACTAGGCTGTCTAAGATGGTTTATTTCTCTTGGAGAGTCAGATGAGTGATAGTAGCAAAGACACATAAATTGCTTTCAAAGCAGTAAGCTAGAGAAAATGGGTAGAGTAGTTATGACCTCTTAAATAGCAAGAAGTGCCTGGCCTGTGGAATTGTGTGTTCTTAATAACTGTAAGAACATATTTTCTCTTCAAAAAAAACACAGGCTGCTGTAAGAATGTGGTCACTATTTGGTCAGCTACTTTCTTATGTTCTTCAGAGAAAATTAATTATCATTAATTATTATTTAATTTTATTATTAATATATTATCAATATTTTTAATAATTAATTATTATTCATAATTTATCCCTAACTTTTGTCAAATAATTGATTTCAGATTTTGAGCTTCTTTTGGCTAAAAATATGACCCTTTTGTGAATCTCATGGCAGTTCTAGAGACATTTAAGATAATATTCTGTTTTCTCTACCTTAGACAGCATTGCAAACAGAAAGAGCTCATCAAAAGACGTATTTTGCTGTTTCTTAGGAGAGCAAAACTATGGGGAAGGGATTGACATGAGATATGTATACATTTGAAAAGTTAATCAGGTATCTGCCATTGTTTCTTCATTTCCATGAGACAACTTTGCAGTTCTTATACCTTTAAATTTTCAACACTTTGAGTGGTTTAGCACAGTTTAGGACCCCAAATTATTCGACAATACATGTTTCTCTATTTTCTGGATTATTTTAGGCAACTTGTTGTTTAACAATAAATCACTCTTTAGATGCTAAATTCAGTCTAATTCTTATAGATATTGGTTCCTGTTTAACTGTTTTATCTGGTGTTCTGCTGGAAAATGAAGCCAACGCTGAGAGCAGATGATGATTGGTTTAAAGTGAGATTTAATCAGAGTTAACCTCAGTCAAGCAGTGCTGATTTTTTTATCTTTATTGTTAACACTCTATAGCAACAACAAAATGTGGGAGAAGGGCTAAGTTGGATTTGAGAGAAGTGAAGCAGCCTGAAGTTATGCTTTGTTTATGTGAGGAAATGGCCTAGTGCAGCAGTGCTGGTGTAGTGTTCATCACTCATTTATGAGCTGGGTGCTGTGTGCTGTCTAAATCATGTCCAGGCCAGGGAGGGATCCAGCCTGATCAGCCCACACAGGATGGCTGTCCCAGCAATGTCCTGCCGGGTGTAAGTGTGCACCATCCCTCAGGAGGGTCTAGCTCATCCAGGAGAAACCTGGCCATGCAGGTGGCAGGAAGACACTGTGCACCTCTGTAGGTCTTTGGCAAGATGTGGGTTGGGTGGTGGCTTGAAGGTCAGGAAGCCTTTGCAGAGCAGGGATCAGGGGACAAAGCCTTCAGGGCATGCTGTGGTATATACCTGCCATCAGTGCCTAGGAAATGCACTCCTGGGCTCTGCTGACACAGCAAATTAAAGACATGCTTTATCACAGTGACCTCCTGGTGTGGGATAGACTATTTTCTCACCCTTCAGCCCTGGGATGCCAGATATCCAGACTGCTCTCTGGAAAATATCCCTTAATATCCCCTGAGCTGTGTGGGGGAGTCCTTTTGGTGAGCTGTAGTGCATCAGGGCAAGGGCTGTTCTAAAAACATCAACATTAAGGCAATCAAGATCCAGTTTCTGGGGATCAATGCTGTTTAATTCGATAATATGCAATATATGTTATTAAATATACTGTGTGCTATATTTACACTATTTAATGTATATTCTATATATAGTTTCTTAAATTAGGGATATAGCAGAGTGACAAAAATGCCTTACAGCTCCAGAACAGTTAATTCTGCAATGTGTCTTGTAAGAAATTTTTGAGCTTCTTCATTTGTTGTTAACTTCTTATATCATAGTAAGATAAAGTACCAGACTCTGATAAATGCATGAATTATTTACATTTCAGCATAGAGGCATAACATGCCTTAGGAAATGGCCCTGTACTGCAGTTTTATATTGCTTTTTGACATTTTGTTACATGTGTAATATAATAAAATAGTGTGAAACTGGGATAGTAAAAACAAAATGTTCTGCTTAAAAAAAATTCTTAGCAAAAAAGTGTTGTCAAGTCTGACATCTCTCAAACAAGTCCAGAATCAGTTAAGCTTTATAAGCTCTGCAAACAAGTATTATAATTTCTTTAAGATCCTTCATGAAAACAAACTGATGTTAAACTAGATGTTAAATAACATCTATCCCAGAGAATGGTGATGAATGAGATTACATCCAGCTAGTGGCCAGCCACAAGTGTGATCCCCAGTGCCCAGTGTGGGAGCAAGAACTGTTTGATATTGTGGTCAGTGACATGGATGGGGGGAGTGGGTGCAGCCTCAGTCAGTCTGCAGATGTCACCAAGTTCAGTGGGAGTGCTGATCTCCTGGAGGGTAGAAAGGGTCTGCAGAGGGATCTGGACAGGCTGGATCAATGGGCTGAGGCCAGCTGTGCGAAGTTCAAGAAGGCAAAATGATGAATCCTGCCCTTGGATCAAAACAATTCCAGGCAGGACTACAAGCTGGGCACAGAGTGCCTGGAAAGCTGCTCTGTGGGAAAGGACCTGGGCGTGCTGGTTGACAGTGACTGAACATGAGCCAGTGTGTGCCCAGGTGGCCAAGAAGGCCAAGGGCATCCTGGCCTGGATCAGCAATAGAGTGGCCAGCAGGACCAGGGCAGGGATTGCCCCCCTGTACTTGGCACTGGTGAGGCCACACCTCGAGTTCTGTGTCCAGTTCTGAGCCTCTCACTACAAGAAAGACATTGAGGGGCTGGAGTGAGTCCAGGGATGGGCAGTGGAGCTATTGAAGGGTCTGGAGCACAAGTCTGATGAGGTTCAGCTGAAGGAAGTGGGTGTGTTTAGCCTGGAGAAACAGAGGCTCAGAGGGGACTTCATTGCTCCTACTACTGCCTCAAAGGAGGTTGTAGCCAGGTGGGGCCAGGCTTTTCTCCCGAATAATAAGTGAAAGGACAAGAGGAAATTGCCCTAACTGCACTAGGAGAGGTTTAGTTAAGATATTAGGAAAAATTTCTTCACTGAAAGAGTTGTCAAGCATTGGACCAGACTACCCAGGGAAGTGGTTGAGTCACCATTCCTGGAAGTTTTCAAAAATCATGTAGCTCTGGCACATGAAGTCATAGTTTAATAGTTTAATATGATGGTAGTGCTGGGTTGACCATTAGTCTTAATGATCTTAGGTGTCTTTTCCAACCTTAACAATTCTTTGATTTCAATTCTTTTAAATTGTTTTTCAAGCTCACTGCGCCTGTCCAGACTGCACTAGGGTTTCCTACCCAGCTGCAAACTTTTTGGTTATGTAGTCTAGGCTTAGGACTTGCCCTTATGTCTTTGATAATTATTTGTATGATAAAATTTGTAATTGATTTCTTGATTTTGTGAAATATGTAAGCCAAAGTGTTGCCTCCAGGAGGAGCTATTAGATCTGTAAATTTAGAGAGATAAATTGCAACTTAATAGAACGTTCATCAAGTTGTGCTTTAGCCACCACAGTACAGATAGTATCATTTTTATGATATGACACTGTCCAGAACATATGCATGAAGTGAAAAATAGGTGTTTGATGTGTCTGTGACAGCTGCTACATACTCCAAAATTGGCATCTTGTTAGGCAATTTCCATAAAACACTCTTACATATTCCTTCTCCCACATCTGGGATATATGACCTCTTAGAGGAAAAGTGCAATCAGAATTTCATCACTTGGAAGCTGCTAAGAAGACACAAATTTGTTCTTCTGAAAGGAAACTAAATGGATGCATTCACAGTATTGTATCTCATAATTGAAAATTTTTGATTGACCTCCATTTAATTTAATACTAAATAAACTATTCCTGATGGACTCCATTTTAAGTAAGAAAAGAATAGGGGCATCAAGGTTTGTATCTATATCTTAACAGCTGGTCATATATGTCGTCATGAACTTTAAGGAAGGATGTATTAAGTGAGAAAATGTAGCAGTGTTTTGCACCAAGTAGCTATTTTTTGCTATTTGTTTATACTGTCCTTGCATAATAAATTTTTTTCTCACTAAAAAATATAATAAACCAAGCCATGTATGCACATAAGCAATTTTGATCAATGTTCCTGTTTTTTTTATAATTTTCCTGGATTGAGATATGAGAGAGGCAAAAAATATCAGTGTCTACCAGCTGGAAATACCATAGAGGGCAGAATTTTAGCAAGAATCACGTGTACTTTTATTCCATGTCTCTCTCATAAAATATGGCAGAAAGGTAAGATGGGTTTAGGAAGGTTACATAGAGAAGGGAATAACCAGACTGTCATTGTCCAGCTATCTCCTTTTGATCATTCTCCAAAGGTCATTTCCAGTTTGCTCAAGTTAATGCAGCCTGCACACTAAGCCATGATAAAACTGCAGTTAGAAACAGTAGCTGCTTTCTGATTGTGGTTCATCAATGTCTTGTATTGTGTAGACAACAAAGAGCTCTCTACACTCTCTACCAGTAAAGAGCTTTATATACTTTCCTTATGGATGACATAGTTTGGCTTTAATATCAATCATTATTAGAATTTTTATTTGCATAAAGAGACAACGGCTTTTCTCCTTCTTCTTTTCAGAGCTGACTTTGATGATTCTGCAACCTATTCAGCAGTTGCAACAAACGTCCATGGTCAGGCATCAACCAATTGTGCTGTGATTGTGCGAAGTAAGTCCTACTTTATATTTAAAACAATAAATAAATATAATGCTCATCTCATTGAATGTTTCTTGTATGTTTATTCATAGGGTTCAGAGAGGATGAAGAGCCTCACCCAGCTGCGATTATGCCCTTCCACTGTAAGCCTTTTTTTCTGTTTCTTTAGATAATTTATGTCCTCTTGTCAGAGTAATGTTTTACTGATGAGAAACTGGATACAACTCGTTGCTTCTGACTTTGCTTTCTAAGCATTGAGTTACAGTAGGAACTGTCTAGATGCTCTTGCTTTCCCACTTGAATTTCTAGACCAGCATACAGTATAACAGAAAACTCCACCTCCTGCTCAGGTCAGATGCTAATCTGTGTCAAGTACAATTTATTTGTACTCAAGAATGCTTTCATTTTCTCATACATAGTGCCCCTGTCATATGATGTCTGCTTCACCCACATTGATGTCCAGTTTCTGGAGAAGTTTGGAGTCACTTTTGCAACTGAAGGTGAAACACTGACCTTGAAGTGTTCTATGTTGATCACTCCAGAGCTGAAAAGACTACGACCTCGTGCTGAATGGTATAGAGATGGTAAGTTATTACAAAGAATAAAATCTACCTGGAAAATGCTGGAGAAGACATTGAGGATACAGGTCAGGTTTAGAACATCATATTCTCAGAATTAAATCTGGAATAGAGAAAAAAAATATCACTAGTTAGAATTTATAGTCCTGCACTCTCAATTAAGTGACTTAGTCAACATTTTCTTGAGCACACATTAATTGCAGCAGGGGGTAACCTCATATTGTGATAGCACAATAGTTAGAACATTTACTTGGAAGAGATCCAAAGCCAGTTCTTAGATTTCACAATGACTCATAGTTGAATACTCTGACCACTGAGCTGAAGGGTACTCACAGGGCAGTAAATTTAAGTTTGAAGTACTGAGATATGGGTATGGGTCTCCACTTTAATCTTGCTCCAGCACTTATTGTGAATTTTATGTTAAAATCACCTGAATGCATAGTTAGGCAATACTTGTAGAAGCCAGGCCTGATACACATATGTTTGTTCTGCTGTTTATGTGCCATGTTAGTTGGTTTCTTACCTTGCCTCTTTTGTCTGTGAAAACCCATGTTGTGCTGGGTGAAGCAGTCGTACCGTGAAGTACTCAAAATAACATCACTAAACTTATCGTATACTGAGGTGGATGGTACACAAACCCTGGATGAGTAGTGTTTGTTCACTGCAGCAAAAAAGGGTTTTGAAACATAAAGCTAGCTACCTAGAGCTTAATGGATAGGAGCCTGTTGCAGATATTTAGCCCACCACTTCTCACCAACCACAATCCCTGTGGGATTCTAAATTAATTATCCTACCTAAGGATTTAAGGAAAGCCTTGGTTATTTTTGAATGGTTATACTTTTCCCCAAAGGGGTCACATTTGAGAATATTGGACTTCCAAGACTGGTGTTTACACTGGTCCCAAAAATGTTGGCCGAAATTTCCATAGTGGACAAAATATGATGAATAAACTAAGAAATGACAGTAAGATTAATAAGGCGGTCAAGAAAATTCAAGATTATGAAAATCGTAAAAAGAATGATTTTGTTGCTTGTTATGCCTTTTGTTTCACATACATCATAGTCTTACATAGATTCACGTCTGATCCTTCAGGGAACAAACTGCTACTTAATCTTTCCTTTCTATTTTTCTATTGTTGTGGATACTTCCTTCTGGTGAGCTATTAGATGTCACTAAAATAAAAAATATGAGATAATAAAAGTAGCTTTTTCTGTTTGGTGAATAACCTAAAATCTAAGGCTGGCCCTGGAATTCAGATTCTGCTCCCACTGAAGCATACAGGAATTTTGCCATACACTTCAGGATATTTAATAACTAAAAATAATCACTCCACTCTCAGATGAACCATGATTTTTAAGGGTACCCTTACTTTGTCTCCTACTGGGCACAGTTTTTCAAGGTGCAAAATCTCTCAAATTCTAAGTTTGAAGCTGCAGATAAAAAGAACTTCTGGTTTTCAAGGAATGCACAATATTGTTCCACTTTTCACTGAACATGAATTTTTCTTGCACTATGGACAAAAGCTCATGACCCTTTCTCTTTGTGCCTTCATAATGACAAGATAACTCCTTGATATATAACAATAATAGTATATATAATGCTCTTTGTTTTCCCCCTTATTTAACTTAGTAAGTCCTTACTTGTCAACACCTGAGATGAAAACTTACTCTGTTTTAAGCCAATAGGTTTTTTTCTAGGGAGTCAAGTATGTGTCCCTCCCATTATTCTAATCATGTTACATGAAATAGGATGTTACAAACAAGCTTAGATTTGTCCTTCATTACAAGTACATGGATCACAATATTTCCAAGAGGTGTACAGGTGTTTCAAATGGCAGAACTTGTTCCCAAATGCAGCAGGAATTCACGCACTATGAACCTTTGTTATGTGCTGCAGTTCCCTGTGTTGAGTCCCTTGAGAGCTGGAGGCAATATATATAACCAATGAGAAGTTAATAATTTGTCCAACAACATGTGCTTTAGACATTCTGGTTCTTTAAAAGAGGTAATATTTGATTCTACTCTTGCATTAAGACTGTGCTCTTTCTAAAATTTTTCAGTTTGTGTTAATCAAATAATAACGACTATAGCCCCTAGATGGCTATGTATGATTTACTTCTAATAATTATACATAGGAGAATTATGTGTTTATCTGGCAGAAATAAACTTCACACTAGTGAGCCTTATTGAGGGTATCTAGTAGACTCCTAGGGGCATATAAGTCAGCTCAATCAAATCTTCTGAACAGATTTGGGATTTCACAAGCATGAATATGATATCTATTATTCATGGCCCACATAAAACAATTTAGGATACTGAAAGAACCATTCAAGGTACTGAAAGAATGAAATCAAAATAATACTTTAGGAAAGTGCATCTACTCTGGACATTACTTCAACTGATAGCAGGAACTTTCTGTTATTGATCTCTAATGTAATATAAACACTATAAAGCTATACGTACCAGCATTCTGCAACCATTTAAACTGTAGTCTAGATTAAAATAATTCAGAAGCAAAAAATCATGGAATGAAGAATCTAGCTAAAATTTCAGCAGAACAAAAAAGACATGATGAAAAGAAGGTTTTGTATGTATGTATGTAGTATTTATGTAGTAGTTCCCCACTCTTCGTATGAATTTTAATCAGAGTAATGTATTAGGAAAATTATCCTACATATTAAAAACAGCTTGTGAGGCTTGAGACACACTGCCTCTGAGGGTGAGTCTTCTGAAAGTAAATTCTGAGAGAAATAACAGAGCACAATCTGTAAATAGACTGTGAAGAGTGAGAACTTGTAATTGTAGTATTATTGTGGTGGTGTGTTTATGAATACTTGCTCTATTACAACTTTTAAATATGTTTGGGACCTCCAAACTTCATTCTAATTGTCTTACCTACAAAGTCATTCATCCAGACTGCATTAAAAAAAGAAAAAAAAAGTGGGCTTCTGTTGATTTCTGGTGGATCTTTGGCTTTGTGTGGGGGAGAGAAATTTTTCTGCTCTTACCAAACACAACTTCCTCCTCAATTTCTGCTGTCAGGTACACATACAGAATGGAAAAGGGTGATTCTGGCCTTAGTAGCATTACAGGCTTACCTACAATTTCTACATATTCAAACTATGGTGACTGCCAATTGACTGAAGCTTGGAGTCTAAAGAAGTGACCAGGTTTTCAGAGATGCTGGTTAATCAATGTTTTTTTTTGGCTTAGGATTTTCCACAGGGCTCATGCATTGGTTAAAGCTTCTAGGTGAAGATATTTTCTGATTTAATTTAAAGTACATCATGTCTCTCTACACAAAGTCTGAGTACCATTGTGACAGGCATGAGAGAAAGGGGACACTCAGGTTTTCTAGGTAAGGATCCCATGACTAAGGATCTCATGGGAAGGAATGTGATTAAATTTAGTTTGTGTGCTTCTCATAGAACTGCTACATGCTTAGCTGATTATGCAATTTACTGCTGTAGGACTTAGTAGCATGGGTCTTCCACATGCTTTATTATCTGAATGTGTGTCATGTTTTATACCTTCTTATGCAACTCAGCTGGTATGTGAGAACACTGATTCCTTTGCAAATGTTTAAGTGCTGGCTCCAAAGTCTATTTAAGCAATAGAATAATAAACTTGCATAGATATTCAGATCTTTTAAATACAGTTCTACTGCACCGATTATGATAAATTTGTATGTTATTTGCCTTAGGGAGTTAAAAATCAAAAATAATCCAATCAACTATTTATAATGATGATATAAGAAAGTCCCTTGTCTAGCATAAAATGTCCTGTTCATTCTTTTGTTCTGGTTTCACTAGGCAATCAGATTTATGTGTATTAATCATGGGTCACCACCTCTCACCTTTGAGAGGTTCATATTTTATTTAATTCAATGCTCAACCGGCATGCCTTGAAGATTTAAGTTAGGTGTATATTTATAGCACTTTTCAGATTAAACTGAGATCTATTTTTTTCTAAATTTGGAAGAAAAAAATTAGTAAACTGGCATTTTATCAGAACAAGAAACAAAACTTACTGAAAATGAAACTAAGTTCCACCCTGCATTCATTATAGGGTATGGCAGGTTTTCATGTCAATATTTCTAAATGTGGGTAACATTTTTGTCCCTCAGTGTGTCAAAAATTATGGTGTTAGGAATTTTGTTGTTGGCACTGCATATGGTAGTGTTAGACCATATTTTAATTTCTCTAAAATTCATTGATCAAATAATTTTAGAGAGATGCAACTTACTCTGTGTAGAGTTTTCATAGCATCAAAGCACTATCACTCTGAATAAAACTGGCATAAATATTAGTTTGTGTCCCTGGTTAGCAGAGAACTGCACTAGGATGCAGGTGGTTCTAGCAGCACAGTAATGTGTCTGATGGGTCTTCTCTTCCAGATGTACTGATAAAGGACTCCAAGTGGACAAAGCTGTATTTCGGAGAAGGCCAGGCAGCTCTTTCCTTTACTCATCTGAACAAAGATGATGAAGGTTTATACACCCTGCGTATGGTTTCAAGAGGTGGAATCAGTGAATGCAGTGCATACCTGTTTGTAAGAGGTAAACTTTTAATCTGGTTCTTGATGAGGAGTTAAAAAACGTTATAAAGTTTAGTTTTATGAAAAAATCCCATGTAATAACTGAAGTACGAAAGAAGTGTAGCCCTGTGGAGTTTCATAGTCATTTGATTTGTATATAGTAGTCTATACTAAAAACCAGTCACCTTTCATGAATGAAGAGCTTCGAGAGGAGCATGCTCCTGAGGACATTTTGTTTCGTGAAGAACCAGAGAAACTGTGCTTGTGAAGAACAAAATTGTTTCTTTCTTTTTCATCTCCTTTCTTGGTAGGAAATAAACATCTTTGTATACATTCAGTTTTCACAGTGATGGTTTTGGCTTTAAAGATTGGAAATTGTGAATGAGCCTTGTTGGGCATTCTTGTATCTTGTGCCTGGTCTTAGGGATGTGTGCAGGAGAAAGCAAAAGAAATGTTCCCACCACTATACCAGTCATAGACATGTCATTAACCAAAGAAAAGAAACAAAGTAAGAAACTATCTGATTGAAGAAGTAGTTTTCACAAGAGACAGATAAAAGGAGGTAAATGTGTTAAAATAGAATAAAGGTCAGAACTTTTCATCACATTTCCATGCACAGCTCTCAGTGAAGTAAAAATGAGCTTCCGCATGTACCTGTGAGCAGAACTGAGTATTCAGTTTTGTATTTTTTTCATTGAAAGATAAAAATATTTCTGG
The DNA here is from genome assembly GCA_035048155.1 of Cinnycerthia olivascens. Taxonomy (NCBI): domain Eukaryota; kingdom Metazoa; phylum Chordata; class Aves; order Passeriformes; family Certhiidae; genus Cinnycerthia; species Cinnycerthia olivascens. The sequence continues at coordinate 91,851,408 of JAWWMU010000153.1, read as the reverse complement.
TTGAGCAGTCCTTTCACTTTCTTAAATACATTGGACAACATCCTTGATGTGGGCAAACTCGAACAGCCCCACTGAGGCCACTGTAGCTGTATTAATTTTAAATCTTGTTCTTCTTGAAAGCATATTGGAATATATGTGCCTTGTGGGAGTGTCATCCAGACAGTTTGCATAGGGTAGGGGGAGTGAATATCTTTTTCAGGGGTTTGAAATCCAACTTCCTCACAGAACTCTTACAAGGGCTTCATCAACCTTGCAGTACGTCTGGAACAAGCCACTCTGGCATCTTGATCTCATTAGAAACAATTTGCTAAAGCTATTTATGTCCAGGTTACATTCCAAGAAAGACATTATTTAGGTGGAAAACACCCGCTAATATATAAAATCTTTCTTAGAAGTTTTTGCTGTAGTGATGGGTAAATTTTAGGTATCTCTCTTGTCCATTTTATACTATATCTGATCCTTTTGCATGCACATGACCCTGGCCTTGTGCTCTGTCTTCTTGAGTCTCTAGTGTTATCTGTTGGCCATTCTCTTGCCTTTTTTCATGTAGGCTGTGATCTGATACTGAGCACAAACTACTTCACAACTGATTGGGATTAGACTCTATAAATTTAGACTCTAGACAGGATTTTTTTTTTTTTTTGTTATAGAAATCTTCCTTTGAAGGGAGAAAACTTTCCCTGTTACGAAATTTTATTAAGAGTTGCGAAGCCAGATTGGTCAATATCTCCCAAAATGAAGCCATGAAAGGTTATCTTAAGGGTAGTGTTTAAGACTATAAATAAAACATAACATTATAAATGTTCCGGGGGTTTGCAAATTTTTCATTCTGTAAGAGATTTGTTTTTCTGATCTACATGTTTTTTACTGAGTACCTTGGTTTGATTGGTAACACACTGAATTGCAGCCTTCAGTGTGACAGAGCATCAAATCGCAGCCTTCAGTGTGACAGAGGGCGGGATAGACTTTTAATTCTCATGGAAAATAATAGGTGTTTGGTTCCTAAAAAGCTTTTCTGTTCTCAAAAATATTCTTGAACATTTTGTCTGTATAAAAATATAGACATTATGGTCCTGAATCATTATTACAGTGAATTAGTATGTCATGAAATGTTTGGGCTTCCATTCATATAAACAAGTAGAACAATGAACTGCAAGTCTTTGACTTTTTTATGTATGTGGAACGAGTTGGGCTCAAAACCAATTTATTTTTATTTGTGGTCCAGATGCTGATGCATTGATAGCAGGAGCACCAGGGGCACCAATGGATGTTAAATGCCATGATGCTAACAGAGACTATGTTATTGTTACCTGGAAACCACCGAATACAACCAGTGAAAGCCCTGTTATTGGATATTTTGTTGACAAGTAGGTAAACATTAGCATTTACTTAATTTAGTTAATTGCCAGAAATGTATATATATACTGAAGAGAAAAAAAAATGCCATTATATCCTTTCAGTGTGTGTGTTCTTTGGATATATTTTTACAGACACTTGGCACTGGAACTCAGTTACACACTGTGTTAAATTACTAGGTTGTTCCCTGGCAAACTTTTGGCCCAGATGATTTAGTACTTTCACAGGCAATTCTGAGTAGAGTCTGGGAATTAGCAGGGGCTGGAGGCCATTCCAAGCAATATTTGCAGGCAGACACATTTTATCATACACTTAAAATGTTCAATAGCATGGATGTGAGCACATCAGAGAATGAGCCCTGACAGTATTTAATTTATAAAAGCTAGAATCCACGGGCATCTTGAATTAGATTTAGCCTCTTTAATCTCTATACTGCAAAAGCTGAAACCTAGGAGTTATTGCATTATCTTTTTATTTCTTTCTTAAATGTAGTACATCAGGAGCTCAAGGCCTGAACTCCTGGGAGCTCGCAGTTTAAATCAGACTGGCAGGCCTCTGTCCTTCAGTGAGCTTTGCACTTTGCTGGGGTTTCAGCTCAGTGCAAGCAGCTGGCAAGCAGGCGATCCAAGAGCTGTTTTGCATGTCTCTTCCACTGAAGTGAATGCTTGTTCCTTGTAGCCAGAGCAGAACATCTGATCCTTAGTGTCTGAAACTGTCAGTCAGGGAAGCCTTACTGAAATGATTTCATAATGAAAACTGCTCTGCACTTAAAAGCAAGATTTGCAGCTCATTGCTCTTTGCTACCCTGTCATTTGGTCTAATTCAATGATAACTGTCTGGGAATAACTGGAAAAATAGTGGTTTATGAATGGCAGTCAGGATGAGGAAATTAACTTGAGACCTGGGGACTCTACAATCTATATCCAATTTATGCAGTACATAGATCATAAGAGTATTTCACCAATATTGTGTATAATCTAGTCAGATGTGCCATTTGACATGTTACTTGTATCACTCCAGTGCCAAGGAGCCCTTGATTCTGATGTGACTTTTTTCTGGTACTGTCAGTGCAAAAGAGAGTCTTCTACACAAAATTTTATGGTAGTAGAACATAAATTATACATGTACACACAAAGCAGTCAATATGAGGACATCACTCTGTTTCGTGGTGACTCCTGCACCCTGTGGCCCAGCCATTTTGGGAGGAAAAGGCACAAAGAAGTGTACTTGAAAATATGACAAGGAAGAAGTGAAAATTATTAGGTGAATCTTGCAAATTCATCATGTTCTGTGGAGAAGAATATTAAAAATGAAAGTGAATAATTTATTCTTTACTTGGCAAGGAAGAGAACCAAACAGAAAGGAAGCAGAGAGATTTGAAAAGGCCAAAAACCATGGAAGAAAAATGACCTTTGCATTATGAAAAAATTATGAACAGAGTGGGAATTGGATCTCTGATCAGAGAAGAGTGTACAAAGTATGTAACTTTCATTAATGAGATATCTGGTTTATCTCCTCAGCCTAGAGAAGACCACTTCTGTCATTCTGACCTGGTGCGGGTAGCATGGGGCATATTTATTGTGAGATGATACTGGCAAACTCTGTCTTCTGCTATTCCAAGGTGTGAAGTAGGTTTGGAAAACTGGGTCCAGTGCAATGATGCTCCCGTGAAAGTCTGCAAGTATCCTGTGACTGGTCTTCAGGAGGGACGGTCGTACACGTTCCGTGTGAGAGCGGTGAACAGCGCTGGCATCAGCCGGCCTTCTCGAGCCTCGGAACCAGTGGCAGCGCTTGACCCCGTTGACCTGGAGAGAACACAAAGTAGGTTATTCAAAGCTTCTTTTTTTTTTTTTTTTTTAATTGATTTTAGATTCTGTTTGCCCAGTTAATCTAAAGAGAAGAATTTCTTTCTTCCTTTGATTGAATATCTCACTACAGACTGCAAAGTAGCATTATGAGAGCTTCTCCATGAATAGAGTAAACTGCCTTGCTCTGGGGACTAGTTCTATTGATTTAGCCTTGTCCTAAACCTCGGTGCAGATTCTGTATATCATGTACTTGCACATCTTCTGTTTCATGTCCTTCTTTTAGTCAGAGGGGAATTAAAGTAATTGTGAACATCTTAAAGAGCTGCTCCAATGTTGCCTGTGAAATCTGAGCTGAATATGCAGTTTCCTTTACATGTGTTTTGTGCATGTACATATGCTTTGATTAATTCCTACAACAAAAGTACAGTTCATGATACAATTGATTACTAATCTGCCTCAAAATCAAATCCATCTACTGTGACTATGACTCTTGCTTTTTAGTACATCTTTGAATAGTACTGTCTTATCATGCCCTTTTTTCCAATGAAAGTGAATAAACCAGTACATGACTTCAAGTTGACTCTATCTGGGGAAAGATTTAATAACAACATTATAGAAACAGATTTTTGAACAGATGACAATAATTTTCAAAATTTGTAAATATATTGAACTAGTTTGAGAAACTAATTGAATATTTTGATTAACAGCTGTTCATGTGGACGAAGGGCGAAAGATTGTGATCAGTAAGGATGACCTTGAAGGTATGTAGCATTTCTACAATTTCAATCCATCTGCTTGTGGTCCAGGACTTTTGCATTGTAATTAGAAACATAACTTGAAAAGAAATCTATCTAGTGATAAAGTCTCTATATTAAGAAATAAAGACACATTGTGACTTGCAAGGTTGAGAGACCAGTGGGGTCTAAAAGGATGGAGAACATCACACTCTCAACAGCAAAACTTTTATGATATGTCAACAGCATTTTCTCACCTTTTTGCTTTTACTACTGCTAAGCTGAGTTAAATGGCTGAACATTTTATTTCCCATTTGATTGGGCATTTGATTGCCCATATTTCCCCTCTTTCTAGCTTTCTGGGGGCTAAGTATAATATTTTTAGATTGATTTTGACTATCTGCGAAAGTTATTGCCATTCTCATAAAAATTTACACAGTCCATCTCAATTCTTTAATTAAAATATCTACCTGAATATAGAGGTTATTCTTAAGGTTAAAGTTCTAGACTTAGTAACGTTTTTCCTCAGAAGAATTGGAGAGATCCCTGACAACTTTTGAGAAAAAGTTTGAATTTTTTCTGATTTAGTTTGTTTCTCTATGGAATAATTTGGGTTTTAGACTTGAATAATGACCTTCTTTACACTTAAACTGTTAGAATTGTTAACTATAATGGCTCAAAATTTAAAAAAAAGTGTCTATCTGCTCTCTTCTACAAAAGTTATTAAGTTGTAACTCAAAAAATAACACAATAAAAGAGAAATCACCTGAGAACAGATGTAGTTTGAAAGAGAATCAGACATTAAATGGCTGACATTTATGTCCATCCAGTGCATAGACAGGATAGATGAAGTTTCTCTATTTTTATAATAGTACCCTAAATGAATTGATATAGGTATTATGGGATCAGAAGGCACATTACAATATCAGATTGTAATTGCCTTGTTTTGTCATTCTTTTGCTCTCAGGATTGCCTTAGAATGGTCAGGTCTAGTAAATGGCCACTCTGGAATAGTCAGAAATAATGATATTTAGATTTCTGTCACATGCATGTGCATATTTAATAGAGTATGCATATTCAAATACCACTCTTTTTGTAGATCACTACTTTCATCTGCAAGATTGGAGACTATTTCTGAAAGAGCAATCCCACAGATCACAAGTGTTTTTCCTTTTTAGTGCAGCCTGATATCCCATTCTGGCAACCACTCTGTACCACCATGTTATATCATTAGAAAGTATGGGTGCTTTTATTTTTTCAAGAATGAAAGAAAACATGTTGAGATTTCATTAACTGAAATCAGTTGGAAGCCTTTTGTCTTAATGCTGTGAAGGATTATTGCAATTTTCTTGATTATATGTTGTCAATTTCATCTTAAACTCAGCTGACTCATGTGCCTGTCTGAAAGAAAAAATACAGTTGTAGGAAATCAAATATAGAAAGCATCATGAGAAATTAATTTTCATTGGATGCATCATTTTGCTTTAAAAAAAGGTTGGTTTTGATTTGGTAAATATATATAATGAAATAATATCAGTGTACATTTTGAGTCTGGTTCATTCTACAGATATGCATGATTGTTTAAAATATCATTGCCATAATTTAGAGATTATTACTGAAACATTTCTCTCTTTTTAAAAGACAAATCTTAAACATTTAGAGGATATATGCTCTTTTCTTAGCCTGAGAAGTGGAAAAATTTACCTTCAAAGAACAAAGCTTTTTTTTCTTTTTTCTATCACAAGACAAAAAGATAAAATTTTTAGATATCTGCTGAGTTACTGTTTCTGACCTCCTATCAAGCTGAAGCTTCTTCAGAGCTGTGTAGAAGGCCTGCATAGGGGTCCATCACAGGTCTATCACAGGTCTCTCTTCCACCTAGTGATGTTTTACCCCATTGAAATCCTTGGATAGCAGAACCAGCTTTTTCTCACGTTGTGGTCAGTGAGCTGCACCATGAAAGGCTGAGCTGAATTCTTCCGGCCTGGCCCAGGGTAGGCAGGTTGTCTCTAACACTGCTGGTAAGCCTGTGGAGTGAGTGGGGAGAGGGGTTTGATCAGGCCACACTACATGGTAGAGGCATCAGAAGGCTGGTGACATATTTTTATGTCTCTGAGTCATAGATTTTAGAAGTACTTTAGACCATACAGCTGATAATACCATCATGTTATAGGATATATTACTAATAAGTTCTGCTCCTTTTCCTGCTTTCCTCTTTATTTTAAAGGTGTTTTTCTGATTGTACTTCCCTTTCGGCTATTTTTTTAGTTCTAATTTCTCATAGTAACTCTTTAGATTTCTGTCTTTGATCAAAAAGTGTTTGCATATAGTGAGTAGGCTTTTTACTAGCAGATTGAAGTAAATCAAATATAATCAAAGAAAAAAGAGTGAGAAATGCACAGAGTTTCAGGGAGCATACTTAACCTTTACTGAAAGAGTAAGCAACTAGCTATTAATACTCAAGTATTATTTATCAAAATTTAATTGAAGTGATCAGGTGAACTGCACAGATGATATCACAGCCTCTAATAGCTGAGCATTGCAGTGCAGGGTAGGAAAGTTGAATCAGAAAGATGAGCTGTAACATGAATGCTGACCCAGGAGTTAATCTGCTGTTTAACATTTGCTCCTTTTATTAATCTTACAGGGGATGTTCAGATTCCAAGCCCTCCCACCAATGTACATGCTTCAGAAATCAGTAAAACATATGTTGTACTCAGCTGGGATCCACCTGTTCCCCGTGGCAGGGAGCCCCTGACGTATTTCATTGAGAAGGTACTGCACTCAGAGTGGTGTTGTGCTGAAAGGTGCTTCATTGCTGTGTGCAATTACACTCAGCCCATTTTCAGAACTGCAAAATGAGCCATAAAACTAACACTTTCTGTAGTCTTGCAAGATTTGGATGTGAGATATTGGAGAAGCATGGATAATCAAATGTCTTACTGCAAGTTTAAATGAGCATTGAAATTCTAGGTCCAGAATAAAGGATTCCCCTACGCTATTTGCTTACTGCTGTCTAAATGGGAACAAACTACTATGTAAAGTAGCAGTTAAAAAACAAAAAAAAAAAAAAGAAAAGAAACATCTATGCTTTTCACAGTCCTACAGGCATGATTGTAAGTTTTTAGTCTCTCTGTAATAAAGGAAAGTTTCTATTAGTCCTGTAGTAGAGCAAGGAATAAGCACTAACTCATAATTTGATCCTCACTTTCTGCAGGCTTATGGCAGCCTCTACTATACACTGACATTTCCAATGTATCCCCTGTAAGGTCAGCAAAGAGGCAGATGCCTATCTCAGATTCACTGATCCCTGGTACTCTTCATGGCTGCCTTCCTCTTCTCATTGAATTGAAAGGGGACTTCAGTGTTCACAGTAGGAGAGGTTTGTTCTTCATCCACCTAAGCGAATAAAGTTTAGATAAATCTGTCCCTGTGTCATGTCTCTAAATTATATTGGATTACAGCAACTTGTTACAAAGTTTTCCCAGTAGGTAAAAAATAGGCCTCATACCTGACCTCTAGAACACTTACAGGTCAAGCTATACTTAGTTTTTATGAATTATGCCTCTAGTATATGCACCCTCTTAACAAAACCCCTCTTCATAAAACTGCCACACGTTCAATTTGCACCATGAATATTGTAGCAACATTTTCTCAACTCTTACTATGCAAGTTTTCTCTTCTCACATCTAAAATTCTGCACATTCCTCCACAGTCCATTTCCCAGCCATCCTGCCCATGTCATTCCTCTTTTTGCAGCTCCTCAGCTTGTCTTTTCCCTCTCAGACAAACAAAAAGCCTCTTCACTTCAAAAGAACTCCATAGGTCATTTCTACATTCTTCATCATCCATTACTTGCTGGATGTTGAACAAATTGATGTAAAGTGAGCACCACTCGCTGGGTAAATTTTCCAGCAAGCATGACCTTTTCTCCCACTCTGCCTAATACATTCAAAAGAAGTAATGAAAATTTTAATAGAAATAAGTATCTAGTTTTTCTTTCTATGCCTTAAAAATATAATGCCTTTCTTGCATTTATTCCCAGTTACATCTGTCTCTGCTTATCTACAAATATCAAGAATATTGATGTAAGGATTTTGAACCAGGTCTTGTCATGGAAATACGTTATTAGTTCCAGAATATGAAGAAATAACCCAGATAAAAAGCTCAGAGGTAGATTTCCATTGAGTGGACACTTACCCTTGGTTAGCTGAATTTCATTTTAAGAATGAATTGGAAAATATACATTATCTGCTTGTTTTATAAAAGTAAATTTATATAGCTCCAGAAACAGTACAGAGAAGTGACAATGATGAAAAGTCTCAATTAAATGCCAGACTTTTTGAAAGAAAGTGTGAACAAGGACTAAAAGGCTATTATTAGAAAAAAGAGGTTCATTGTACTAATAATATCTGAATCTAAAATCTTTTTGCATAAATAACTGATATATATGAACAGTTTAGTCAATTCATAGGTAAATGTTTGTTTTTTGCTTTCCACTGTCATACGTTAAATTAGAAAAGTTTTTAATTATTTTATTTCAAATAAAGAAGATTCAGTGCTGAAGAATAAAAATATATTTGTAAAGCTCTCAAGAGACACAAAATGGAAATGAATTTTTTATGTTCTCTTCAAATATTTTTTAACAGATAAATCAAATCAAACTGTAGAACAAAATGCGATGCTGATTCTTTGTGAAAAGAAATTTATGTTTTTCATATCAGGAAGTAAAATATATGGCAAAATAATATTTAATTTTTATTTTACAGCTTTTTATAATGAAGAAAATTGATGTTATATTTCTTTTTTCTGTTGAGAACACTAGGTGGGTTTAGTACCTGTGAGAAAGATTTTGATATATGGACTCCAGCTATTTACATTATTATTATTGTCTATTGTAGGTGTCATATACAGGATAGTTTCCAAGCACCCATGAAACTCTGTTCTTCCTCTAAGAAATTCAAAGTATATCAGATTTTGTTCCCAGACTTTCTGTTCCAAAATTTTATAAACATATAATTTGTATGCATCTATGTGCCAAGGAAATTTTCTTCAATCTGTTTATTAGTCACTTGAGTTTTACTAAAATTTCTGAAAGATTCCATGACTAATTTTTGGTTAAACAGTTTATGTGGGAAATCTAATGGACAGCATACTTCTCTCAGAGTACTGATTTGCTGGCTCTCCTCCTTGTGCAGTTGTGGTGATGATAAGCTCAGCTGCTGCACTGAGAATACTCAAAAGTAATTACTTCATTTGAAGCTTTTAGGGGGCATGACCTTACTCAACAGAATAAATAAAGATAAAGTTGTGAGTAAAGTAACATTTCCCTCCCTACCTTTCTGCAGAATTTGGATTAGGGCTCGTTTGCTTGACTCCAAACCTTTGGGTGCAAAACGTGGGTTTTGCAGGACATGAAAGTAATTCTTTTGGGACCAATCAAAGTTGACAGTCCTAAAAGAAGGCTGGCTGTATGTACAAGTGTGCATGCACTGAAGTCAAGACAGGCAAGGAGACACTGAGCTAGTCAGACCTTTTTGTAGAGTAATGGAATGCACGAGCTATAGAATTTGCATATGTTTAAGTGAGGGATTTGGGAGTGATCCTTCTCTCATAGCTCTCAAATAAATTCATGACAGGATGCAATACAGCACTATGTTCAGTTTTTGACAGTTCACAGAAATGATTCATGGCTTTTTTTTGCTGTTTTTTGTAGTCCATGGTTGGCAGTGGAAGTTGGCAAAGAGTCAATGCACAGGTTGCAGTAAAATCTCCTCGCTATGCAGTGTTTGACCTTGCAGAAGGAAAACCATATGTTTTCCGAGTGTTGTCAGCAAATAAAAATGGCATCAGTGATCCATCTGAAATCACAGAACCTATTCAACCACAAGATACTATTGGTAAGGTATTAATTGTAAGACATTAATATTAAAAACAATAGATATTTTACAAACTGGATATAGATAACTTTTATTAGATCAGTAGAACTACAATAATAGTAGTTGACTTTGTTTGTGTTCAATTCTGTGAAGGATTTAAAAAAGACTAAGATGCTAAATTTTAAAGAGTTTCCTGAATTTTTCTAATGATTACAAACCTCACTACTGAAAACAATAATCAGTATAAAGGTAAATTATTTTTAGTTATTCACTCTTCAGTGTTCTATTAATTTGACATCAAAAAATAGATTAATCACTAACTTTGATGATTATATTTTCTGGTTTAAGTAATTATATACTACCTAATTCCCTACAGTTCTAGTTAGATAAGGTAGCCTTTAATTTCTTTCTTAGTATTCTGAGTTGCAAATTACCACTGGTGCACTATTCCTGCATCATGCAGATGAGTAGACTTCAGGAAAGGGGGAAGATACAGCTTCATATTCAGTGGTGATTTTCCAGATGAAAATGAAGTGTTTATCTTGGAGTCACATTCAAAACCACAAGTGAATATATAGGGAGTGGTTATTCACCTTGTTTTTGAAATATTTGTTTGGTTTTTGCAGTTTTGTAGAAGCCACACGTAACAGCTTGATGTATTGACAACTGTCACCTTAAGTGCACATATCTTACTGGTACACTTTCTAGTAATATACAAAATATTCACAGTATCTCATATACCATAGTTAAAAAATATAATCCATACTTTCAGCTTGATCTGTAACTACATGATAAAGGAAAGCATCTTTTACTATCAAATATTCTTCATGTGAAGTCTCATTAATGCATATAAATTATTTAATCCATTCAACATTCCCCAAGGTAGGGAATTAAAACACTGTAATTATTGCACTTAGTGTGGAAAATAAGCTGTGCCTTAGGGGTTAATACAAAACCTTCTGCATACTCACAGCTTTAAATAAAGCACAAAACAGAAGAATCTATTCTAAAGACAAACTTCAGGAATGTTTTCAGAGACAGAGTTTTCCACCTGAGCTAAAGTATATCAGAAACACATGGCTCTTTTTAGTTGCCTGCACTTAGTGTCATTTGATATTGTTAAGGGTGACTGAGACGCCTTCATGGGACACATTCCCCAATCATTACATGGCAATTATGGGTACCCTATGAGCAGAAAATAAAGAATGGTTGGAGTATCCTAGGCCATCCTAAATGACACTTAAAATGATGCAATTTAATTGAGTGCTAACAAAGTATTCAGTTTGAGATTAAAATAAAAATTTGGATGTTTCCATGTAGGTATCTACAGGTGCACTAGATGATTCTGCTCTAACTGTGGCAATTGGAGCCGGGAAGATAAGTTGGCTGATGTTGTTATAATTTGCCCCATGTCACCCAGCTGTAAAATGTCTGTTTTGGGGTGAGATTAATAATTTTCAGGATCTTACCGAGCACTGATGGAAAGCTTAGTTTAATTGGCCAAAGAGACATCCTTTTCAAATGCTTTCAATTTGCCATTTCAGAGGACTGTAGGTATTATCAATATTATCTCCCAAGTCATATCTAACAACTCCATGTAGAAGTAATAGGTGGTCCAAAATGGCCCTAAATTAATTTATTTGTGTGACTAAGATAAGCCCTAGCTTTGACTATAGTGGCAGCTCAAGAGTATGTGCTTGTAGACCCACATAAAAGCCTACATGTAGGTATATTTATCAGACTGAATCCATTTGATCGTACAATTTATTGTAGAAAGTATGAAGTGTGTAAGTATTAATTTTTAGCTTAATATTGATAGACTAAGTGGAAAACATGTTGCCTTTCTTTTGTTTCACGCTGCTTGCTGTTGTCTGCAATATCAATATGAGAAAACTAAAATACCTTCAAAAGGCAAGTACTAGGTGTCTTTCTTAACCTGTCATGTTAGGCTGTGACATTGTTTTAGTTTCTTACATTATGAAAGCTCAGATAGATATATTATAGTGTACAGAACATGTGCTGGTTCTTAATAAGGTTTTTATTTTCCATTTGGATCTCAATATTTCTAGTTCTGTATATGTACATTCATCTGCTTAGATCGGTGTAAACTGACAACAAACTTTCTTTGCATGTAAAGTAAACAGCATACTACAATACCTTGGGAGAACTGTAGTCAACAGATTGAAGAAAGCTTTATCCTCTTTTTCTTGGTGGTGTTGAAGTTGATCCTGGAGTATTGTTTCCCAGTTCTGGTTTCCTTAGTCAATAAGGATGGTTGTAAAGTGGAGAGGTCCTCTGTATGGCAAACAAGATGATCAGGGGATTAGAGGTTGTGACCTATGAAGAGAGGTGTTTATTCAGTTTAAGGACTTACAAAGATGATGGTGTCAAACTTCTCAGCATTGTCAAATGAATAATAGAGGCAAGAGCCAAAAATTGTATCTTAGTAAGTTTATTCTGGACATACTCTTTTAATAAGAAAGGTGCAGTGCTGGAAAAGGCTGTGCAGGTAAGCTGTGAAATCTCCATTGTTAGAAGGTTTCAAGACTCATACAAATCCATGATTGACACACTAGTTCAGTGTTGGTGATGATCCCACTCTCAGTGATAGGGTGGATGGACTAGATGATCCCCAGAGGTCCTTTCCAGCCTATGCTTCTATGACATTCATCTAGCTACTTTTAGATAAACTTCTGGCATTCAAACGTATGCTTAAAGTTTTCCTGACACGCTCATATTTTTGGAATTGGGCTGTCATTAGTTAAGTGTAAGACAGTATCTCTTAATCCTCATGATATTATATCTCTATAGTTTATGTGCATTTCTTACTGACACAGTAATGCCACAGGGACATAAGCTATACACCAACCTCTTATTTGGGAGAGAAATTTGAGAGTGAACATTTTCATATCTGTGTATGTTTATCCACACTCATATTTGAAGATATATACTCCTGTAATTGACTATCATAAAAACTATATAAAATCATATAGGTAAGGAGCCTCACAGCCTAGAGCATTTTGAGAAAAAAATAGGAAAAAAAATTTGTATACACACATATATGTAGGCATCTAGACTTAGAGTGAAAGAAATATATTAAAATGCTTATCATATAACAATACTAACATGGTAGAAGAAGTCATAGGTATAATGATTAAATATGATCAAATTATATGGTGTTTCATCTAGTTCAAATTACTTTTATTTTTATGTATTTTCTCATAATATGTTTTATCTCTTTTTCTTAGTTTTGCCATCTGCACCTGGTCAGGTGGTGGCCACAAGGAATACAAAGACATCAGTTGTAGTTCAGTGGGATAAACCAAAACATGAAGAGGATTTATATGGCTACTACATTGAGTATTCTGTGGTGGGATCAAATCACTGGGAACCCAGTAACCACAAACCCATTAAATATAACAGGTATTGATAATATTTCTGTATTTTTGGGAAGTTTGAAAACTATAGGATATTTTTAAGACATTTTATGTGCTAAACTATAAGGTTATAATTGAAGGAGAATGTTGAATGAATGTGAAGAAAAATAGACTGCAGACTTTCGGAGCCAAGATTTTCAAATTGTGGGGCAATTCTCCTCACCTTTTTTTTTTTTTTTCTCACAGAAGAAACACATTTTTTTCTATTCCATGACTTTGGGTTTTAAAAGCAGATTCTAGAGACATAATTCTGAGTGTCTTAGACATGAGTAAGTGCAAAATATGCCCTTTTAAAGTATGAATTATATTGTGGGATAAACAGATCTGATGAGGAAGAGTACAAGAAAAGAGAGAGAATCCTAAAGCTTTATCATAGTTCATGAATAACAGAGCAAAAGGTCAGGCCATTTCTGCTATAAATATGGTGGCGAAAGTGCTTTGGCAGCTGACACTATTGTGCAGGAAAGCCAAGTGTCCCATTCCAGAAACATCAGAGCTCCCTGATCTGTTACATCTCTGGATAAAGGACAGTAGACCCTGTTTCTAATTCCCCTGTCATGACACTAGCACTATTTGAATTTCTGATGATTTCTTACTCCCATCTGAAGATCTCAAACTTCATTATGGGATCCTTCAATTTCCTCTGTGAAAGATCATGCTTATTTTTATTGGAATCAATCACCAAATGCAAAGTTTAGATTTGTAGTTTGTATTTTTTATAACAAGCAGGTCATTTTGTTTAGTATATTATGTGAGTCATTAACTGAGTCATGTTGTATTCTGATGAGTCCTTTTTTCAAGTAGTTAAGAAATTTGATCAAAGAAAAAGACACTAATTCTTGGTAAAAGGAAAGCGCAAAAATAAGAAAAAACATTTGATTTCTTCACATGTAAACATATCTTACAACAGGATAGTTCTGAGTATTTTATTTAGTACAGTAATTACCTAGAACCTCAGATCAAAACTGAAAATTATTTTTGACAAGGACTATAAAATTACAGTGAAAAATATGGTTTCTTCCCAGAATAGATTAGAATTTAGCAGGCCAAAGTTCAGAGGGAATGTATTATATTTTATCTGACTTCGCCTGCTAGATCAGTACTAACAATCTAATGAGTGCTGCAATTTTTGCTACAGTGTCACATCCAGTTATATTGTACTACATCATGCCATTGTATTGCAGTTTCCCTCTTGAAAATATTTTCCTTTGTGAAGCACTCATGGAGTTGAGCTTTTTAATTGGTACAACAATTTAATGTTACAGCATAGAATGATTCCTTTAAAATATATACTAATAAGTGGTGCTATATTTTTTAACCCAGGTTTGTTGTTCACGGTTTGGAAACTGGAGAGCAATATGTCTTCCGTGTGAAAGCTGCGAATGCTGTAGGATTGAGTGAAAACTCGCAGGAGTCAGAGGCTGTAACAGTGCAGGCAGCCCTTAGTAAGTGTGATTCTGTGCTACTCAGCTTCTTGTCTCCTGAACCAGTGACATATTTTCAGCAATCATCTCCTTTGGTCTAATTTACTGTAATAGTATACCTTGCAGCCACCATGCACATCTGTTAAATGGTATCTATTCTCTGACATGTGGCTATTACAGAGAAAAGACATTGTTTTATGAAAAAAGTTGTTTATAAAGACTGTTAGGAATATTGGGTAAGATGGACTTTAATGACCAGGTTGCCTTTTGCTCCTAGGCTGTATCAAAGAAATTTAAATACTGATTAAGTTAGACAATTAGTTTCTGAGTGACTTGGAACAATACAAAACATTTCAGCGTGGAATCTGCTCCACTTAAAAGAGTTTCAATAAGCTTTATTGCTGTGTAGTTGAACCAAACAGAAAATCCCCTTTGTTTGCTCTGGGTTGGAGCACAATCTACCTTCTCTGGTGTCCTACAAACAAAATTTCTGTGTAAGATCAGAAGCGCAGCCTACAGGAATGGTACATGTTAAGTGAAATGTTGAGAAAGTATTTACAACAAAGAGTACACAGATCTGGGCTATCATGGTTGAATTTGAATTAAGGAACAGTGTCAGTTCCATACTGAAAAACTTTAAACAGAACAGATTTTCCCTAGCAGAGTGCCCTCTGCCTGTTGGAGAAGACCAGTAGACATACTTATGAGAAATAATCCTCTAAAAGATTTATAATTTAAGGTAGTCAATAGAAATTAAATTTGTATGTTACTGACAAAGTTGCTCTATTTGACTTTTTTAGGAGGAAGTGTGTCTCACATGGGTAGGTGGTGCATGGACACTTACACACCTATCACCAAGATGTTAAAAATGCACTTGCACCTATTTGTCACTGTGTGCTTTGCAGATGAGGGTTGCATGGGGTTTGTCATCAAACACAGAGCACGTGGATCTTACACACACTTATGGCAGGTGGATAGCTTTTATCCATTTTTGTAGCCTTTACAAGAATTTAGCAGCACTATTTATGGATGATTCAACATCAGCATGGCCAGAATATTTCTTCGGTATTATTTTAAGAATATTTACAGAGGTTTACTGCCGTCATTCTTATTTACCAAGAAGTGGCAGTAAACATAAAGGCCACATTATGTGACCTCTGAGTATATCTGAAAAAAAAAAATAAAAAAAAATGAAAGGGCAGTTCTGCAGATCGCTATTGGTTTTCATGGTGATCACTAGTACAGGTACCAGATCAGGGACTGTACTAATGTATTCTCTTCTGAATGAGGTAAGTTACACTCTCTCAAGTTGTACTGGTAATTCAACTGAAAGTATCAGATCAGCTTTAGGGCCAGGTGTTTAGCTGTGCTGATCAAAGCACTGCAGTGTCAAGAAAGGGGTATCTTTGAGCAGACTTTCAAGTATGGATGACAAATGCATAAATACTTGCTACAAGAGGTACTTGCCAGCAGGAGGAGCTTAAAAAGCTCAGAAAAAAGGTTTTCTTCATCGCTAGGAAGGCACCTTGGTGACATTTCTGCTTCTGCTACAGAAGGGAGTAATCCCATGCAAATTACCTCAAGAAGGACATTACTTCTCTGCCTCAACATAAGTTAAGTTACTGAAAGTCTAAATATCTTAATAACTCCTATTCTTTCTAGGGCAAAAAGCAGTCACAGTGTGAATAAGGCATATACTATCAGGACAGTGCAGGGAAACTGGTAGCCACAGATCAGTCAGTCACATGACTTAATTAATTTTTCTTTTTTTTTTTTTTATTGGATGATTTTTACTGTATTCCAGAAGTATTTGAGCAGCTTATTTTTTTTTTACTAGGAAGAGATCTTCTGACCCTTTTAAATCTTGTAGCAAAATTTTTGGTCTGGAGACACTTGCTGGCATTACTATTTCCCTGCAAAGATCATCTATTCTTCCTTGCTACCTTCTGAGAGGGCAAACCATTAGATGGATGTTTTAAAACCTTCCATGTTTATATATGGTGATAAAATGAATGCTGGTTATCAACTTTGCAACTACTTTGCTATCATTATGTAGCTGAGAGCAGTATGCTGCAAAAAATAGAAGCGATATCCAAAATGCTAAGTAACTTCTCCACTGCAGTGTTTTAGACTCTGTCCTAACTCTCAGGTTGCTTATTTGCTTGTAGCTTGTCCTTCATATCCTCATGGTATCACTCTACTGAACTGTGATGGGCATTCAATGACCCTTGGCTGGAAAGCACCAACATACAGTGGAGGTTCACCAATCCTTGGTTATTATATGGATAAACGGGAAGCTAACCATCAAAACTGGCACGAGGTCAATTCTTCCCTTATCACCCGGACGATTTATACGGTTGGTATTTTTTTATCATTATATTTTTGGAGTTGATTTGAAATTTTGGAGTTGGATTTTTTAACAGAGAAATTCTTTATATTCTTACTTCAATAAAACTAGGCACTTCCATTTGGAGTACAACAAGGTTAAACCTGGGCTAAAGAATCAGTGCCATCCCCTACTATGAAATTCTAATTCTAATAAGACCATTCAGATAAGAAGATTTTTGAGGGAAAAGTGTTAGGCACATTTTTCACAAGGAAAAAATGAGCTTTAAAATGTCCCACAAGCTATTTTTATTAATGATCACTATATACATCACCACTATAACAACATACAGAGAAAGGATGGAAGCATTTAGCAGGACAGATAACTGCTCTCTGTAAACTGAGGACTTGTAAACAAAATGGAGATGAGTTGAGAAAATAATATATCTATCCCTGTTCTTACTCTCAAAATCTGCCTTCAGTGAAAAAGCATGTATATTAATGAACTCAGCCTTATGTCTCATCACCTCCTTTTACAGAGTACTAGTTTTGAAATAAATTACTTCTGGTTGCACTTGCAACATATTAAATGTCTCTTAAAATAGGAAAATTTGGATGTGAACTTCCATGAAGAAAAGTTAGGGAGATAGGATATAGCAAATTATCAATCAATGTGATTTTTTCAAATTAAGTTAAACAATCAGATTTTACTCACAAATACTCAAAATTGTTTTTCTGCAAGTCAACAAATTTCCTGTAAAGCCTAGGGCAGAAGTCTTGCAGGTATTTGACACTGAAGTAGAAGATAACGATGCAGATGAGCTGAAGAAGGTTTCATGCAAAGAAGGCAGGCTGCAATACTCAGGTGCATGCATGCTTGTGACTGATTTTATGACTGGCATCTCTGACATAGCAGATGGAGCATGGATGTTGAGGAAAAAAAGGGCAGGTAGGATAGGCATGAAAAGACAATACTAAGCAATGCTTTCCGCATTTTTTTTTTATTTTTAATGCATTTGTAAACAAATGAGTAATGTAAATTAGAGACCACCACTGATAATTTAACTAGATATTTAAGTGTCAGTCCTGTCAGGAGTTGTATTTGTGCCTAAAGGTGCTTCTTCGTTTCAATGATGAGAATCTGAAATACTGATGGTAAATAAAACCAAGACAGCTTTTAGTAGCACAGAATATTTTATGTCATACTGCAAACAGAGAATGCCTGAGGTATTCAGTGCAGCACTGGGAAATCACTGCAGGTTTAACCTTCTCTGATTAAATAATTCTATGGGAACCCCACAAATATTCTTTCCCTTAATAACCTGGGATGTTAAAGTCATTTTTACAGGCTGATCTGTTATTCTGTCTTGTGGATCACACTATATATCTCCTTGTCTTCAGGAAATTATGTATAAATTATTTTAGTGCCTGACTTTTCTGTGTTAACTTGTTTGCTTTGGTCTTGCTACCTCATATGTTTGTTATCATCACATGTTTTTTATCATTAAAAAAATCACACCAAAATCCTTTTTTATCTCACGTTTTCAAAGAGAACTATTTATTCATGAAAATCTGTTTGGTATCTCCACTAGGAATACTACTCACAGCTGTCTCTCTTGAGACATGTGATTAAATATAATTACGGGAAAATTATTCTGAGGAATCAGATGAAGAAAACTAGGGTTTTTTGTACCTAGGTGTTATGGAAGAAGTAGGATTGTAGAGGGCTGCTGCCACAAGGTGTTCTGAGTGTCAAGACATTCAAGCCTTTCAGTCCTCTACTTTGATCTCAAAATCTGAGATGCTTGTGTGGGGATGGGGCCATTAGATAAATCAGAGTTCGTTTACCAGGGGTGTTTGCAGGGGAATATTATGGATTCTGCTCATTGGTAAGCATTACCAATGTTTACTTTCTCACCTTGTGATGGTAGGCAACATTAAGAGAAAGATTCATACAAGCCATGAAATACTACTGAGAGGCTCTTTCCTGGAGTTATATCAGCACATTGTGGACCTAATTGGATTGTTTTTTCTTTTAGTTTCTTATAATTTCCTTTTCTTCCTAGGTAAGTCCATTGTAATCTTTTAAACCAAAACACAATTTGAACTCTTGCTTAGAGTGAAAGGCTGATGAGCAGCCATTCACAAGCAATGCAAGAAGATATTTCATTTTTGAGCACTCACCCATAAGTATCTGCTAGTGGTCCTTCATTGATTGGGCTCCTTGAACATTTGCCCTGAACTCTTGCAACTTTTCATGCCAATATACCAGTCCTATTATTCCTAGGATTATGTTACTGAAATGTAGACATATAATACAGAACTCAGCAGTGTGTTTTAAGTGGTTTAAGAGTAAAATCTGCAAATTAGACCCTTTAGCATGGCAGTAAGGCTGGGTAATAAATTAAGTAATGTTTATATTCAAGTATTTATTAAATGAATGTAAATAATGGCTTTTGATATATTGAATTGTTTTCTTAAATTAAAAAAAGGTAGAAGATTTGACTGAAGATGCTTTCTACGAATTCAAAGTTGCTGCTGCAAATCTGGTTGGAATAGGTCAACCTTCAGATCCCAGTGAGCATTTTAAGTGTAAAGCCTGGACTATGCCAGAACCCGGTAAGTCTATTCTTCATTAATCATAAAGTCCTTAAACATAGCCACAAAGTTCCAGCCAAACTCTGTAGGATGTCTTTTGATTAACTGCTTCCATAGTACCTGTTGAGATTGCCCTCACTTCTGAGACCTGTTAAAAGTTGCTGCCACACATCCAACAATGACATTGAGTCTCCAGGGAAATAGATGACATTTACTCAGCTTTTTCAGTGTCCCATTCTTTCACTGCTCTCACCAGCTCAGAAGAATGTTGAGCCTTTAGTCTGTGTTTGTGTCTCTATCACCTCTTCAAGCCCTACAAGCTCCACCTCTCACTCACCACCTGTACAATATTCTCTGCACCATAAATGCAGTCTATTAAGAATATTCCTGCAGCTTCAGATTTCAAAACTACGTTAGCTTTTGGTCATAAATAATACATAAGAGGGGCCTGTTTTGTGACATAGAGACAAGTGGCACAAATGTGCTAACAAACACACAGTAGGAATGCATGTGTGCTAGTACTCAAACCCTGTGTTCAGGTTGTCTGTAGTTTGGCAGTGTAGATGTAGCTGAACAGTATTAGTTGCAATTTTAAGTACTGTGAATTTGAGACCCTCACCAAAAGGAAGTTAAATTGTAATCTACTTCATGTGAGCATATAAATTTGTTATGTAATGCATAATATGTAACAGATATGCTATGTATATATGTTATATTTCAATATATGTTTTATATAATATTTATAATATTAAAATGATAAGCATCTAAAGAATTAGTCCTGCAGCAATGCTAAAGGCCTATAAATAAGCTATAAAAGGGTTTCTGAAGGTCCGTTCATATTTTGTAATACTGTAACACCATTACTCATAACAAGCAACACATTTGCAGAAGCTATTTCTGATGTCTGGGCTGAGTTGCTTAAACAAAGTAGTTCACAAGTACAGCCCATAGTGAAAACACACTTTGAAATATTTCTACCTTGTCCCACAAGCGCTGTAAAATACCACTGTGTTATACTGAATTCTTTATATGACACTGAGCTTTAGTGTATACCTAAAAATCCATTCTAATACTTGTTTATGTTTATCAGGAGCTGTCCAACACATAAAGCATCTGTTCTGGGCCTAAATATTCACACCATTATTTTCTTGGTAAAAAAAAACCAACAAACTTCATGAAACTTCTAAATTTGTATTTGTACAACTATCAAAATTACTAGTGAGGTAGTATAAAGTGGCAGGGAAATTTCACTTTTCTTGTCAATGCTGTAGGTAAAAGGTAGTTCTTACCTAGAATAAGAAAAAATGTCAAGAAGATCATGGAATTGTCTATGAGGGCAGATTCAAATGTCTTCTAATCCAGCTGCCCGCACACTTGCAGGTTACCTATACCTACCTCCTTGACAGAGGCTTGTCTAATTTATCTTTAAGCCTTCTCCTCATGAAATGTCCAGGTTCTTTGAACAAGATCCATTCCTAATCTTGCTATGCTTGCAGTTTGAAAGTTTCTCTTATATTCCCTAATCTTTCTACCTGCAACTTTCCCATATAGAGCATGTATTCCTTATTGTAAATGAAAAAAGGTTTTGCTCTTCTAACTTTTTCTAGTTGGTTCACTTCTTTCTTGAATGGGAGTGCATAAACTGGAGACACTACTCCAAATAAATTTTTTACAGTGCTGAGTAGAGTAATAGTAACTCCACTTCCTGCAAGTCATTTGCCCACTTACAAATCCCCCTCTTTTTCCCTTCTAAAATAAAAATTACACTGTTAAGTTCCAAGTTAGTTTTTTAAATGCCTATGTTCTTTGCTGAAAAACTGTTTGCATTTATGTTTTCTAGCCAAATTCTTCAGAGTTCATAAACCTTACCAGATGGATTTAATGACATGACAAAGCTGTCAATAACAAAATGGTTAAACTCCTGGACTTAACTCAGTTAACTTTAATTACATTTTCTTATTATCTCATAATATTTATATGTGTAAATGCGTCATCATTTGAACAAATACTTTTGTTAAAGAAATTGTCTACAATTTATACTGTCCAAAGTGTTTTCAAAACATCATTGAAATAATGTAGTGTGTAAAGAAGGGAAAATTATCCTTCATTTTAAAAGAAAGATAAAGAAATAAAATCTAATATGTTTTCAGGAAATGGAGAGAGTGAAATTTCCATAACGAACAATCTGATTTTTTTTAGTGTTTGGCTGATTATGTTATTCTCATTATGAAATGAGTTGAATAGACAGTATTACTTTCCTCCTGCTTAAAAATCCCACTACAAGGAAAGAAAATGTTGAAATTGAAGAAATTGCTCACTCTGCAAAAAACCTCATGTCTCCGAACCTGTTAAATATTTCAGAAGCCTTTTTTAAAATACATTTTTAAGCAATGAAAATATTGAAAAGAAATAGTTGAGATTTAAGACTGGGAGAAAGAGCCTGACACTCTTCCCTGACTGAATAAAGATACTGAGGGCTAATGTAATGTGACTGCAATATACTCCCAGTGCCAACAAAATATTCTTCCACCTTTTGATATAGAAGGAAGGCTTCCTTAGAAAGGCCAAAACCTTTTGTAGGATTTCCAGCATAAGTGATGAGTTCTTTGCCCAGAGTCCATAATTGTTTCATCCTTCCACAGAACTTTAGTCTTAAGTGTCTCTGTGAGTTTCTGTGAGTTAGCAATGATAGTTAATGGATTATCTTACATTGCTTTCAATAAAAATAAATGTCTGGTGTCTCAGACTCCTCAGAATGGAATATGCTTCATTACACTTTTCTTTTTATTGTCTAGATTTCTATTGGATCCATTTGACAGTGGATTTTTAATTATCTGTGGATATATAGACATTCAGATTGAGATATTTAAAGATCCCTGAGGGAAAGATTTAGGTTCCCTGAAAATGATAGTCTTTCCAAGAGAAATCTAGTATTTATCTTTGTAAGGTCTGCAGCAGGTATTTAGTATGTTTCTTTTCTGAAATCTGTTTATCCACTTTGGAGAAAAACTTTTCTAATTTTTTTCATTCCCCCAGACCAGCGTATTTGCTGAATATCATCCTTTACAAATTTTATATTCATTTACAATTGGTTAACATAATGAATGGCAATCAGATTTATTTGTAAGGCTTTCCACTTCTTTTTTAATTATTATTTTATATGGTAAGATGCGTTGTAGGGAAAATTAGTATATTGAAAACTGAGGAAATCCTTAAGTCTCAAGTAAATCCTAAAGTCTTCAGCTTTCCTTGATCTACATCTAAAGCATAAGAAGCAAACACAATTTGACCAAATATAAGTATTCTGTCATGGGTGTTTGACTATGGTAGGAAACTTATATGATTATGCCTTCATATTTATTTACTAGTGTAAATAAATATCAAGAGTATAGTAAAAAAATAATTGCTGTAAGTTAGACTGAATGGCATTTCAACAGTTAGATGAGGGAGAAGGAAAGAATAGCAGGAAGAACATAATCTGATAATTGAAAACATAAACTCCCACTTATTTGGAGAGTATAGGAATTTTTTTGGTTTAAAAAATATATTAAAAAATATATTTATCATTAAAAATGATATCATTTATCCTGACAAGTTCTTCTTGACTGCAGCTATCCAGTTCGCCATAAAAATTCTTCTGTCAGGGAATAAAAAGCCTGATCCAAAGTCCCCTGGTGTCACTGGATTTTGGATTACTTTGAAAGATCATGGCTCATGTATACTAATGAAAAGATAAAAATTCTGATGTTAATTTATGACTCTGAATCAGACTCAGGGAAAAAACTTTGATGTGAGACTGGTGAGTTAAATAATAGACAAGAAGCCTCTCTTGCTTGCTGGAAAATCTTAAACTGCATGGATTTTCCACATAATTAACTTAACCTTAAAAGAGAGTTACTGAGATCTAGGTAAGCAAGTATGCTTCGGAATACTAATGTTTCTCACTGTATAAGGCAGGTATTGCAGTACACAGCCATGAGGGGGAAATGACCTAAATACCTCATATACCAGGTGTATTGTAAAGGATGAGATTTTTGAAAACAAATACAGTCAAAATTATATTTCGGCCTCTATAGGGACAGCTTGCAAAACTTCATTATATCGAAATGAATTTCCAATATTTGAAATATTTTAGGCCCTGCCTATGATCTCATGATATGTGAAGTTAGAAATACATCATTAGTTCTTCTGTGGAAAGCTCCTGTGTATGAAGGCAAAAGCCCTATTACTGGGTATTTAGTGGACTATAAAGAAGTAGATAAAGAAGACTGGATCACTGCTAATGAAAAACCTACTTCAAAGCGCTATTTTAAGGTAACATTTTCATTAATTAATATTAATATTAAAATGAGTACTAGAAGTTTTGGTTGAGTATAAAAAAAGATATGTATTTGAACTTCAGCTTCTGTTAATATCTTCATATGAGTACGAGAATTAATTTAGAATGTTCTTTAAACTGTCTTTGCCCTTTATTTTGCTTAAGGTCACTGATTTACATGAGGGTCATACCTATGTTTTCAAAGTTCGTGCAGTGAATGATGCTGGGGTAGGCAAATCATCTGAGATATCTGAACCAGTGCTTGTTGAGGAACGGCCAGGTAAAATGAACTATTTAATCTTCTCTGTTTCTAAAATACTAAAATATTTGGAATTGAGTTTAATCAACCTAATTTGATATTATATCACATATAAGTATTTAAAGAATTAAGAAGCTCTTAGTCTTAAAACATAAAGGAAAAAAATCATGTGGATACAGAGACAATGATTAGAATTTTTTCCTTTACTTACCTCAGGAGTTATTTGATAATCAGTTATTATGGTTTTTATTCTAACGAGGATGTCAGTTGTGACAACAGATTTACTAAAATTTCAGGAATGATAAAATTGGTTTATTTAAACATTCATGTCTGCTCATATTCAGTTATATCTTATTCATTTGTTTCTCAATAAACATTTAGTGAGTTAATTAATATTATAATTAATTTCTTGCATGTAGAGTAAGAAACTTACTAGCATGTGATGCTGAGTCAGCATATGACATAAACCTACTTTAAGACTTGCTAATAAAATCAGTACCTTTTAGGAGAAAATAGATGTGGGCTTTGGTAATTTATGAATTGCACCTTGACAGAAAATGCAGTCTTGACATTTGAGTTGATTCCTATTTTGCAGGAACAAAAGAAATCTATTCAGGTGTGGATGATGAGGGTAATATTTACCTGGCTTTTGAGTGCAAAGAAGCAACAGATGCATCTCATTTTGCATGGGGTAAATCTTATGAGGAGATTGATGATTCTCATAAGTTTAAGATCGAAACAGAAGGAAATCAGTAAGTCATGCCAATCCACCAAATGAAATCAGTAAGTCATGTTAAAAATGTGATTCCCAGCTAATTGTATTCTTCTTTATTGGTGACTTTAGTTCTAAGCTGTACTTCAAAAATCCAGATAAATCAGACTTGGGAACTTACTCTATCTCAGTAAGTGACACAGATGGGGTTTCCTCCAGCTTTGTTATGGATGATGAAGGTAAGGTCCTTACAATTTCAAATCTTTCTTCACTATAACACCTCAAATGAACTAAAAATTGCCCAAGGGAAAAAAGAATAGAACGCTACAATTCTCACATTATTTCCAATGAATTAAAGAAAAACAAAAAAGAACATACAACAGGCTTTGTGTGATTACTTATTTTTCTGATTATCATAATAATGAAAACTGGGATAACTTCAGGCAACGTTTCCTAGATAAAGATAAAAAGTACGTCAAATTAGAATTGTTTTCTTTATGCTGGGATTGTAATGATATTT
Organism: Cinnycerthia olivascens; assembly: GCA_035048155.1. Lineage (NCBI taxonomy): Eukaryota > Metazoa > Chordata > Aves > Passeriformes > Certhiidae > Cinnycerthia > Cinnycerthia olivascens. The sequence goes on along the minus strand of JAWWMU010000153.1, from coordinate 91,826,038 downwards.
GTAAATATCCCTTACACTTTCAGTTCTTCTTGAGGCTCTAGATGCAATTTCTCATAACCAAGGTACAGGAAATTAGTGAGAAAAAAGATGATGCTTTAATAAGGTCTTTTACATTACATCAAATTATCATTTGGCTTACATATATATTAGCTTTGCTTTATTTCATTGTAGCTATTTTGTTTCATTCGACTCACAATTAATTTCCTTCAGTCTCACTTCGTTTTGTCATTGAGAAATGCTGACAAAAAGAGCAGAGTTTTCTATTTTATGTAAAATAAAAATTACTTTGGTGCTTTCCCAGTCCTTGGCTATAATTGCTCTGCTCAGTTCCTCAGGTGTTAAAATCCTTCTGCTTCTCAACCTACCAAGCCATTTAAGAAATCACAGGGAAAAACATGTCAAACTACCCTTTCCAAGTAGGTGTTGAGAATTCTATATTCAGGGGGAAAAAAATAAAATATCCAGGAAGCTTTATGAGCCATTATCATGACAATTGCCCTTTGACCAAGTTTTGAAGCTTCACTCTGAAATATTTCTATAGGTCTTTTCAACATCTGCTCCATCTTTGATTTTTTTCTTTTTGTATAAAGCACTGAAGGTGTTTTCCATCCCATACTTCCCCTACATCTTTCCTGATCATACGTCACTGAAAATTACAATTTAATTTATACTGGATCCCTGTACAATGATCAGATTCTGCATCTTAGCACTGAAAACCATCATTTTACTGCCATTTACTCTCTCAAAAGCTATAAATTCTCCTGTAATTTTGCTAAATCCTCTATCATTACATAAATCCATGCTAATTTTCTCTGGTCTTTACATTATCTGTAAATTTGGAATTTTCAGTCATATTCATTTTCCAAATCTTAACTAGAAGTTTCTGTTCTGTTTTCAGACTAACCTGTGCTTGATCTTGTTTCCTGCCACAATAAAACAAATTTTTCATGAACAGTCTGAGAAAAGAAGTCAGGGGATACAGGAACCTTATACACTGCTTAGAAGCTATTGTTTCCTGTCTTTCTTTTATATTGCTATTTTTAAAGTTTAAAATAATTTTTTTGTCTTTGTTTAGATTCCTTTGCACAAGAGAGTGTACACTAAAATGCATGCAACATTTGCTAAATTCATGTATCAGAATTTAAGTTTCCTAAATCTTATTTTCCAGTCATTTTCTGAAGAGTTGTGTATTCTAAACAAGCTTTAAGGAGATAACTTTGTTGATCCTGGTATTAACTTTTGTTGACACCCATTTGCTATCTGTATTTTTCAGAATAAATTAAAACATGAAAATTTTTCTTATTTTCAGAGTTTGAACGTTTGATGGCATTAAGCTATGAAATAAAGAATCCAAGTAAGTTGAAGAGCTGTATCTATTAGACACTTATAGAAGGAATATAAGTTCATTCCAAAAAGATTCTTTCTGAGACAATGACAACTTCATTTTTCATGGCAGCTTCATTTACCATGGAAAAACTTGCTTCCTTATTTTTTAGTTTGTTTAGAAGAATATTAGCTGATATTGAATAAAATCCCCATTCCTAAACACCTCTGAAGTTTAACTTTGACAATATATTATAGATTGTTACTAGTTAAATCCTTACACAATGTACAAACAGTAAGCAAAGTAAATTGTCTTCTCCCTTTGAGAAATTAATATAAAAATCAGCCAAAGCCTGCATTAGAGGACTTTTTCCGGTGTAAAATTTATCTGCTATCCAGAAATCCATAAATAATAGAGAATTTCACATGGTTTCATGAACTATTGATTTTTGATTCTTTTTCTTTTGTAGCAATACCACTGAAATCAGAATTAGCTTACGAGGTTCTTGATAAAGGAGAAGTTCGTTTCTGGATTCAGGCTGAAAGCTTATCTCCAGATTCTACTTTCAGATTTGTTATTAATGATAAAGAAGTCGAAAACAGTGACGTAAGTACATAATGAGTACTTATACATAAGTGATTTTGTTTTAGAATCCTGCAGGTTTCTATTGTCATCATATAATCATAGTCATTTAAGTTGGGAAAAACTTTTAAGATCATGGATTCCAACAGTTAACATGACGCTGCCAAGTCCACCACTATACCATGTCCCTTAGTGCCACAGCTACCTGTCTCAGATACCTCCAGTGATGGTGACTCAACCACTTCTCTGGGCAGCCTGATCCAATGCTTGATAACCCTTTCAGTGAAGAAATTTTTCCTAATATCCAATCTAAACTCCCTTGATGCAACTTGAGGCCATTTCCTCTTATCCTATTGCTGTTTTCTTGGGGAGAGACTGATCCCCACCTGGCTAAAACTCCTTGAGGCAGTTGTAGAGAGCGCTAATGGTCCCCTTGAGCCTCTGTGTCTCCAGGCTAAACAACCCCACCTTCCCCACATGCTTCTCATGGGAGGACTTGTGCTCCCAATGCTTCCCCAGCTCTGTTGCCCTTCTCTGGACACACTCCAAGCCCCTCAATGTCTATCTTGCAGTGATGGGCCCAGAACTGAACACAGGATTTGAGATGTGGCCTCACCAGTGCTGATTACAATCACTGCCCTGGTGCTGCTGGCCACACTAATGCTGATACAGGCCAGGATACCACTGGCCTTCTTGGCCACTTGGGCACCTGCTGATGGCTCATGCTCAACCAACTGCCAGCCAGCACCTTCAGGTCCTTTCCCACCCCCAGGTCCTTTCCCACAGGGCCACTTTCCAGCAACTCTCCCTCAAGCCTTGTTTTGACCCTAGGGCAGGACCCGGCACTTGGCTGTGTTGAACCTCATGCATTTGGTCTTGAGCCATCTATTCAACTCATCGATGCAGCTCTGCAGAGTCTTCCTACCCTCCAGCAGTTCAACACTCCCACCCAACTTGCTCCTTTCCTCTAGATCATTGATAAAGATATTAAACAGGACTGGCCCCATTACTGAGCCCTGGAGAACATAAATTTGTGATATCCACCAGCTGGATTTAACTCCATTCACCACCACTTTGCCCTTGGTTGTCCAGCCAGGAGCTGGTGCATGTATCCATGACATGAGCAGCCAATTTCTCCAGGAGAATGCTGTGAGAAACTGTGTCAAAGGCTTGACTTAATTCCTGGTAAACATCCATTCCTTCCTCCACTAAGTGTGTCACCTTGTCACTGCAGGTTATCAGGTCAGTAAAGCGGGACTTGCCTTTCACGAGTCTGTGCTGGCAGGGCCTGATCCCCTGCTTGTCCTTGTATGTTGCTTGGTGTCTCTCAAGATGTATCTGCTTAATATTCCCTGGCACTGAGAACAGGCTGACAGTCCTGTAGTTCCCTGGATCCTACAGTTTCTTAATATCATATTACTAAGGTGTGATAATACCTGAAAATAAGGCAAATCTATAACTCAAATATTTTTTGCAGTATAGAATTCCTGTTGCAGACTGAGCCTATTCATACTGGAAAAAAAGTTGGACTCTCTCTATTAATTTTTGGTAACTAGATGATCAACAGTCAAACAGAAGAAGAATTTACACACAGATCAGTGTTAAGCGCAAATGTTTTAGAAAAATAGCTCAAGAAAATGGCTGCTTCAAGTACAGTGTTGGATTCCAAACCAAAAAGACATGCTGCTCCCAAAGACTCTCTGAGGCTGGTAATAGTAATTTTATGTATAATGTGGGAGGCACTTGACAATGCAGCAGTGTTTACAGACATAAATTTTTTATATGGTATCACTTTTTTTTTTTTTTTTTTTTTTAATTTTGGATTAGAAACTGGTCATTGAACAGCTACATAGAGATGAAAGAGTAGGCCACCAGCTTCCTGCATTTTTATAGCTCTAGGAAGACCTCTCATACAAAGGGGCATAAAAAAGCTCTCAGATGGGACTGAGAAGAAAGCAAGGTCATGCCTTTGCAGGTCAAGAATATGGTTCATCTACAGGCCATAAGCACAGCACTGGAAATGTTTTCCTGTGAAGAATTCATCTCCAGTGTAGCTGTTTGAAAGATTCGGTTTATTTCTGAGAATGCAAATCCTAGTTTGAGTCAGAGAAGCTTTATCAGCATTTTTATACCATAGAAAAGCAAAGAGCATTTACTTTAATTATATATCGACAAGTGGAAGAATTGTTTCTGAGTAAAATAATTCTCTGTTTTTCTTACTTTAAGAAGTAATAAACCATAGCACTGAAAATCTGAATATTCGTGCCTAGGATGTATTGATATGACAATGCTCTGTCTTGGCAATGTTCATGGAACAGAACGAGCTATTTTTAGTTCGCATATGTTTTGGAAGTGTTGACATCAGAAAGAGTCTTGAAATGAAGCTGCATTATTTCACCTCTTTAATTAGTAACCCGCAGCTGACATTTATGTTTGGAGACAGATGATATTTTTGTGGAAAGTCACATAAAAGCCTAATATTTATGATGCCCATAAAATCATTGAACTTCATCTTGCTGCATAATGGCAATAGTTAGAAGCCTAATTGCACTCTAAAACCTGTCTGGAGACTAGGCTACAGTCACTGAACATGTTCAATAGACCATTATGCTGGTGAATTGTGGCCTGATTCTTGACATTGGCTGAAGTGATAAATTTTTCCTGCTAGGTCCTAGCAAGGAGTGTTTTTGGTAAGATTTCAAAATAAGCTTAAAATGGAATAAACTGAGCCCTATATATTCAGCTTTAATTTTAATATTTTAATATTTTGTTTAATAAAAGTTAAAAAAAACTGTCATAAAGAATCAGATTAAAACATACATCATGCTTTTCTTTTTTTTTAATTTTTCTGCTTCTGGTAAAATTTAATGTTCTCCCAGGGAACTCTTGAAGTAAATGCCAGTGTAGACCTTGACCTCTGAGGGGAAGAGGCTGTAAGCAAGAATTTCACTTTTGCACATTGAAATTGGCACATTTTGATAGTTTAAGTGAGTTTATTAATGCTCTTTTTAACCTTCCTCACATATCGCCTTAACTCTTACAGTTGAACTGTTACTCAAGTAGATTTTCTACTTAATTTCCCAATTAATTTTATCTCGTCTTATTCTTTGACATTGTATTATTCTTTGCACTATGTATGGGAAATCGTGTATCCAAATTAACATGTGCATCCCTTAAAAAATTATTATCCTGATCAATTTATTAGCTGTTTTGTTAATTCTACATCTTTTCTTTTTCTTCATTCTTCCATTACCCCATTAAGATTTAAAAGACCAGATTTGTTATCCACACAACAGTGAGTCTGTTTTTGAGGCTGGCCAAGACATACCCCTCAAAGTGAATATATCTGTGTGGGATCATTCCTACTACTTTTGGATTTTAATGGACTTAGAGGTTATTCCATTTCAATAAGATTCTAGAGAGATTAATAAGTGACATTTTTACTAGCTTTTTTTATGTTTCCTCTTTCTTTTCCTTCCTTAAACTTTATCTGTTTGTTACTTTAGTACTGTTTTTTACTTTTGGAGGCCGATAAACAGGTTTAACTAAACATTCTATTTACAAGACATCATGTCTCCTTTTAACAGTATATATAGTAAATCTAAAAGTAACAGGATCTATAGTAATTCACTACATGTAACTCCTTCTAGATGGTGACATTTATTGTACTGTGCAATCATGACTGGAAGTTAGTGGGTAATATCCCTGGCCACATCATTTACCTAAAAGTATTCACCAAGAAAATTCTATGGGTTATTTTTATTAGATTTAGGAATTCGTTCATTGAGATTCAGAAAACATCACTGTTAGTGGGGACATTGTCCTTATAGTTGTTACTCACTGAATAAAAGAGGATATTAGTAAAACATGGTTGTATCTAAAACAGTACCTGAAGATTAAAAACACATATTTTGCAAAGATTGTCCAATATTAGCTTGTAATTTTCTGTTTCCATTATGATGCTTGCCAATAATTTATCTTCCTGGAATATTTAATTAAAAGTAAACACATAAAGGACACAAACAGTGAAAAGTATATTTAACTTTGAATTCAAGTCAATATTCGGTGTTTTGTGTATTCAAACACTTAAGTGGGTACCTGGCATATATCCTGAATTATACCTCCTTTTTGCTGGACTTGGTCAATCTCTTTTGGCTCCCAGAAACTCTGTGGGGTTTGCACAAATTACTTTTCTCATGGTCTTTTACTTTAAGCGTTCTTTGAAAATTTCACCTAGCATTAAATGAGAAAATCATTATACTCTTAATAGATAAGCTAATTTTTATGAGAAAATAAGATCCACTATTGAGTAGTATATACATCTCAGATATTTAGTAGGGATGACTTTTTGGATTTGGTGTGATGGATTTATTTGAAGATCTGCATTTGTGTCTAGAAACATATTTCCAGGTGTTTCTGGACTCTGCAAGGAATCATGCTTCTGCCTAGCAAACCCCCTTGTTGAACTGGAAGCTGTAATGCAGCTAAAAGCTGGCTGTTAGGCTCTTCAAATATACACAGTGCCATAAACAATTATTTTTAACCAGCTATGTTGTGATGACTTGGGGATTCCAAATGCAGCTGCACGCTGAGGTTTCTGCCACTACTGGGATCTTATTGTACAACAGTAAATAAAAGCAGAGTTCTCTTCCCTTAGTTTACAATTAAAAGGACATGAAAAAAGTTGGCTGTGGGGGAAGGAATATAAATCATAATTTATTCAATAGGAATCATAAATAATTTACACTATACTAAAGTACTTTTTTGTTTATTTCAGAGGCATAAAATAAATTGTGACCGTTCAAATGGCATTATAGAAATGGTGATGGAAAAATTTACAATTGACAATGAAGGTACCTACACAGTGCAGATTCAGGATGGAAAGGCCAAAAACCAGTCCTCATTAGTTCTCATTGGAGATGGTATGTTCACTGAAACATTGAAAATTTGATACAAAGAAGTAAACTTCAATTATTCTTTGAGTAATTTTGTGACTAACTCATTTTTCATTCACCTCTTCTAAAATTTAGTATTCAAGGGAGTATTGGCTGAGTCTGAGCTCCAGCGAAAGGAATTTCTCAGAAAACAAGGTAAGAGCAGATTGGTGACTTTAGGCCCAGCTTGCAGCTAATGATTCATCCCTGGTGAATGCTAAGCACTTACAGCTTCCATTCTTTGTTGGAAGATGAGTATATTGTTCAGTCTTAGGAGACACCTGAAACCTTCGTGGGTCTTATTTTCCAACATTGTCAATTTGTGACAGAACCTTCACTAAGTAGAGAAAAGAGGAGTTTTCACAAGAGGTTATCTTTGTTCCATATTCATGAGAAGTGTGTCTACTGTAGGCTCCAGTCCAACAAAACATTTAATTGCATTTAGTTTTAAGCATACAAGTTGTTCAATATAATTGACAGAAGAGTAGACAAGTAGTGCCAGACAAAGATTAGAAGTTTGAACCTTTGGTTTCTATTGAGGCAAAATTCCAGGAAATAAATGTATATTTGTTGCATAGCTGCTCTACAGTTGTAGAAGTTGTTATATACTGGTTATTGATATTGCTTACAGCTGAATGAGAAAATTACTATTGGATACCTAATTCAGAATTCTATCCCTGTTAAATCCTTAAAAAATTGAACTTCAGCTCTAGTTTATAATTTTCACTTGTAAGCATATGGCTTTCAGAATGAAAGCAACAATAATAATTAAAAACTTTATTCCTAAATAGCTTAGGTAAGATTCTGTATAGAAGCAGTGTCATTCTTTTTTTTTTATTGAAGGCTGTTTAAAATTGATTTAGGAAAGAAATTATACCAGTTACAGCATAAACTGACAAAATGTTTCAATTCTCAATGATTTAAGCTAAAGTCTTGCACTTTGCAACTTCACAGATTTGGGTATCAGAATTATGGGCCCTGAATCTGCCAACACAAAGACATATACATTTATTGAGAAAAGTAAACACAATAATTTAAAAAAGGTTATGTATGTCAACAAATTTTCATCAGGATATATTTCTTTGCAGGATTGGAATCCTCATGGGGAAAAGGAATATTTTCTGTTCTGCTTGTAATATTTAATAAATTTTTAAACTTTATACATTATTTCTGCAAACAGTGTTTGTCATTTGTTGTTTTTACATTAAATACATTATTTATGCACTTGTATGTAGCTGCTTTGTTTCTTTCCCCTGCTTAGTTGCTAATATGGCACAAAGGTATTCAATAAAGTAATTTCTCTCACTCACCATTTTATATTTTGGAATATTACCCAGTTCATACAGATCCAGAGACAAAATTCGGGTTTCTAAGCTGTAATGTAGACACTGGGTAAGTATGATAAAAGTATGATAAATATGATAAAACCTTGCAGGTTTTTTCTTCCAGTGCATGGGTAGTTCAGGAGCTCCCTCTTGTTCTGTTGTAAGGATGTTGTAACTGTCATCCTTTTTCTTTCTTTCACTGGATCTTTCTGATACTCTTCACTCTACAACATTGCTTTAAGATTATTTTGTTTCTTAGGTCCTCACTTCTCAGAGTTTTTGTATTGGAAGGTTACAGAGGAATGTGAAGTTTTACTTTCTTGTAAGGTAAGGAAATAGACTTGAAATGATTTTTTAGAATATGTTGATGAAGAATTTAGGTAGAAAAATATGAAAAAGGTTTTAGATACCTTTAAAAACAAAAGTTTAATATGAAAACCAATTTTTTTGTTTGAAAATTTTAATATGAACATTTCTGATTTACTATTCTTCAGCACTAGAATTAATGAAAACAAAAAAAATTATAGGACATTCCTAAATGTATTATTAGGTGGTCCAATTCTTTATAAAAATTGTGAATCATAAGAATAATTTACGGGAAATATAAATCCCTTAAGAAGTATCTCTTTTCTTCTTCCTCAAAAATAGCTAAAAAAAGCCAGAGTTCAAAATCTTTCTTTATCATTTTCTGATTTCTCTAACAAAGTGCCTGTTATCTAATCAACTGTAATCAAATGTGCTACAAAGACTTCTAGAATTAAGAAGTCTAAAAGGTTATAAAACATTATTTTACAATTACTTTTGGCTAGTGACTTTTGAATCTTGTGTGAATGACAACGTGTATTGATTTCAACTTCTGCTATTAACACCTTTAAATGCCTTTCTGAACAGATAAGTTTTCATTTGTTTTGCTCTTCTTGAGTGACTAATTAGAGGTCTGAATAGTAAAAAAAAGTAAATTGAATTCAGACATCAAATCCTTCTTCATTCTCTTTTCCTTTAATATGGACTCTTTTGGATGAATTTTCTCCTCTGCTTTTGAATAACTTTTGGTTTATAATTAGACTAACTTAAATCATTCATTATGAGCAATTTACATTCACATTTGTGGGATTTTTTTTCTTTTTTTTTCTTTTTCTTTTTTTTCCTGCTCGTTAACTAGGAGACCCTTAACCTCCAGTTATTCCCAGCAGAACTGACCTGGTGCTGAAGCTGCCATTCCACGTGCTCCCATTTTAGGACTCAACACTTATTAGTTAACATAGTACCTTTGCTGGAGTACTTTATAATCTCCACATGCACGTGCCTCAGGCATGAACCCTGCTTATCCTTTCATTCACATAGGGAATTAAATGTTGCTGAACCAGTTATGCTAGTGTTAATTCTCTACAAATTAATCAGAAATTATCCTTCTTTCATTGACTGTCAAGCCTGTTTATTGCACTGAAGCTGTGAAAGGCTGAGCATCTGATTATTTGCTTTTCACCAGTGTGCTTTCTGTTCACAAGGTCAGAACATTTTATGTAAATGAAATCTAGGATGTGGGCTGCTTGCACACTCATCATTTTAACTATGCTATTGACCTTATAATGTTTGTTACTGTTAGTATGTGACTGGCCGTTAGGTTCACATGGTACTGTTTATGGCTGTTTAACTTATATTTGTGTGTAGGAAGAGTTTGAAAAACAAAGCCTGGGTTTGTCCTTCAAACTCCAGATACCTGACCAACAAGTCAAAAGTGTGGCCACTCCATGCTGTTTCTGTGGTAATAAAAATAATCGAGGAATAGTCTCAGCCATCTCAGGCCGTATCATAACACTTGACCTAGGGCTCTTCCAGGTTCTGTTTAGTGCTCCTCTGTAAAAAAAATTATCAAGTGACTTTTTGCCTATTCTAAGAGCCCGTGATCATGTGAAGGAAGTATCTGTAAGAGAGGGCATTTTATCTGACTTTTTTAAAGGCCATAGAATGGCATAGAAACCACATCAACTGGAAGCTTGTGTAGGGCAAAGGACTGACTGTATGATCCAGGCCCATATCAGAAATGATGGACAAATATGGATTGTGTTATAAAACAGTATATCAAATATTACTTCATGTATCTCTTATTTTCTATATTATTTGACCTGATTGAGTTTTGATTGACCTAGTATTTAATTCTGAATTAGCTGGGGTGGATGACCATGTTCTTGGTATTGTAGCGTCTCAATGTAAGTGGAACATGGTTGTCCACTTGAAAGATAATTTGAAGACGCTTGCTTTTTTGCTTTTTGTTTTGTGTTTATTTTTCTTCATATACCAGGAACTACTGTCATTTTGCTTCTAGGAATTCTAACTTGCCCTTGCAAAACTTTGGTCCTTATTTGTACTGTGTCTGTTAAAAGCAAGATTTTTGGTGTGTGGCTAAACAGTGGAAAACGTAGCATTTCATAGTAAATGTCAACATGAAATAACTCCAGTGCTGCAAATTGCATGCGTCTGAAACTCAGTCTATTTATTGTCAGATTGAGTGCTAGCAGTCTTTGATGAAAAATTGTTGAAAAGCATTAAAGGCTTGTTCCTTTGGGCTTTGTTCAAATAAAATTGCCACTCATGTCATAGGACTACAGGAACAACCGCTTTGTAGTTACTGGTAAATGTAAAATGCTGCTCACTTTTCTTCAGCAAGTCATTGCTTTGGGGCAGGTGGTGATCTCAAATACTGTCAGAGATCCCTAGCAACCACACTGGTTATTAAGCAAGAATAGACGTGATTAATTTGAGATATTTGATAGAGATGGCTAGGAATCAGTATAGAAGACCCTCCTATTTGTCACCTCTACAGAAAGCTTTCACAGAGCTGTTCGTCTATGGAATCACTTCTCTAATGTAAAAGGGTTAGAAATTGGCACATGTTTTTTCCTCCAAGCAAGCCAGTTGAAAACTATTGCAGATCTGTATTAAGTTCCTGGCTGTCCTCTAACCATTTGTTTAGTTTTTTTGCTTTTTCTTTAGGGAGTCTTTTTAAAGCAACTGTCTGAGGACTGAGAAATATCTTTCCAGCTCTGTCCTTCTACCAAAGCAGTCTACAATGAATTCAATCTACCCATGAAAATACCATTGCATTTTTATGACTTTTAGAAGGAAATGGTGATAGTGATGTCAAATAGACCATAGTGTTTTTGAAAGTGAGGGTAAATATATATATATATATCCAGGGTTTCCAAAAAGGCATGCACTTTTAGCTTCTTTAAATTCACAGTTTGAGGTAATTTCTCCAGCAATATTTAAAATGTATCCTATATACAATTTTTATATCAAAATAAGAACAGTAAAACCCTTTTTGTTGGGGGAGACTGCAATTTTTAGGATTCCTTAGGTCTTTGCATGCCCCATAGGACTCAATGTAGAAGGCAAAATAAAAAAGGATTTTTGGTGTGGCTCACAATTTTGAAGTCTTGGATGCTTTCAGAATAGTGATTTCAGTTCCTTTCTGAAGCTTATCCAGGAGAGACATTGCTTAGGTAGCTGGGATAAATCTCCAAATTGGCCAAAGACTAAGATAGGGCCTAAGTTCTGTATCACAACTCCCTGGAGTCACAGGACAAACACAAAAGGATAAAGGAGAGTTCAGAAGCTCTAATTTGAAAGATACTTCTGCAGCTATCTCTAGACAAACTACAAGCACAGAGAAAGGTTGCAAAACTGTTTACGTAAAGAGATTGCCAGGATTTTCTTTAAGGATTTTACAGGGCTCTGAAGTTTCAGCCTGTGTGCTATGCTGCAAAGAAACACTGTAGGACTAAGACTTTCTTAGTAAGACTTAGTTGAAATTGTTTTTTTACTTAGCATTATTTGACATGTGTTATAAAAAAAAATGTTTCATTTGTTGAAGGTACCTGTGTGACTTCCCATAGTGCAACACATTTTCTCAGGATATAGCCAAGCTTATGTACCTTTTCTGTTGTACAGGTTGCAAACACAAAGAAGGAGACTGATTTTAAATGGTATAAGGATGGTTCTGGGGTTGATGTTGAGGAGCTGCCTGATCTGCAGATGGGAGAATGTCACCTCAGTATTCCCAAGGTACTGCATCACCTGCTAAATGACAGTTTCTGCTTGACACACTATAGATTTGCCAGACAAAGCAGTAAGCCAGATATCATGATATTTTGGAACAGTTGTAAGAAAAAGACCCACATTTTCTACTCTTCAATTACCTGGTAAATATCTATTGCTAGCAAAAAGTATGTTTTTTTAATCAGCTCAGAGTTCATGCTTAAGTTGCTTCAGAGTCTTTACATGGCTTGTATCTCATTCTTTATTATTACTCTCAATTTTTCAACTTGTTCAAGGACCTCATTTTTGAAAGTGTTTCAGTTTCATTGCCTAAAATTATAAGTTTGAAGTTTATGGCTTCTTAAGATTTATCTTTATGCAAACAGGTCAATTCAACTTCTATCTGAAACCTTAACTTGCATAGTTGCTTCCTTTGTGAAGTGACAAAACCTCCCAGAATTAGATTTTCTACTTCCAGTAATGTGCATTTCATCTCAATTGTTTATTTATTGTCTTCATATTCTTCTAATTTCCTTCCTTCATTTCCCTTGAAAGAGAGTAATGACTTACCATCTTCATTTTTCTTGAGTAGAATTTTTTGAGAGAGTGGTTTCTACTTGTCTTGGATTGTTCTTGTTACTTGTCATTGTCTTGGATTGCTCTTGTTACTTGTCATTCAATATTTGTGCTATGGTTTACGTGCTTGAGGATTTGTATTAAGTCATTTCGAATCTATATATAACTGTTCTGTATATTTTCCTTCAGGTTTTTAAAAGAAATTAAAATAAACCCACAAAACCTGAAAATTATGATAGATTTCAGAATGTAAATTCTCCAAGGATAATGAATTAATTATATACTTAGCATAGATATAATTTGACTACTGTTGCTGCTTGAATGCAAGCAGCATAAAGGAGCTGATATTACAGGGTATAGATTTACTGTTATGATTTACATAATTCAAAAAATAATCATTTTTGTTGAAGTAAAATTACATTTCTAAAGTTTGTGTGGGTTGCAGTTATGCCTTGTTACATCTTAGTACAATGCTCGTAATTTCTACTGACCAAGATCAATCCTGTCATTTTGGAATGTGAGAAAAAAACCTCATGTTTTCTAGAGGAAATTGAAATGTAATCAGAATAGGTTTTGGGCTTAAGAACTAAATGCATCCCCATAAAAAAAGCATGAACAAGCCATTCATAGTTTCCATCTCCTCTCTGTTAAGATTATTTATCCAGAAGACAGTACAATGTACATTGTTTTATTTAGAAAATTATGCAGGGGTTGAGCAAATCTAATACTATCTAGTGCTATCAAGTTTGTCAGTAAACATCTTGTGTTTTCCTTGCAGCTGTCTCGCAAAGATGAAGGAGTTTATAAGGCAACACTATCAGATGATAGAGGTCATGATGTATCTTCTCTTGAATTATCAGGAAAAGGTAACATTCATTCTACTGTAACATTATAATAATCTCCACATGTTCTCCAGAGGTGTCAAAGCTCTATCTTTGCAAATGGCAAATTAGTATAAATTTTTGGCTTTCTTTGAATTTCCTTTCTCTTATGTTATAGAGACATGAACTGCAAATCAGCACTTTAGGAGGGATGACACTGGGCATTGTTGTGGTTAATCTCTAGCATTTTGACAGGCAGGAGATGAAATATGTTTCTCACCAGACAGACACTCTATTTTATGGAAGATCATTCTCTCTCAGGTTTGTTAAGCTGTAATATCTACAAAAAAACCTAAAGCAGCAAAGTGCTATGTTCATGTGGGACTCTCAGTGGGGACCGAGAGTGCTTTTGATTCTAAATCATAAAACTGTTTTGTGGGTTAGCATCAGAGGGCCTCTTAATCCCACACAGCCACTTGCTTATTGTCAGTGAGATGGGGAGACAATTGGAAAGGGAAGAGTGAAAAAATCCTAGGTTGAGCTAAAGATGGTTTAATAAGTAGAGGAAAATCTGTGTATACAAGCAAAGCAAAGCAAGGAATTAATTCACAGTTTCCCATGGGCTAGTAAAGCTGGGCTCCATCACATGTAACAGTGACTTGGGAAGACAAACACCACCACTTCAAATGTTCCTCACTTCCTTCTTCTTCCCTTTATATAATGACAATGATCTCATATGGTATGAAGTGTCCTGTGGGTCAGTTGGAGTCAACTGTTTTAGCTGTGTGACTTCTTGTCTTGTGCACACCCAACCTCCTCTTGGTGAAGCAGTCTGAGGTGGAGAAATAAAAGACTTCCACACTGTACAAGCACTGCTCAGGAACAGCTAAAACATCCCTGTGTTGCCAACACTGGTTTAGCCACAAATCCACACTGCTCCATAAAGCTGCTATAAAGAAAATTAACTCTATTCCAGCCAAAACCAGTTTTAATTTCTGTCTCTTATTCCATACCATTTATGTCATGCTCAGGTCCCACACATTATGTGAGAACAATATGTTCTCATTAATTACCTCCTCTTTTCCTGTCCTTTAGTATATACACAGATATCATTCCCTTAGTTTGTGGATTTGTGTATGTGTATCCTGACCACTGGAATAAGCAAAAGGTACAGTAGATCTCCATCACATGGTCAGGGGTTCAACTTCCAGTGACTATACTTCAGGTATAGCAAACTGTGTTGTGCTTGAAATGTGCAGTGAAATGCCTATTTAGAGAATTCACAGTATCTAATTCTGTGGGGCCAGGAAGCTTAGAAAATGTCAACCAGCAAACTCATAAAAACTGCACTACTAAACCAAACAATGGGTCTCCTAAATGGAGGAGTTGGCTGTGAAACATAAAGGATAAAAAGAGAAGTCTACCAGGAGCAGGGAATACTGCATATTCTGTGGGGCAAGTTACTCTAAGCTCAGTATCTACTGACATTCAAACAAAGTTAAATGCAAATAAGGGAATATAAACTCAAATAAATGCATGATAGACATTTAGAAAAGGATTCATATGATACCAGACATCACAGTGAGATATTGTAATTCGATTTCCATTTAATTGTTTTAATGTAAAAAATGTCAGTTTACTTTGACCCTGAGATGAGCTCAGCTGGTTAAAGCATAGTGCTAATGATGCCAAGGTTGTGGGTTTGATCCCTGCATGGGCCATTCACTTAAGACTTGGATTTGATGATTCTTGTAGGTCCCTTCCAACTCAGAATATTATGTGATTCTAATTCCATAACAAACACTGATCTGTTGCCCACATAAGTGAATTTTACTTTGGTAAAGAGAGCATCCCTAGATTCCCTATTTGCTTAGGTCTCACCAAATAGGCCAAAGTAAATCTAGATGCATCTCAACTGCATATAGACATTTGTCCCAAATAATGAGTATTTTTTGTCAGGCTCCTAATAGGAGAAAGACATGCTAAAAAATTAACTCTGTTTACCAAAAATCTAAATATTTTTTTCAACAGATGGTGGAAGTACTTATAACAAGAGGAAAAAATGAATATTAGGCTGATTTCTTAAGCTGTGGTTTACTGCAGAAGGCTGTATTATCAATTGATAGTCTCCCAGGCATTTTTCTTTTGCATAAATTCTGCCCCTATTCTGTCAGAAAAAAACCCCACTCTCATTTTGACAGTATGATTACTATAACCCTACATTCTCAGACATCTCTAATGTAGATATATATATAAAATAAGCAATTCATGTCCTTATGTCAAGGTATCAGTAGAAGCATACTGGAGATTGTAAGGAATTATGAAACTGTGTCATCATTAATTTTATCTGAGACAAAAAATGTGCATATACAGATCAATACAGAACAAATATTTAAGTAGGATTTTCTGAACTTCACGCATTTCTCTGTCTTCCATTTTCATAAAATTTATCAGTCCTTCAGACTATGTATTCTTTAGACTATGGTGATTCTTTCTCTTTCTTTTTATCTTCCATAGTGTCACTAAATATGATTCTTCTGCTATGAAATGGGTCCCCACTCTTGTGCCCTTGTCTCAGGGGTTCTCTCCTGCTACAAACCCATCAGCTCTGTGATATTTCAAAAGCTTGATATGATACCTGCTTTATTTCACTTGCTGTTAAAGGACTTCGCTTCTGTCAAATGCCACCCTACAGGGAGAAGGTGAAACTGTTTTCACCAAGAATGAGATAATTTCTTTTTCACCTGCACTTTCCTTTGAATGTGAACTATTCAGTTTTAATGACTTTTTTCTTTTTGCTGGCCTAAGGGAGACAAAGATTTGGCAGCAGACAGCTGACTCCACAAAAGGCTGAGATACTGAGTGACACAGCACAGAATTCATATGCTGTACACAGGCGGTTTCCAATTTATCCTCTACACCTGTTGCAATTTTAATGGTTTTCTTTGCTTAAGGATATGAAGATTTCCCATATTGCTTTAATTAAACTGAACATAAAAAAGCTATATTCTAATTGAATTTCGATGGTACATTTTCTTCCTTTTTTTCTTTCTCTCTGCAGTTTATGATGATATAATTCTGGCATTGAGTGGAATGAGTGGTAAGTAAATGCTATCTTGAATTTTCATGTAGTTTTTTTATTTTGAAGTCACATGAGGCTGAGACAGAAAACTTATTTTAAGTGGGAAATCTCTGAGATTCCCAATGCTTTATATTATTATGGACATTATTAAGTTTCTGAAGAGGCAGTCGACCTTGCTAATTGTCACCATTAAAAGGGAACAAAGTATTATTCCACCTGGCTTGTTTGGTTTAGATACTGTGAAAATGTTGCAGCAATAATTTTCTTCCTACTTCCTATTACTAAGTGAACCTTGGTATAGAGAGAACGAGGCTCTGAGTCTGTTCCCAGTGAGATGTTCTTTCCACTTAAAGAACAGGGTTTGCACAAGAATAAAATTTTTATGCAAATAGAATCATTACACTACTCTTTCATGGCAATTTTCTGACAATGGATCTTGCCAGTCATGATGCTTGTATATGACAATAAAGTCATAAACTTATACTGAAATTTTATCTAATACAAATCATCAGATGTTCCCTGAGATGCATGACAATTTTCTCTGTGACGCTTGTGAATCATGACCCAGGTCTTAAATTTTCCTTTGTCCAAACAGCACAAAGAATTCACTCCTCTATTTCCTGTTCATTCCACTATCTCTCCTACTTGATCCACAAATTACCTCTCTTTAATCTAGGTAAATCAGCCTCTCCACTGAAGATTCTTTGCACTGAGGAGGGAATAAGGCTCCAGTGTTTCTTGAAATACTACAATGAAGAAATGAAAGTCAGCTGGTGCCACAGGTAGATGAGAATACTTTTCTCAAGTTTTACTTGAGAGAAAAACACTGTCTTTGCAATTTAATATTTGCTATTCCGTGGCATTCATTTATAAATTGGACCACATTAATGAATTTCTCTTTCCAAAACAACATAGAACTCTTTTAAAATAGAAAGTACATAAGGTAAAAGAAATATTAAAAGGCTCGTCCAACACCCAGAAAAAAGGAATCTACTGTATTGTGTTCTCTTATTCAACACAACACTATTTGTCTTCTATTGTATTATCTGACTGGTTAAAAGACAGCAAAATATTTGGCAAAGTTTACAATTCAGGAAACTGAATCCCTTTTTCTAAAGTGGATGAAACTCTCCTCCAGTTCTAGGTAAATATCAAAGATCTGCTCTCACAGTTTAATAAAAGCCTGTATTAAGAACACAATTATTTTTTTCCAAACTGATACAGTCTTAAGTAACTCAATATATTTCAGTTTTGATACTCCTCTTTGAAAAGATATTCAATGGGGCACAGAATATCTTGAGAATAACCTTCAGAGCTGAGAATATGGCTGAAAAGGAGCCTTAAAGTTGTTAATAGTTTTCCACTCCTATGTTACATTAATATTCAACTTTGGATACAGTCAAATCATCTGTGTATTTACAGATGATAATATATGTTCAAATATTTGTTCAAACATTTGTTCAAACAATATGTATTCAAACATTTTCTTATGTCAAGCCCTCGCTTGTTTGAAACTGCAGGTAATATTTGAAAGGATTTTAAAACTCTTCCAGAGGTTTAAACTTTCACATTTCTCCATGGCCTACAAAGACAACACACTGAACTGGTCTGACTTAGACAGGAATAGTCTGGCTTATCAATATGTTGTCCTATATTTTCAATGTTTTCTATGAAGACAGGAATACAAACAGAGCATCAGTTATGACATTTAGCTCAAGAACACTTCTACAAGGCTGTGCAACTGTATTTATATCTCAGACTTTGTATTTACGAAGTTTTTCTTCTTTCATAATAGTGATACTAGTATGATGGCAAGGAAAAGACAAATTTTTTTGCCTCTGCCTTTTACTGTGTCTGCTTGAGTTTCAAATGTGACAGGCTATTTTACCATCCATTTCATAGAAGTATAAAAATAAAGAATTCTACATGGCTAATATAGAAATATCAGTGTGCCTATTTGTGTTTATATTTTTCATTTACATGGAGAACCCCTTGAATATTTCAGATTTTATAATGTCTTACACTTTGATTGTCTTGAAGATCATTGAACAGATGATCTGAATGAATAAAATTTCAATTCTTATATGAATGCAATGACTATAATCAGAGCTGTTAAAGCTAAAAGAAAGACCAAAACCAACCAACCAACCTCTCCAAAATTCCCATCTCCTTTAAACAGTGTTATAGCAATTTTTTTTCCTGGAAAAATTGAAATACTACACAATGCATGTTGTTTTTTTTTTTTTTTTTACCATGTAAATTTCTAGCTAGCATTTAATTATCCACTGTCTTGCACAGCATGAAATGCAAGTCCTAGACCTAGTATTCATCATCTGCTCAGAGCACAGTGGGAAACATTATATGCAATATTTTCTAATATATAGCAGTTTCTATCCAGGAAAATGGTAAAAAATATTTTTTCATCATCAAAATAATTCTAGCTATGGAGTCAAATTAGCTCTGTCTAGGCAAATAAAATAAGTGATCAAGGAAAAGCTAAAACTGCCTTCATTTATTAAAAATTCTAGCTAAAGATGGTTGAGAAAGAAGAATGAAAGGAAGTATTTCTTTAGTTAATGAGTGAAAGAAGAAAGTTCTCTTTGAGCCATTGAAAGTGGTCTGGTTTATAAGCTCTCATTAAATAGCTTCTTCTATTTCCTCTCTTCATGACAGACTGTGGACCAGAAGACCACCTGATCTGAATCTGCAGAGCATTTATTTTATTCTTAAAAAGAAAGTGATAGGTCAAGCTAATGTCTTTGTTTTTTTAGAGTTTTTATTGCTTATCTACCATTAAGAAGTTTTCTATTCTTTTTTAAAAAAAAACAAAAATATATTTTAACTTGATATGCAAGAGTAATTTTAAAGAAATCTCTTGTTAATTAATTTTTGAAGTTAATGAAAGACAAAAGATATTTTTTCTTCATCAAAAAAGGTGATTGGTCTATAATTTACAACCCTTATGTATTATATTTTACTGTGTAAAAAGCGTACAGAACCCTAAGCACTTTCACAGAGTCATGTGTGTGCATAAAGATGTAAGCAGAGCTCTGTGTGAGCAGAGAAGGAGAATGAGAAAAGGGTGAACAAAATAATCATGGAAATGAAAACACAAGTTAGTATTTTTGAAGTGTTTCATACTCTCACCTGGAAGCAAAGAGTATCCTGGAAAAATGAACCCAATAGTTGCAATTAATCTATAGCTTAGGAATAGTAGTATAATTTTGACTTTTTATTGATGTTTTTTTCTGGACAACTTACAGGAAAAGCGTGTTCAAACTCATCTCTATAAATTTTTTTTTTTAATTCCAGAGAATCTAAGATTTCTTCTGGTGAAAAGATGAAAATTGGAGGTGGAGATGATGTTGCCTGGCTGCAGATAAGTGAACCCACTGAAAAAGATAAGGGGAACTACACCTTTGAAATCTTTGGTGGCAAGGAATCCTACAAACGCACACTTGATCTGTCTGGGCAAGGTATACTTATAGGATCAGATTTGTATTGTGCCTTTTCATAGATTATGGAGATTTTACTGGAAATAGAGGAATTGCAGTAAAAACAGTCTTTGATCAGAAGCAGTCATAGTTAAGTTTTATAACTGTTATTACCTTTTTAGTGTTGTATCTGTTTTCAGCACAAGCTGCATTAGTTTTCAGAGGTCTGGTTTCCCATTCTGCTATACTTTGACCCTATATGGATTTTCAAAGAGCTGTAACATGGGTATGTGTTTAAATGCTTATTGAGCCCCAAGTGCAAGTTATGTTTATGGAAAATAACCCTCTCAATTTTTCTGTTACAGCTTTTGATGATGCATATGCAGAGTTCCAGCGACTGAAGTAAGTGCTACATCTTTTGTATTTTAATGCCATAACAACAGTGTCTTTGCTTACAAAAAATATTTTATTATTAATTTCATCAATAACATTATATATTTCTCTTTCTTTCTCAACAACTATAGGGCAGCTGCTTTTGCTGAGAAGAGTAAGTTTATTTTACATTTTATCATAGGTGTTTTACAATATGATCTAGTGTTCGTTTTAAAGCATCCATCATGATATGCTGCCATAATTTACTGAGTTCTGTGGCTACAAAAATCCTCTGTTAGCACAAAATACTGCAATAACAATAGTAATTTGTGGATTTAGTTGTCTTTAATTGCAATGGAAATCCACTAAACTCTTTACATATTTTGCAAGCTTCCACTTTGTCTTCTTGTGTCTGCAGAGATTTGGTGAAGTGTGAACTGTGTGTTGTACAGGGAGGTGTTGAGTCTGAAAGCTGCTGAGAATACTGAATATTGGGATCTATTTATTAAGTAAAAAGCTGCCTGCTGCTGCCTGTTCTTCATTGCTTGCTGAGAAACAGACTGTGGGGAAGCCTGTTACTGCCAGGGACTGTAGAAGTACTGGAAGTCATACCAATTCCCTGGTGATAACTTGATGCTTCTGCCCACAAAGACCATGGCAAAACAAATTTTCTTTAGATTTTAGATACCACCAAGATGCTAAAAGCACCCTCCTTACATTGTTCTGGGCCTAAAACACAAATTGTCAAGTTCAGGAGTACCTTCAAGGTTGTTACATGTATCAGTTTAAAATGCTGTGGTACGGTCTCTGCTGAAAAAATCTAAGGGGACTATATAACACATTGAAATTAAAACCCACCTAAAATATCATAAAATTTGTATTTTTTTTCAAGAATTAAAGAAAAAAAAAAGAGGTGTGAGTCATTACACCGAAATCATTAAGAAATTAGTAATTTTGAGGTCTAAACTTCACACAGTCACCATATTTTTCTTTAACTCCTAGATCGTGGTAAAGTCATTGGTGGTTTGCCTGATGTTGTTACCATAATGGATGGAAAGGTAAGGACAGCTTTTGTGCTGAGCAGTGAGAGGTATGCTTTGGTGTCAAAAGGTGAGGGAACGCAAATGGTTTCATGGAAACTGAAAGCAGAACGAAAATAATTTTATTTTTCGTTTAAATCTATAATTTCATAAGTTGAACAGACCCAAATTACCTAAAATGACTATGGAATAGATCTACTAAGTTTTTAAATATTGACTCATTACGACTTGATTAATTATTTAATGATGTCACTTTTGAAAGCAATAGTAATTAAATGCTGCCCATTTTACAGAAAGGATGTAAAGAATAAAACTCACAGTATTAGACACAAAGTTATTTTTCCAAAATTTTACTTTTGTGTTTGCATCATCTTTCCTTTAAATATTTTATAGTAAGTCTAGTTCCTATATGATATTAGTTAACTCTGCCTCCTACACAATATCACTCCAAGAATACTCACAGACTTATCTTGCCACTAGATTGTACCTATAGTATGTAAATCTTCCTTCAACATTCTGACTTTGGATGCAAGAATTGTGCAAGTCCACTTCTATTTGTGAACATATGGTGCTTTTGATCACTGAAAATTTCTTCCTGTTTTGTTTTTATGCTGAGTTATATCGCATCTATTCAGTCATTGTCAATCAAGAAAAACATTCCTCAAAAATGTGTATGTGTGAACATGGACTTTCTCAGCTCCCTCTGAATCAGGATGTGGTGAAACCTGAAGGGGAATATGGAGAGAATATAAGGAAGAATTCTGGTAGAAATTGTCTGTTTAGGGTGTTAACAGTGTGGTTTTTTTGGTTTTTGTTTTCTTTTTTTTTTTGTTTATTTTTTTCTGATTTATTTTTCCGTATTCTTTCCAAACACTATGCTGCATATGTTAAAATTCTTGAGGTGACTTAGTTATCCATGACCAAATTTTGTGCAGAGTGAGTTTTCAGCAAAGGTAAACAAAGTATGGACTAATCAATGCAACTTCTCAGATGTTTCTTTCATTTTTTCTGTGATGACTGTACCTAAATATGTGAAATTTACATAAACACACTTAGGGGGTGGTCAAAATGGGGTTCAGTAGTACATCTATAAAAATTTGGAACAATGCTCATGAAAATTTTGTGAGCTTCTTAAATGTCAGTTCAGCTGTTGAAAAATGCCTAAGCTGCCAGGATGGTCCATAACATAATGTCAGTATTTTCTGAATATGCTTCACATGCATGTAACACATGGCCAGGTTGGACAGGACTGTGAGCAACCCTGTCTAGTGGAAGGTGTCCCTGCCTGTGGAAGATGTCCCTCCCCATGGCAGGGAGATGGCAAGCTGATGATCTTTAAGGTCCTTTCTAACCCATACCATTCTGTGATTTTAAGAACATTTTACCAATGTATATGCGTTATTTATTCTTCATAAAATATTTCCAATTTACCAGTCAGCCACACCTGGAATCGATGTCCAGTGATTCATGTTATGTGTTCTATTTTTAAGTGATTTTATAAAATCATCTCAAGCAATAACCCCAGGAGGCCTTGGTCAGAAAAGATTTGCTCAGTTCTTCTCCCTGCTGTGTACAGGGAAGCTTCAAGGATGTTTGTAAAACTATCATTGCCTGAACCTCTTGTCAGACTAATGGGTTGTCAGGAGTCTCCGGCAGGCAGGACTGCAATGACAGACCGACTTACCATCTTTGGACACTGTAACCCTGAGGCTATTACTGTATCACAGTTACTGGTGAGATGGTGGAAAGTCTGAATTAAGGGAAAAAGAAATATTAGGGACTCTACTTTTCAGCCTTCAGGAACATGATACCATGTCTTAGTTTATTTAGTTAAGAGTGGAAAAGGCCTAAATACAATACAGAGAATATTCTGGTTAAACATATCTTACTGATCTCAAGATGATTTCTGTTTTTCTTCCTCAGACATTGAATCTGACCTGTACTGTATTTGGAAATCCTGACCCTGAAGTGGTCTGGTTCAAGAATGACAAGGCCTTTGAAATTGATGAGCACTATGCATTTTCACTGGAACAAGGGAAATACGCCAGTTTGACCATCAAGGGAGTGACTTCAGAAGATTCAGGCAAATATAGCATCCATGTCAAGAACAAGTATGGTGGGGAAACAGTGGATGTCACTGTAAGCGTGTACAGACATGGTGAAAAAATGCCTGAAATTAAGCCTGGCCAACTTGCTAAACCCAAGCTAATACCACCATCAGAAGAAGTCCTCAAACCTGAGGACAAGTGAAGATCCTGTAACAAGTGAAGCTTCACCCTACGTTTGACAAACGGAATAGAATACATGAGTTGTATTTGAGCTATTGCCACACAAAATTCATTGGTAATGTCCAAAGGGAAACTGAGTTTTTAAGTTTGCTTAGGGAGGTAGCTGTGCTGTGGTGTTGTACACATCCGCCACAATCTCATTTTGAATGCGTATAATACAGTAGGATTGCAAACAGTGGAAAGCCAAGTTCCTGCCAGAGATTCCCATATGCAATGGCAAATGTCAAAATCCTACAAACCCACAGTAAACTTTCATTTTCACACTTCTTAATCCTCCGCATAAAACCCCCAAAGTCCAAGCAATCCAACAAGCCTCTGAGAATAAATGTCCTGTCAGTAAAGGTAGTGAACTACAGTTAGATTTTCAGAGATGTTCCTTTTGCCTTTGAAGCCCTTGGTCCTGTAAGTTTGGTGAATAGTCTTGCTTTACTAGTGATACTCTTGTTTTATCAATGGTGTGACTTTAGTAGACTTTTACAAATGTTCCCTCTTTACTCACTGAACCATAGATCACATGGTTGTAATTTGTTTTTCCTGCTTTGTGCTAATAAAACTTTAAAAGTCACCTTTGCTCACTGCTCAAATCACGCCTAACTAGTTCTATTTACTCTTCTTCATTGTTTAATTATTGCTTATTGCACAATTTCACAGCTGGTAGCATGCAGACTATCGACTTTCAATAAAGAATGCAAATTATGGTTAATCACAGTCACTGGGTGGCACTTGAAACATTAATTTTACTTTTACAATACAGGTCAAGCTTAAACTGGCACCAGAAGATATGTATACAATTCAGTCACTTAAGATAATTATGTCTTTGATTCTCCTGTCAGTGAAAAGAACAAGGGAACTCTTCCGTGGGTGAAGTGATGCTCTGCCAGGCAAAAATTTCAATACATTCTTATTGTGAAACTTTTAAATAGGATGGGCATCACTTGCTCACATATCTTTCATACAATACATAATTGAGAGTTTGCCGTGATGACTTTTTTGGATCAGGTTCCCTGTTCAATAAAAAAATCACCTATGTACCTAGAAGAAGCTTTGCTCCTTGCTAAGCAGCTCCCAGAACAGAGATCTAATGGTAAGTAACACTCGTGATACACATACAAGTCCCCTCTTGTGACTTCCAATCTTGAGGAGAAATGAGAGGAAGAGAGGGCATTGTGAGAGATGGGAACTTGGATGAGAGGTCACATGAAGAAATGGCACTGAAAAATCTTCACTGAAGAAACTGGATGAAAGTGTTAGGCACAAGTATACAGACTACAAATTTATGTTTGGGGTCACTGCTGAAAGCTGGCGCTGAGTCTTTCATTCTGAGCTTCAGCTTCTGAGCTTAAGTGTGGGAAATATAGAAAGAAAATTGACAGTTTTGGAACAAATTTTATTTCAGAGTTTCCTTCTTTTTTTTTTTTTTTGCTTCAATTCATTTCAGTGACATAGACCTTTCATTTTTTTATTGTTTTGTCTGGAACCCAATTCACTTGAACCGCAATGTTTCTGTTTTGGAGAAAAGAAAAGCAGATGTAATGAGAAACCAATTTACAATCTGCCAGATGCAGTAGGCTGGAGCACACATCTGAGAGACAGAAGAGCAACAATCCCCTCCCTCCTCCTTCCATGGAGATTTGAACTAGTATCTCTGACTATCAAGTGTTGTGCACTAATGCTGAGTTTGTTTTGTATTTGGAAGTTCTGCTTTTTATTTTTTTTTTTTTTGCCTTTACCTGGCTGGGTAAACAAACTGAATAATAGACTAGACCTAAGCATCTTGCCTCTCACATGAGGTTGTTAAATGCTAGATTTGAGAGGTTCTTTCTTTTTCTTGTGTTTTATCCTAATTTTCAGTCAAGGAGAGATTGAGGAGGGCATAGTAGTGTAAGCTAGCTAAGAACCTGATGGTTTGAACAAGTAATGATGAGGATGGATTCACTGTAGTTTCAAATTCTCCAAAGACTGCAAACCTCTTTTGCAGGTTATTGATATATGTAAGTAGTCATGATAAAAAACAGCAGGCCGGAAAAGGAAATAACCTTTGATCCTTTGATTTTTATTTCCAGAAAAGGAAATAACCTTTGATCACACTTTATTAAAAGATGCTTTGATTTTAAATGAAAATACTTTTGAAAGATTTTTGTACCAAGGGCAAATAAACAGTGAGTTTATATTTAAATATAGTATAAACGTCCAGGAATTATACTGAATAGTGATGAAAAATACTTTTATGGTGATGAAGACTTGTGATTAGGTATCCACATTCTGCATCTGATCATTGAATGAAAGAGTCCAAGAGGTTTAGACTGAAGAACATCATACTAACATGAAGTAGTTTAGTTAGGAGATTTTAGGCCACAAAGAAAAGATTTACCATCTGATTATCTGTCAAAATAAGAAAATGTGTTTTTATAGGAATCCATCATCACAAGAATTTCAGCAAGTCTCAACAAAATAAACCATATTTTCTTCTTTCCAATTTCAATTTCTTACTAAAGGTATTTAAGATTTTCAAAATCTTATTATTGCAGTCTCACAAAGCATCAGAGCCAGTCTCTGTAGCATACAAAGTGAGTATCAGCAGGAATTTAATATTATTCTTATCTCTTTCTACAGTACACAGGTTAATTTTAGCTGACACTATCAAATTATTGCATGTTATGGCAGCTTTTCTGAGGTATCCTTGGGCACAGCAGACAAGGTTAGTCTCATCTCTGCCGAACCTTTTGCTGGCCTTCTTAGTTAAGGAAGTTTCACTTATTTCCTTCCAGGCAAACAGAAATAATTTATTATGACAACTAATCCTCTGCTGAAGAACAGAAATTATCATTCACAGGTATATCATATTCTAACGGCTAAGGACTTCCTAGGAACTCTTTCAGATATTTCAATGTTCAGTGTACATTTGATTCCTTTGTACACATTTAAAAATCTTGTTATCAGTGCTGGGAAATGGATTGGTTCAACCCTGTTTAAAAAGGACTATCTTCTCAGAGTCAAAGTGCATGTTGTTGCCTGGAGGGGCAATACAATTGGATGGATATCAGAGGGACAAAAATGATGCTCTGGTAATCCATCCAGATGGAATACATGGTGAGACGTATTAGCATTTGCAGATGTCCTCCACAGACTTGGCGTTAGCATTAGTTTAATTAATGAACATTTGAAGGGGCAAAACAAGGAGGCAAGATTTGCTTGAGAGGGTGTGATACCAAATTAACCTATTCTCACTGAAGTCAAGGGAGATGGACTCATTTACACTGCATGTGAATCTATTATTTTTACAAAGTCAGGAGCCCATTACAGTGAATTAGCTGTTTCTGTTACCTTTAAGAAGAAAGGTTACTCTTAGAATGATTTTCTGTCGCACTGGTGAGTTTTGTGTTGTCTGAGTTTCCCGTTGTGCTTTCCTGGGCAGTGCTCTTGTGAAATGGAGCTTTGCCACCTTGTCAGGGGAGGCAGATAAGATGTCAGCCCGTTGTGCTGATGGCCCAAAGTCGTAGCTGCGCCTGTCATGTTGGCATTCTGCTGCAAGGCTGGCAAGGCTACCTTTTCTCCAAGCACCTGCTTACTTTGAGGCTGCTTTGATATGTTGCTGTTTATGTGCTGGAAAACAAGTTCCATGAAAATTCCTCCTAAGGCCAATTTACATTGCTTTTTATGAGGAAAAGATTTTTTTATGACAGTGTTTGCCTCTAGTAGAAATCTTACTTCAGCCCATAAGGCTCACTTGCATCCCACAGCTCAAACACTTGTACACACTTCATTAATCTGCTCTTGTATGGAGACAGAGGTTCAGTGATAATAGCACCTTAAGTGATGTTAAGGTGCAGATAATGTTTAAAGGCAACTTTGAAATGTAATAAAGCATTTTGTTTTCTTTTTTGTAAATCTAAGAATAAAACCTCTAGATGGCAGCAGAAGAACAAGATAGAAATAAGTAGATCTTGAAAACTTCTGCCAGCTATAGCATATCCATCATTTTGATGCAAACACATCACTTAGGCAATGGGAGATTATTAAAAGCATTATACTTATGCCACTGACAAGGACAGGTCCAGCAAATGACTATTTCCTGGAAATAGCAGGTGATTTTGCAAGTAATAACACTGCCTCTTAATCTTTGCATGACATACATTAAGAGGTTAAGTGTGCCTTGTGAAATATTGGAAGACTCATTTTAGATCAAGTTTCCTCTTAGGATATGAAAACTCCAAAGTATCAACCATATATATGAAGGATAGTTTGAGTTTGAGTTCTGAATGCAAGCCTGTCAGACATAACATCTTCTACAGTTTTCAAAACACTGCTTCCAATACTGTAAGGCCCATGCCCTACAGTTTTTATTCAGTTTTTACAGAGGGATGATTCCATTTAAAATTAACATGAGATGTGTGAGCAAAAAGCACTGGTCTGGCTCTCAGCACTGCCTCTGCAAGATTCAATGATGTCAAGACCTGTAAGAAACTACCACTAGCCTTCTAGATTAATATTTAATTCCTCATTGGAATGTGTATGTAGCTCAGTACTATCAAGGTGTATCAGACTGTTGTATTTTAAAAATAGCGCACTTGTCTTCACGTCATTTTGTTTGTGAACATTTCACCTTCATGTGGGTGCAGTAAAGGACTGTTAACTTGCAATAAACATGTGCCATTTTTTAGGTTAATGTAACTTCATTCTATATTATTGTTTCTCCTCTGTTACATTCATATTGTACTGCTGACATCTTACAGGAAAAAGAGACTTAGACACCCCACTGCAGTTAAAAATGATATGGTTAACAGCTGCAGCTAAAGCCTTTCCCATGGTATCCTAAATTATCCAGCAAAGTTACCCAATGCAGATTTCACCAGGCACCATCACATCCCAAGAGTGAATCTGCCCTCCACCCTGCTGAGAGTCTCTGTGGGAAGCCATTATCCATCCAATGACATTGGTGCACACAGCATGGAGAAGAGAGGCAGATGGAAAGAACTACAACTTCTGTTAAAGACAGAGCCAGTGAAGCTCTTTACCATTTTAAATCACAGTACAAATGATGATCAAAATTTCAGTCTGCTGGCTTGATGACCTCCACTGGACCATTTTGAATAAAGAAGTGCACTAAAAGCCAATCCAACAATTGTAAATCAACCCAAAGCCAGCCCTCCTGATTGCAAGATAGTATGTGAAAAAGAACCCCATATAGTCATGTGCCACTTTAGCAGCCTGGGAAAAAAATTCCTTCCACATATGAAAATGGCAATCAACCTCCTGCATGGTGCTTAATGGGAGGTAAAACACAAGACGACTCCCTGGCTGGGGGTTATGAGGCCACATGCAGATGTCTCCATCTGAGCTAATCACTGAAACTCCCTCCTTGGAAATGGAGAGAAACAAGTACCAGTAGGGCAAAAGTCATGCCATTCTAAAACAGGTCTTTCAAATAAGTGATATGAATCATAGAGGGACCTTAGCATAAACTAGTTGCATGGGAGACATTGCATAGGCTAATGCTTGAAGTCAGGTGTGATAAATTCTGCGCCATCTTTCTCTAATTTAGCTCTCTAGTTGAAGAACTTATTTACTGATTTCTTTCTTAATACCTGCTTTTTTTTTTTCTGTGTTTTTAGAGGCTGTCTTCCTCTACTGAACTCTTGTAATTTGCAGCCTTCTCTGTGATATCCATCTTATTTCAAAGTTTCTCTTGACTTCCAACAGTCACTTGGTCCCAACTCATAGCTAATTCTCATCATTTGGCCTTTATGAAGACATTGTATTATGCCTTCAAGTCTTCTAAATATGTAGGTCTTCATCCTCCCTTTTTGATTGGGATGGTGCTGTTACTGTAGGAATCGCTTCTGCCTTTGCTCCTCTCAGTGCCGCCTCTCTGTGGCAACTTCTCAACCGATGGATGCCGCAAACCTTTCACGGTCTGTTTTTGTCCTTTAGCTAAGCTCATAAGATGTGCCTTGTGCAGTTTCTCTGTTGTGCTGGCAAAGCACACCCTCTGGCTGGAGAAGCACCATTCTGTGGTTCTCATAAGTCCAAGTTCTTCTGCCCAAGGCAGCTCAGTAACTGGCAAAAGCTCTGAATACTCCTGCTTCTGGGCTGGAATCTGTCTGCTTTAGTCTTCTGTTTGACTAGTTCCAGTTGTCTTTCTGTTCAGCTCTGTTACTCTCTAGGTTTTGTAATTTCTTGGAATGATATGTCTCCATCTTTCCATCTGCTGTCATTTAATCCTGCTTTCATGGCAGAGTTTGTCTCAAGAAATAAAAGCGCACAAGACTTATTTTTCCATTCCCTAGACCAACACTCTGTACATATCACATTTACCTCTTCTAGTGCCCACCACAAACTTCATTGTCATCTTAAGAGCCCATTGGAGACAGTACTTACCTACCCTAACTTCATATCAAGAGGTGTTTAGGAGTGTGTGAACTAACCTGCATCAAAACTTTGTTAAGGTCAGTCCAAACAAATAAAAGTTTTAGCTAATTATGTTCAGTGTTGATGCCTTAGCACTAAACAATTTTCTCTGTGGTTGTAACTGAAATACCCAAGCACCAGTAGCCATATTAAATGTGTATGTGACAGCATCAAAACCTAGAGACTTAAGTGAATAATTGTGGTTACATGGCCTACTGTTCTAATAATCACTTTTAAGTGAGCAAGCCTGTCCTGATGAAAATGAAATGTTTGGTTCAGCAGCTTGTGAATCTTGTATTGTTGGTAGCTGAACCCAGCATTTCTGGATCTTGACCCTTTACTGTTCATGATGCCTTTTTATTATCATTCACCAATGATTATCTTTCCAGTAACTTTTGGGTAACTTAGGAGAAAAATGTGTTATGATTAACTGGCACATTTGTACTCGAACTCATCTGCAAGATACACAGAACTTTGTAAGCTTAAACTTCCTGATTTTCTTGGCTTTTGGATAGACCTTCAGGTCACGTACAGTAAACACCTGTGGCAGCTTTGGTTGTTAAAGGTTATGTTCTGACCTTTCAGGAAGAGGTTGGGCTCTTGTGTGATCTTTTTGCTTAACTTGGTGCATATCCCCTGCTGCTGCAGTCTGGCATTTATGACTCATCAATGGGATTCCAATTTTTCCCAGATGCGTCTTTTCCTCTCAGCGTGACATGTAAACCTGTTTCACTTTGTCATGAGGTCTTAAACCTGTTTTTGCGTTCTCTTTAAACACAATCATGTTTTATATGCACAGCTCTCCTATTAGGAGGCCAGTTAAATTCCTGTGGATCTTATTTCTTCAGGCTTACTCACATGAATTAAGTCAGTGTCCCATCCTTTTGTTGTGGCTCCCTGAAGTGTCCTGCCACAAATCAGAGAATATCTCTTGCAGACATCTCTGTCTTCTACATCATTAAGTGCCATGGCTTAGCACCAGCTGACAACTAAGCACCACATAGCTGTTTGCTCACTTCCCCCAGCTCTTCTCCTGGTGGGGAGGAGAATGGGAAAGAAAAGGTGAACTTTGGGGGTTGAGATTGTAACAGTTTAATAATTAAAAAATATAAATACTACTACTACTACTAATAATAATTGTAATGAAAAGGGGTGTGTGAGAAAGAGGGGAAGAGAATCCAAGAGAAACAAGTGGTGCCCAGTACTCACCACATGCTGACCAATGTCTAGACCATTCCTGGGTAACAATCAGCAACCCCCAGCCAACTGCCCCCAGTTTATAGGCTGAGTGTGACATTCCTCCTGTGCGGAAATATCCCTTTGTCCAGTTCAGGTTAGCTTTCCTGGCTACACTCCCTCCTAGCTTCTTGTACACCTGCCTGCTGGCAGAGCATGAGACATGGAAAAGTCCTTTATTTAAGTACTACAAGCAACTAAAACATCAGTGTGTTACCAACATTATTCTCATACTAAATCCAAAACACAGACCTTTACAATCTATTAAGAAGAAAATTAACTTTATCCCAGCTGGAGTCAGGACATCAAATTACCTATATTGTAACCCATTTAATTAACCATGATTTCCCTTCTCAGAAATTTATCCTTACCTCACAGTAGTGAAGGTTCAGAAACATCACTCTCCAAGTTCATCACAATACATTCTGATGGGCTCTGATCAGGCCTCATGTCCATCCCATGCCAAAATGTATGACTATTTCATCCTAAGGAACATAGCTAGTAATTCCCCTTCCATCAGGGCACATCTCGTTGGGCCTGACAGGCTTTAATTGAAAATGCCATGGGCTAATGACTTTGCAGTAACTGTGCTCCTGAGTCTCCTCCTGAGGCCTCAGACTGTAATTAAAGATGTTCCACAGGCATTTCAGGATTGGCAGCTCACTTATATCTGTCTTTATTCTTTCAGATGATCTTGTATTTTGGTGTTAAAGAGACAGGGACATTCTGAGTGGCCAAAGGGACTTTTGTCTTTAGTCTGAGCAGTTAAAAAGTGGAGCCTCTAAGGGGTAACCCATGCAAAAAAAAATGCAGCCAAGACTCGTAATGTTTTTCCCTTCCAGGAATGATACTGGAAATAATACCAGCACACATTCCATAGATATTGGGCTAACCTTTAATATTTCTTATCCTTGCAGGAGCAATCATTTGAAGCATAAGCCAAATATGGTTCACATGACAACAATCTTGACCCACAGTGTGGAGACCCTCACATAATATTGACAGCTTAAATGAATCTTTGAGTTGTCCCTGCTTAGCAGCATGGCTACTTGATGGTCATCTCCCCTGGAGTTGGGAAACCTCTCAAAGTTTCTACTTGTGACAGAGAGAGCTTTTACTAGTAGTAACAAATATTG
Source organism: Cinnycerthia olivascens (assembly GCA_035048155.1). Lineage (NCBI taxonomy): Eukaryota > Metazoa > Chordata > Aves > Passeriformes > Certhiidae > Cinnycerthia > Cinnycerthia olivascens. The sequence continues at coordinate 91,793,442 of JAWWMU010000153.1, read as the reverse complement.
TGTATAGACTTGCAATATGGTAACTTTGATTTGAGTTGCTGACTTAGATTTTTGTCTTGATAAGTTTTGAATCAGAGTTCAAATGATTGTACTTACTCTACAGTAAAAAAGTGATACTTGTCATGAAGCTTTGTTACACCACGACTTTACAGCATCATATTAAAACTGTTTTTGCTAATACTTTTGACAGCATTTCTTTAAGTGATCTAAGTTTATGATAGATTGAATGGAGGAGGAGCGGGAAAGGGGATCTCAGGAAGAAAGTTGTCTCTTTCTGTCCTCTTCAAAAACTGTGTAAATGTGGCCAAGTTGGTGAATTTTAGTTTGCACATCACTAGAGATTTCCTAGTGGTAAAAGTGTCTGATGGTTTTGCACACACAGGTCAAGTTCTAGCCAACCCCAGCTGCCCCCTTCTCAGGATCTCTGAGCAGCACTGGACCTGCTAAACGTAATAGGTAGGGCAACCTGAACATGCTGCGCATGGTGAAAAGTGAAAACCTCTTCTATCTGAGGAGGTACTAGCTGGGAATTCTTTAGTTAGAAGAGTTTATTCTCCATGCCAGCTGCTCAAATACCAATAACAGAGCTGCCACAAAATAAAGATTGTGTTTGGGCTACATCACCTGATTAAATGTTCTTTTCTGGTTGACTTGCAGTGGGATGGATATCATATAGGGCAGAGCAGGAGCTGCCCAGCTATCAGTATTCTCTCTGCAGTGATTTCATCTGTCAAGTTGCATACAGGTTTTGCTTTGGTTTTATAGAGCTAAAATCTTTAATAGAAAAAACAATAAGGGATCCCGTGATCTGCCAGTTTCACTGATGTGGTTCTCTGTACCCAGATCCAGTGACTCACTGTGGCCATAATCTCAGTGTTTATGTCTCTCTTGCTCTTCTGGCATGGTACAAAACAAACCTCAAGAATCTAGCATATATTTTTCTCACCTCTAGAAGGACTTTGCTTTCAAGGTTCTCTTTTGTTTTCATTACCTTGGCATTGAGGCCATGAGTTATTTTGTGAAGAGTTGCAGCTCTGCCTTTGCAAACAAAAACCCAAAACCCATCATATTTTAACTGTTATTTTCTGATTTTTAAGCTCTGCTGTTTTCTTTACTTTTCTGAATTATAATAAATGATTCAATGATGAAATTATGAACCCACACCTAATTTGAAAAACAAGAGGAAGCTATTTCACATAGCTCTTATTTTCCTTTTTATAGATTTTATTTTGATGACTAATTCCAGATGTGATATGATTATTCCATCCTTTTATTTTACAAGGATTTGATGGAGCACATAAACTCTTGTGCAGTATGAATCATATTGCTGCAGAATTCCTATTCAACTCAGAATGGCAACACCTTAGCTATAATTTACTGGACTTATATTTTATAATGAAAAACTTTAATTGATCAGTATTCAAACTTTTCACAGAAAAGCAAACTTAGGAGGATAGGACAGCAGAGAAAAGGTATTGTGCTTCAGGCGTAAGAAATATCATGAAAGAAATGTCATGGGAAACTGAGGCTCTTGAAAATTTGAGGTTGTGACCCGGATTAAAATTAGCATGTAGGAATGTAGGAAGCTCTGACAACACAACTTGAAAAAAATAGACATTTTGTATCTTGTCCCACCAGTCGGTCTCTGCAACTACCTGAAAAGAGGTTGTAGCAAGGAAACAAGGTGAGGATTATCCTCTTCCAGAGAATATGGCCTCAAGCAGAACCAAGGGAGGCTTAAATTGGAGGTCAGGAAGAATTTCTTTGTGGTAAGGGTTATAAAACATTGGAATGGGTTGTCCAGGGAAATGGTGGAGTCACCATTCCTGGAAGCTTTCAAGAAATAGCTGGATATGACACTCAGTGCCATGGTCTAGTTTAGAGAGTGGTGACTGATCAAAGATTGGACTCAATGAACTTGGAGGTCCTCTCCAACTGAATTGATCCTGTGGTGCCAAAATTTTAAGAAATTAAAAGGAAAAAAATCAGAAAACTTGAGTTCTTCTACACAGGGACTAATCCACCATAAAAATCTCAATTTCTCTCAGGGGTATCCTTCCCTAGAGGGGTAAATTTTTCAGAAGCTACAGCACATATAGCTCTACAAACAGATGATTCTGTGTCTTATAAGATGCACCATGCATGAAAGCATGCGAAAAAAGCAATGTGTGAAAATATGCACAGTGCTACAGTCCAGTCATCCTTCTGTTGCTTGAAAAATGACTAATGGATAAACATTCAACACCAGGTATTATGAGGAAGTAACCGTCCTTGAGGGCAACAGAATCCAAATTTGAAACAACTTGCTAATTTTCAACAGAAAGATTCAATTAACATGTGGGACATAGCTTCAATAGTAACTGAGAGAGAAGAGGGTCTTTCTGAATAGATACAGATTAGTTAAATAATAAGTTATTTAATACTTGCTAGTCAATTTCATTTTTGTTTGTTTATTTGTTTTGTTTTTGTCTAGGAAGGGAGGAAGTGGCAGGTAGTTTTTTGTCTAGGCTGGTTACTGATTTTCTTCCTGCTGTAAAAATCTACAAAGTTATTATATAGTCCCATGTAATCTTGCCATATTAAGCGAAACCTTAATTCTTTCTTCAGATCATGGATTTAGGGACAAGGTCTTGAATTAAAGAATGAGAACCTGTCATTATGAAGGATGCACAACTCAACAGCAATGAGGCATCCCTTCCCTTTCTGGGAGGCAAAATGAAGCTTTTGTCACTGTAAAAGATATGTGACAAGTACAGTTGTATTTGCATTCAGAAATGAGGATCATTAAAGACCTTGAGCTGGATGCAACCCTTTGTATATCATCAGGCTGAAATTTTGAGTCTCAGGCATGTCATATTATTGAAACAAATGGGGTCATACTAAGTGGCATGTTCTTGGGCACAAGAAAGGTTTGGTCCCCAAGGACTTTATTGCCTGTGCTAAATTTCACTTATCAATCAACTGGGCATTCACATTTAATCATGGTGCTGAAACATTCTTGCAGGTGAATCTTAATTTGTGAGCTCTTTGCATTCTCTTGTGAGTCAAGAAGTTAAACTAATTTGATATTGCACTCCCTTGGTAATGAAAAAGGCTGATGAGAGCAAGACAGAGTTTACAGTACTGTGTCTCATTAAATCATTTTGTATTTCAGTAGCAGGATGATTTATCTTTCAAATGGTGTTTATGATAAAGGATGGATAAAACTTGTCCAAAAATTATAGTAAAAATGCAAATGTTCGTTATTTTTTATTACAATAAAAGTCAAATTTCTGCTAGAAATCATAGCTGAATGGTGCTAGAAGATATACAAAAAGCCTCATATCCTTCAATGAGATGTAACAATTCCAATGGCTGGAATTTCTACTGCATCACCTCATAATTTTGACTTGGAAGTCCTAGACTGACGCTATTATCTTAGTTTCGACCTAAAGCATAAAAATTCCATTCTAATCTGGTGGTTGTTGCACAGAAAAGCTAGAGAACCTGAACTAGAAAAGGCAACAAATAAAAAAGCTTGCCCTTCAGGGCCAGGGGAAGTAAAATGCATTTAACACTTCTCAAGAGAACTGGGCTTGTTCTGTCCACTTTAACCACATCATTCACAAGTGTGGTTTCCCCAGATACACCTAAAGAAAACAACCTGGAGTTGGTTGCTGCCACTGGAGTAGCTTGGCACACTCTCTGAGCAACTTGGCAAAGTATCTGCTACGGAGCCCTTTTCTTTGGAGGTGTCGTAGAGTCAGGGAAGACTGGCTACACAAACTGTCCTTGTTACAACTGCAATCTGCTCCTCACCACCATTTTCCCTTGTGATTGTTCCCTCATTACATGAAAGAAGCAAATCAGTTTATTAGAATTAATCTCTACACTTGGTTGCTGCTGAAGAGAAAGGGGTGCTGAAAACAGCTGTACTCTGGATTCTTCTTTCTGATGGGCTGCAGAAAGTCCTGCTGGGTGTGAGGCGAGCATCCCTGGGTTGTAATTTTATCATAAACCTCAAGACTGACAGTTGATAATGTATGAACACAATGAGATTATTTTTATATCACCTGTCATTAAAATAGTGTGAGGATCAAGGTCTTTTAGAAATTAAAGTGCTTAAAACTAACCCCAAAACAATCATTCATATGGGAGTTTGATTTCCAGGTACAGCCATGTCCTTATCTGTGCTAGAAACCTTCTTGGTTATATTCACATAATAATCTACATACTGCAATATACAATAATGCAATGTAAGATTCACATGACAGAACTGTAAACTTTAGCTATAAACTCATAAAGAAATTCTTTATACAAACAAATAAGCCTTTCTTTTCATAGTGGCAGCTTGCTACTCTAAAGAAAGTTTATATGCTTATTAACATAATTGTTACATAATATCACTGCTTTTGACAAGAACAATACAAGCCATTCTTTTTCACAGCTTTTGAATAAAAAATAATGTTCTTGAAATACTTTTATAAAAATGAAGGTTATCTGGAATTCAATTAACATTGATCTTTAGTATTTACTGTTTAGAGGGGGAAACAAAGGTTTAGGAAGTACCTACTTCAGGATATGCTGATTATAAAGATGCATAAATCAAGGAGTTTAACTCATATGCACAGGTAAGAACCCAAACCCATCAACATCTAAAATGATCATTTACAACTTCATGAAACAAATGTCTTAGCTTAAGGGTGAAGACAAAAAGGAGAAAAAGGAGTTGATTTCAGAATATGAGTAGGAACACTCTCATGATGCCGAAGAGTTGTGGTAAATGTTACCAATAATGACAAAATGCAGATCATGTACACAAGTGCCTAAATCCAGGCTAATGAATATTTGGCCATGTGTATCCTCTGTGCAGTGCTGCAATGTTCATGAATCAAAGAACGACTGCATATTTGGAAAATGCTGAATCCTAGAAATGCTAATGAGGCAGTATACAGAAGTCATAACTATTGCCACTGTCAAGTGACCATGAAAATGATTATCTGTTCAGATATTGGAGGCAGAGATACTATCCCCTAAATTCTCGTGGAACTTATCTGATTTACTAAGTAGTCGTTGCATCAAGATTTTTAGTTTGTCTGGGCAGCCTGAGAAGGGAGAGGAGTAGGATGCCATCAGGCAGCAGTCATAATGCAAGCATAAGTTAAATGCCTCTAAAGTTAATGACCCAAACTCTTCATTGCAGCTGCTGGGCACCCAGTGTAACCTGGGGGACATGCACAGATGCTGTAAATTACTCTGGATGCCAGTACCATGACCCTGGGCCAGCTGTGTATCAGACCAAACTGGAGGCATAAGTTACAATAATATAACTGCTGCTGTGAGCGATCCTGAGTGGTTGTTGTGGCAGATGAAATGTCAGTGTCATGCACAAGTCCCCTTTTTTTTTTTCTTTTTCTTCCTTACTCTGACTGTAGGGTTGAAGGCAACCTGAGAGCTGCTGCACTTTTTCTGTCCCACTAGGAAATTATCCCACCCTGAATAATCTTTCCATTGCTACTGGCCCTTCTAATTCAGTAAAATGCTGTAAGTCATCTTAAACACATGAGACAAGCCAAGGCAATATACTCTCCCTTGCTTTGCAGATTTTCTGTTTTACATTCTATTTTATTGTAATAGCATGGACACTCATTTTGCTTTAATTGTAAATTTTGGATCCTAGAAAATGCTTTTAACAATATCAAATGACTATTCACCTGGGTAAAAATGGTAACTGAAAAGCAATGTCATTGATAAAATTATCTGTCAGGGTAACAGCATCCTCTCTATAGCTTTCACAGTGTTATTAGTGCATGTGAAAGCTACCTGCCTGCTCTGCTGCCTGCTTTTAAGTGATAAGTATTATCTACTATATTGCAGGGACTTTTGTTCAAAGCCTTGTACATTTTGCAGTTTTCTGAATATATCTCAAGATCTTCAGGCTTTATCATCTGCAGATAATTGTTGCAAACAAACAGATATTCTAGTGAAAGAACAGGAATAAACATCTGCAGCCAGGAACACCAGCAAACAGAAGTTTGGAGGTAGCAAATGAATCTTGTGATACTGGGACAGACCTAGCAAGGAGCAGATACTGTTCATCTGTACAGTAAAACCCACCTACTATAAAACACAGCTGTAAAATTAATGGAGATTTGGTGAGCTGCCACTCCCTGGGGATAATAATAAGTTTGTGTGTCATATGAATATAAGATTTCTTACATTCTCCTTTCCTTACCCTGGTAACCTAGGTTTCTCTTTTAACACTGTCCTTCTCTCTTTTTTTTTTTTTTTTTCCCATGGAATATGCCAAGACCTCTCATAAAGCAGTCACTATATTAAGAGACAGAAACTCACAAAGCCTGGGTAAATGTCAGCACCATGGAACAACTTTCACCCCTGAAAGGTCACAGACTGCAGTTCCAGCATATTGTGGTCCAGTCAGCAAGAAACCAGTCAAGCACATCAGCTCAGCATAATACCACATTATTACATTTATCTGGCCAGCATTAAATGTGCTACAGCCTCATGCTTTGTTTTCCTTGACTTTGAATGAATGAAGCAGCTTTTGTAGGGCATCCTAAAGCTGTTCATTCAGAGATTAGGAAAAGGCCATGGTGTCTAATGGGGGATTTAGACTGAGTGGAAACACCTAACACCAAACCCATGATCCTCAAACCCTCATCCGCCTTCTCTCTAATCTTCACCATTTACATTTGCTAAATACCTGGAATAGAACATTACAGTTACCTGGTAGCACTATAGCTGTGGTGGGAACAGAGAGCTCAGGAGCCAAACTTGCACCTGTCAAGCTTTGCCTTTTTCTCCTGTGTCCTCAGAAAGTACTTGCAGTGAGCTGATTCTTATCTTATACAATTTCCCCTACAAAACACTGTACCTTGAGACAATTTGTTTGATTGGCTTGTTTTGAGAGTAGAGGGAAATGGGTCTAAGAACTCTCCAGGTTGCAAATCCCAAATGGAAACCTGTATTTCTGGATAGCGCTGGGGCACAAAGCTAGTGTAAACCCTTTCTTCAGGACCTCTTCCCTTTACATTGCTCCCTGCTTGCTATGCTGTTTCTTGTCCTGCATTAGGGTGCCTAAAGGCTAGGTACAACACTGTTTAACAGTTTGATTCCTAAATTCCTGGGGGACTGGCTGCTATGCATACAGGAAATATTTTGAAAGTCTTAATTTTCTTATCTGTTTATCAAATTTGTCAATTTTTCAACTGAATTTGAAAAAAACAAAACCAAAACAAAACAACATGCTAGGGACAAGTGTTTACTTTTACATATATGTGCACATACTTTTTTTTTTAACCAAACAGCAGCACTAGGAAGACCACAGGGTTGTATGTTACTAGACCCTCCACATGCTTATTGATTACTCATTACATTACAGTAGAGATTATATATTGATTCAATAGCGTTTTTAACAAAGTTTTCACAACCATCATGACTTATTATTTAGAAGATTAGTGATAAATCACTCATCTGATGATTGCTCAGTGCTAATGACTTCTTTTCCTTGGGTGATTATTCTGTTGAAGATTATTGTACAACCTATAAAAGTTTCTAAAGCTGTGTTTTGTGTGGGTGAACCAACACTTCATTGAAGGGCTCTGGATGTTATAACTTTGCTGTTTCCTAGGGCAGGCTGCTGATCTCTGCCTTCATTTTTCTGAACATTATCAGAACATCTAATTTCTATTCTGCTTTAGGGTCATGCTAAGTTACTGATTTTAAACAGTTTCTGTGATGTTGACAGTTTTAATTTGTTCCACTTGGTATGTTAGCAGGCCTATTGTTTGTTCAAAGCAGATTTTTGTGTTTCTGAAAGAGACAGTTTCTGTATTTTCTCAATGCAATGCAATTTGTACCCATATTGCAGATCCAGACATCTCCTTAAGGGCAAGTCTAATTGAAGTTGCTTGATTTCTGCTACCAATCAGAGTTTTACAAACTGGGTTTCTTTTCAGCTGTAATGCTTTAAGCTTCTCCTGTATTAGCAGGCTCACTCAGGTGTAACATTTTCTCTGAATCGCTCTGCTTGACCACAGCCCTCTGGTTCGCTTTAGTCAGTCTCCCAGCTAAAATTTAAAAAGCACCTGATGAGCTCTGAGACTGATTAATACTTATGGGAATTTACTTGTCCTTTCTTAAAATGATTGCATCTAAATTAAGCCATAAATCTAGCTCTGACTCACCTTTCAGCAAGTTATGCCTTAGCTGGACTCCCAGCAGAGCAGGACAGGATTCAGAGTGGTTGCAAGGACCACAGTCTGGAACTCTGTCATTCAGTATTCATTTAAGGGTCATTTAAGTCACATAAGATAATATTTCAACAGTTACTAAGCAAGTCACTTTACTGGACCTATGTCCCTTTATTCTTGGGAGAAGAATTTGTTCTTAGCTTCAACTGTGCAGAGTATTATACAGAGGCAAATGTAAGCCCTTGCATTGGAATGAATACTTTGTAAAAGAGAGGAGGAAGGTGGAAATTTTCATGGTATGAAAGGCTTTACTTACCTCTTTGATTTCAGCAAAATGTGAATTGCTTGACATTCATGTATCTCTTCTATATCCAAGCATAAACAAAACTTTGATAAATTTGATTATCTCGTCTTTGATAATATAATAATCTGTGGCTTTTTGGACCTTAGCGTAATGTACATTTCAAATACCTTTGGTTTGTGATTAATTTATGTAAAACTTTTATTGTAGATGTATATAAAAATGACTTTTTCTTTTCTTTCCAAGTAAATCATTAATCATGAAAAGCTTTTTTTTTCTCAGCAATCAATAAGCTGTTTTTTTCCATTTGGTTTTCCAAGCACACACAAGATTTATCCTCCCTCCATTTCCCCTTTCAACGTTTTTATATTTTGCATTTTAGTTGAATTTGGATATGTCTTTACTGAACAATTGTTGTGAAGAGAGACATGAAAGAGAGAGGTTGATGGTTGGACCAGGAAATATTCACCAGTGTCTTCAGCTTCCCTGCCACAAGCAGTCTTTGCAGCTGGGGAAACCTCTGCCCCTGGCTTCCCTTTTCTTTCCCCAATGCCATTTTTTCCCTTCATCAGGAAAAGCACTAAATGGAGAATAGAGGCAAGGAAATTTGGTCACACAGAGGAAGAGGGAGGATGGAGCTGATGACAGGGATGGTCAGGGTGGTTGGCAGGAGAGTTGTTGCAATCTCACTGTGGTGGTGTGTTCTAGCTGCAAAATCCTATCAGAGCAAACCAATATTTAATTCTTATTACAGAATTTCTGTCCAATAAGTGGAGGATTTACGGGTCCTCTCTGTCATGAAGTTTCCAAATGCTGAACATTGTCCTGGCTACTGAGTGTGTAAGGTAGCGGTAAATTGAAAGTTTTCTGCAAATTGTACAAGATCTGTGTTGTCATCTTTGATTTGGAGATAGGGAAATTGAGCAGAAAAAAATGATTTACTTGTGGGAACCAAGATGAATGAAGTAAAGACAGTAGAAGAATTAAGGCAGACCCACTGACCACTTTCATCTTTAGCTCATTTCTGCTTTGTTGTGTCACTACATTCAGAGACTTAAAAATTAATTTCTTTTGGGGAAAAAAACTTAGGATGCTAATTCAGACCATTACTAGGTGAGTATAGACGTTGTGAGGGCAAAACCATCACAAACATTTTAGGGTGGCTCAACAGCAACTAGATTGTTGATGATGATTTAGCTGGTACTTAGACATTATGGAAACAGTCAAGACCCATATCCAGGCCTAACAGAGACCTACACAATTCCATTGAAACCACTGTCCCTGAGGAAGTTTGACATTGCACTCTTTCCCTGTATAGTAATACTCTAGGTAGAGTATTTCAGAAATTACAGTATAGATATTATGAACAAAACTGCTCATCATAAATCAATATTTTTAGTTCTTAATAAAAAATTATATGTATAAGGGTCCAACTGTACACCATAAATAATGTTCTATTTCAAAAGTATTTTTAGAGTGCAGTATTTTCATCCCATACATAATGTTATAAAATTTTCCAATTAAATAAAATTATGTGTATACAAGATTTAAGCTGAAAATAGTAAAAAAGACAAAGACTGAGAAACTGTACTATTTTTGCTCCCTGTAAATATAAAGTTATGTAAGGAAGACTTTACTCCACAGGGCTGACGAACTTTGAATGTATTGTTATTGGAAAGAGAATTCCTCAAAAGAAAGTGAGCATTCAAGATAAGTTCCTGAGGATGCGTTTGGATGCTGGTAAAGTTTTGCTGATAGAATTCTATCTATCATGTTTTTATTCAAAATAATGGTGTCTTGTTTCAATTCTAAGTTGTTCACTAAATCTGTGTGTGCTAGAAATGCATGGAACTGCTGCAGTTTACTAAATCATGCCATGAAAGATTAGAATTGTTCTGCAAAAGCCTCGGGAGACCTAGGGTAGTTCATGAAGCTTTCATTAAGCATTTTCTATTGAATTTATCATCCATTAACTGATAAAATAGATGTACAACAGACTGCTAGCTGTGTTAGGACCTCTCAAATCAAGAAGATGTGAGGGAAAACTGTTGTATATTTATTTTCTTGACAGAAAATTTTTCAGGAGGTTCAGCTTTCTCATTTTCATTAACGCCTAGAAGAGAAAAATACTTTCAAAATGAGTATTTTATAATTCAATACATGGTAGCTACACCATGACTGTTGATGTCATGAACAGTGAGAATAAAGAGTATCATTCCTCAAATGACACTGAAAAGTACAGATACAGTTTCTTTCATTCAGCAGGTCTGAGTAAATTTTTACTGGAAAAACTCTTTGCCATTAATATATAGTTTACATATAGTACAGCTCTTCTAAGCCAATAAAACTAGTTATGACACATTATTCATTACTTTGTGATAATGAGCAAGGCTCATTATAGGGTCAGCACACCAAATTGCAATTTGTTTACTTTTAAGAGAGATTGGAATGGAGATTTTATAGTGAGAGATACTAATGATAATACAATTTATTAGCATTTACAGAAGATGTTGACATTTAAAATCCATAGTCAAAATTTATTAATTAAGCCCAGCAGCAGAGCGTTATATTCATCTTACAGTTGACTCCTAGAATTTATTGAAAAATGGTCTTGTTTCACCTAATGTATCAGAATTAGTTTACACAAAACTTTTCTGCTGCAGAGGTATCTCTATTAAATTTGTTACACAGATTAAAACAGAAGGAAATGTTTAAAATGCCATTAAAATTGAGTAGTAAATCTTTCACTTTAAAAAAGAGAGGAGGAGGAGAACGCATTTCTCATTTCATCAAAGGTAGGCAACTAATTAGTCTCACTCCAATTAATACTTGAGTTACATAAAAGATGATTGATTCTGTCTAGATTTTTATCCTTTGAACATATGGCAACAAGGAACACGGAAAGTTTTCATCTGTCATATTTGGGCTTGTATCTTAAAGTGCAAATAAATGGGCTATGCACAGGCAGTGGTCTGGTATTTTGGCTGCAGAGATAAGTGCATGCTATTCAATCACTTTTATTTCTCCTGTTTACAGCTGATAAAGAACAGATCTTGGCCATGCAGAAAGCATGTTGATCACCTATATTGTGTACAGATGGCTTTTGAAAGTGTATCCAGACTGGTGATTCCAGTGCAGAGCTGAGAATAAAACAATAATGGTGACATGTAAAATTTAGTCTCTCTGTAAGAGGCAGAGTCTGGACACAAAATGTCCTTCCAAAAAAACCATCTAATTAGTCTCAATATCCTACAGCCAGCCCCATAATGTTGCCCACTCTCTGCACCCCTCCCTCCCCCCTTGCCTGGATCCCACTTTCTCCCCTCTTTTAAGTCTGCTGTTTGAATTTCCACTCCCACGCACAAGCTGACCCTGACACAAGTTCACCCAGGGAAAGCTTTGGTACTCTAACTTTTCTCACAGAGGAACAGGTTCTGTGTGTTCTGGCCAAGAAATTGCTTACCCAATACAAGCTTGTCTGGAGTTATATGAAAGTAGACCCAAGGGAAATGGGTGGAACAAAAGCCCTTGCTGAAGATGACATATGGGGTGACGTAGGAGAAGGGTAATGGTGATGCTCAGCAGGCCAGGGACATGGAGTGTTTCACAATGTCATGGACTGCTCATTCCCACAGCTCGGCCTGCCACAGCTAGGAGCGGTGCCAGAGCAAAGCAGTAAAGTTGTTACTTGTGCTGTTTCTAGCAGGCAAGTTAGGAGTCTCTCCATTTTGAGGAAAATTTTACTCCTCTTGTCTTCCTCTCAGCTCCTCATTTCAGGGGTGGTGATTTAGAAAAGGACTTTGCTAAGCTGAGTGTTAATTTACCTTAGGAAAAATGAAATATGAGTAGCTTGAATAAGTGGATATTTTAAGCTCTGTCATGTTCATTATGGGTGAGAATTTCTCCTGCTTGCAGAGAAGCTTTTGCAGGAATAGAGGGAAGATCTCTGACAAGAAGGATGCACAACCACGTTCCCTAATTAAATGAATGCTGATCTTAGCATACTGTCCTCTCTCACTTTCTGTTACTATTTATGAGCTCTCTGCCTCTGCAGCCTTTATACATTTACCTTTTCTTTTTGTTTGTTTTTTGTTTTCCCTAAGAAAAAAGTATAAATGATGAGAGTATTTGCCAAGGAACTGGATAGATTAAGTGCAAATTCTTATATACAGAAGGGCCAGAAGGTGAGGAGATGCAGACAAATGCAAGTTTCTCAGTGTCACGGAACACTGGTCCCACTGCACACTGCTACAAGCTCCGTGTCAACCACCTCAGTGGTTTTCCACATTTCTGCTGTTCTGAAATATTTGCTGGCACAAGTCACAGCAGCACATACTGCACTTCTCTAACTGCCTCTGTACTGGTCTGCTGCAAAGGGAAAGTATTGCTGAGATGTGGACTTACCTCAGCTAGACTTCTTTCATCTTCTGCATATTTTTCTCTTCCATGTATGTGCAATGCAGAGGTAGTACAAAGGTAGGCTGCTACTTAAATACAGCTGCTCCTTGAGTCAGCAAAACTGCTGCCAAGCATCTTACTATTTAGTAATTAGTATTAGAACCCCCTGTTCAATGTCATTTTTCCAAAATGTAACCTGTCTCAAAATATCCCTTCTAGTACAATGATGTTAAAAATGCACAGAAAATAAGGTAAAAGTAACTTACCTTTTCATCCTGAAAAAATAATACACTGCACAATTTGAACAGTACATAATTGAACAGTTATTTATGTAAGCATTTTGTAGCCCTAGCTTGTAAATTAAATAAATTCCTGATAAAGAAGTATAAATCCAATATTATTGCTTCACTCATTCATATACTTTACTAGAGAATTATTTTTTTCTGCAACAAAGCATATTTTCTGCACTGTTAAACAACATCCATCTTAATGGGATCTGCCTCTTTCAGTTTGTATGTTTTCTTGACTGGTGGCTTGCCTACTTGAGAAAGGGAGTTTTTTGAATTAAGAAAATGAGAAAATCTCACCTCCTCAAAGTGCTCTTTATGATATTTATGATACAATATACATGTTAACAGAAGAATTATTAATTTTCAAATGTAATTATCATTAAGTATTCAGGTTTTTGCTTTCTCAAAGGTTTATAAACTAGCAGTAAATATTCTTTTGTTCTGGTCATTCCCCTGAATCTGGGAACACAGTATTTCAGTGAAGTGGATTTGAAACCACTGTCCTTTCTATTTTTCCACCATTTCCAAAGTACTTCTGCTTTTGCAAACTGCACCTTGAATGGCACCAACTGTGAGCAGTTTGTTGCTCTGTGATGAGGCACTTTGCTTTCTTGGACTGAAAGGGAGCTTCAGGAGCCAGATCCTCAGCTGGTGTGAATTTATGAATATATGAATAGTGTAGAAGTAAATACATTGCCATTTAGGCTGCCTGCTGATGTTCCCTTTCATTCCCTTAGAGTGATGTGTGTCATCCCACTCATATCAACCTAGCATGGCGGATGTTATTCAAGATGTTATTTGCAAAGAAGTAGGGCTTTGCTCTCAGTAAGGGAAAAGGAGCAGTGGTCTTCCATCCACTTCATTCTCTCCTCCACAAAAAAAGCTGTTCACGGGCTATTGGCTCAAGAAAATCACCACAATATTTACTTTCAAAGTAGAAAGCAATAAGCTGCTACTTCAGGGCACATAAGAAAATTGAAAATAATGGAATTATTTAAGTTTACTCTGTTTTTAAGGGTGTATTTTTAACACTTGACCATGATTTGATTTTCCTTACACTGGCTTCTATTGAAAATACCTTGTGCTCCTGGTGCTCAGCAATTAAGTTCACACTTCATTATGTACCATATGTGGCACAGCACTGTACTGGCCCTTGGACACAGAATTCCAAGGCGTATGCAGTAGCTCTTGCACATCATACTAAATTGGGAGGAGCTGTTGACTCCCTTGAAAACAAAGAGGTCCTGGGCAACAAGGTCTAGGAGACCTTGCTTGCACACCAGGTGATCTTCTAAAGCCTCTTCCAACCTCAAATATTCTATGTTTGTAAATAATTCATTCAATAACAGGGACAAATGCATGACACTATTTTACTGAACAAAACACCACCACCTTTGTATCTTCTTGTTGCTAGGGATGGAGAAATGTTCGAAAGACTAAAGTGACAGCAGTCATGATGTGTATTTATATCATAGGTGTAGAAACAAATGTCTACAATCAATTATATTTTCCTGTCTGAAGGACAAATTAAAAGAATATTCAATACTATAAAAAAACCTTGGGATATGTGTAGTGATTGTACATAAATGAGTTAAAAATAAACCCAGCATTTTTACATCTTTTATTTTTCTTTTCAGTCTTTGATTTGTGTAGCTAATAACACATTCAGACGGTATTAGAAGTTTAATGGAGTTTACTATAAATTTAATGGAGTTTACTAAATTCAGTCTTTTTATTCCTAAAGGATAGTTTAAATTATTTGAATTCTTCTCTTCACTAAACATGTCTAAAATGAAGTTCAAGAAAGCATATGAAGAGTCTTTCAAGGCTCCATTCAGATACAATATTTGTTCAATGAAACAGAACCCTTTCTTTAAAAAAAACACCCTAATTCCTCTGTTCTTTGTTGGATTATGCATTTTTTGATTATGCAATATCTGTATTGGTACAGTTAGGGGAGTAATTGTTTTGATTTTTAAACTGACTGGTAGATACTCTGCATCTACTTCAAGTGCTTGGTAGAGAATACCCCCTGGAGCTAATTTAAAGAGGCAAAACAAACCAACAAGCAGCCTAGTTTCATCTCAATTGATATAAGAGGGTTTGGACTCTGGTAAAAACTACAATAAAATTTACCACATAAACCTAGTACATAAATCTACCACAGAAAAATCAAGTGTCCGTAAACCAGAACTTGTAACAGTATCAAATGTAAATTTGTAGATTTGTAAAGGTATAAAAAATAGAGTACTAATTTAACAAAGGAGATCAATGTCTACTTTCTATGAATATTTTGAAAAAGGAAAAGCTTTGCAATATACCATATTATAAAGAAAAACTGGTTTTCTACTGTAATACATTTGTATTGTAATATAAAGGAATCAAATGCATGAAATGGACACTATGTGCAAATAGGGCACAGAACAGAAGACCTTAAGCTGCAGAATTGAAAATTTGGAGTCAGCAGAGAGAGAGGGAAAGCTGAGTATGTAGAAGATTGTGAGAGAATCCCAGCTAGCCCTGCACATCAATAAGTGTCATGTGCTCTTTGTTCTTGTAGCCATTGTGGCAAAGAAAACTTTTAAAGAATATTTGAAGGACGATAATACAGGTATGAGGATGATTTTTGAACCATTTTCTATTCCGATTTCAAGGAGACATGGCGAGTTAAACTGTCAGTCCTGTGTGTTCCTCTCCTCTAGGGCAGTGAGCTGATATTACAGCTAAATGCTTTTCATACTCAGTAATTCATACTATTGTACCAAAATCATGTGATTTCCAGGTACTCCCACTGATCACTGATTTTCCTGAGGGTTTAATTTCAGAAATATATTTATTCCTTTGTATTTGTGTATCGGTATACACAAATGTATATTGCACATTCCTGTCCCTGCAGCTCATCTTTCATACAACCAGACAGATTTTTTTAAAATTTGCAAGCCCCAAATTTCTAGCATGTACAAATCTGCTGTGATTCTCACCGACAATGATTGTTATAGTTCCTGTGGTCCCAGTGAGTTCCATGACATTACCTTTCTTTGTTCTCACTGTCATGCTCTGTAGGCTTCAAATCTGATCTTCTCAGCACTCTAGTTTGTGATCCAGCTACTCCACTGCCTGATGCCAGCGCCCACCTTGGCTGCTCTGTCGGTATCTGTCATCAAACAAACCTTTTCATGGTCAATTTGTAGTACAGCAACAAAACAGAAGGACTGCCAAAAGGTTTACTCTTTAATTTTGATGGCATAAATGGTGTGTAGGTCTGTACAAAAGAACTAAACTATGTATATATAATTTTATTTATATCCTATACTCTTAGAAATAATCTCTGGCATATGGTCTAAGGCTTCTGGAGTGTCTTTTTCTGTGCCCTCTTTTTCTGTTATGATCTCACAGAGTGTCTCCTCTCCCCCTTTTTCTTTTTCCTATTTGTCCCCTTGTGTTTGTCCATTCCCAGCTGAATGAATAATAGAAACAAATTCTCTCTGTCACAAGAGCAGACTCGTACAGATCCTTCCCCAGTTCTTTGGGAAAAGTCGGCAGTCATGTTCAGTTTTTATGGGATGTCTAAATTGTGAGATTAAGTTGAGATAAAACAAAATGCCTGGAAGTGGTTTGGCAGCACAACACATCACTAAATGAGGGCTAATTTCTCAAATGAGAAGGAGAGTATGTTAGTACACAGATGCAATATGTGTTGTAGATTATCTGGGAGCTTAATTTTACCACAGCTCATCTGCTTTTAATCTTTTAATCAAGTTCAGACAAGAACAGTAGTATTGGCTTTACTTATTTTGTATATGGTAGTTTTACACAGATAGGCATGTAAAAAAATGTGCAAGTCCTCACAATCTTCTCAGCCTAAACAGAAATGATGGACAAATATGTGTATGCTGTTTGGCACTTGCAGGCAGTGTCTGTTGAAACAAATTATTTATTTAGATTAACTTATCCCATAGCACCAAATTAAATAGGCAAACCAAGTCACAATGCCTCATAGCTGCAATACAGAACTACATAGTATTTCCATAACGTTTTTAAATATATCATGACCTTTCATTGTTTATATTGTCTGCTCAAAGCAACATCTGAGATTTAGTGTTATTTTTGTGATAGAATGTATTTTTTTAATAGGGGTCTCTTGGATAAATGTATGCCTGTCTTTTTGACTTTACTAAGATAGTTGGACAGGTCTGATTATAAATTATTTATTCTCTAGCACTTTAAGTTTATAGTCATTATTTCAGTTATATATTATCATCCTCATGCATCCTTAACTGCTTTTGTGTTTTTGCCTTGTGAAAAAGCCCTGTGAAATGCTTTTGTCGACATTAATTAGAGAAACAGCTAAGTTTGGATGTTTATGATAAAATATTCAGAAGACAATGGGAACTTGGCCTTAAGTGCTGTAGTTTTTACTTCACATCTTAGGATGACCAGATGTTCTCATTCCTAATGGAGTGTTAATTATTTGTTCCTACCACTTTTTTGAGTTCATTAGCTGTTTTCTTGAATGGATTTCTGATTTAGCAGCTGTCAATAAGCCGTAAAAGAGTTAATTCTGTGGAAGGAATCTTAATATTTTTGAAGACAGTAAATCTTGGGACCTTTGAGACCCCACTGTTTTTCAGCAATATTTCTGTCTCTTAGGAATACTGTGTAAACTTGAGGACCAGAACATTGAATTTCTTCTGGAAGTCAGTGAAACACAAGCAACAAACAATAACAACAGGAACTTCCCTGAAAATGCCCTGCAAAACAAAGAAAGCTAACTTTTCCATTCACAGTACTTCAATAAAAAAAAAAAATCCAAAAAGTTCTTGAGCATTTCCAAGGTTTCAATGCACACTAATTTTTACACTCAAGCAAAAGGTCAGCTTAATGCTCAGACTTGCAGGCAATCTCCAAAATCTTCTGAGGTTAACCCATGTATGCAGTTCAGGGATATGATGTAAAGACCATGGCTGAGAGCAAGGCTTTGCCTCCAAGTCATCCAGCCCCACTCAAACTCTAAGCATTACAACTTTAAGTGACAAACAGCAGATTTGTTGTTCCTGGTTTCCTGCCCTTTTATGCACCATGATTATTTGATTGGTTAAAAATTTGGTTAAAAATTGGTTAAAATGTTGATCCTTAGAATGGTATTCTGGGAAGAAAAGAGACCAATGTTTACAGAAAAAAATATCTACATAAATTAAGGTACAATTAGAGAAGCTTCATTGAACCTCTCACTGCTGTTTCTCTCCATCGGGATAAGCTAGACATCTACCATGCCAGGTCTTTCCAGTTGATTGTGTGTGCTAACATGCACTATGCTTCAAAAGGCAACATCAACTGGAATTTTTAGACACTCTTTAGAACAAATTTCTTTTACTGAGAAGGAAACTAAAAATAGCTCTGCATAAAATGCAAGCATCTCCTAACAGTGTTACTGATACTTTTCCCAACAAACTGTAGTGAACTGTAGTAAAATCACTGATCAAGCGCCCTTATTGCACCCCATCCATGGGGCTTAGCTGTGTCCTGGAGTGGGCTGGTTGGAGCTGGCTGGAATATGTTCTGTCTGGCACAAGGCAGCCCTGGCCTCCCCTCACAGAGTTCCCCTGCACCCTCTGCTGCTGCCAGAGCCTGGGCGTGCAGCATCCATGCATGTATACATACACATACACACAAAGTGATCTTAAAAGTTAGTGGGAGAGTCTCCTGTTTGTATTTCAGTTGAGGACACTGATACGCCGAGTGCTGTATGAATGAACTTCTAGTCCAGTTTTAAAAATAGAAATGCCTAGAAGTCGAATGTTTTGGTGTTTATCAGCTTGAAATCACATTATTACAGCTGCAGGTGAAAGTGCATCTGTATGCACAGAGACCAGAGCTGAACTTCAGAGTGAATGTATCAAATGGCATCACAATGTTCCAAGCTTGAAATCAGTGCTTTAATCTTAAATATGGGGAAATTCAGATATGTTGGGCAACTCTGATTAAATAGAGAGCTTGGAAAGTTGTCTCCTACCTATTGTGTTTTTTCTTGACAGAGTGCTTCCTCTAGTCTTTCCAATCTAGCTTTTATCAGTGGCTTTTCAAAAAAAAACACCAAGTATGTGGATTTTTAAGAAAATATTCTTTCCATCACCTCAGAGCCTTGGTTGCTAACCCTTGCTGCTGGCAGTTTTCAGTCAATCAATCTGTCATCTTCTCTGAAAATAGAGCAGGTAATAATTCAGGTAAGATATATATACTTGCTCTTATTGGCTAAAAAGAGAAAGATTCAAGGAAATATTAGAGACTTAGACTAAGGGCTACTAAAATGTTACAACATATTTACAAGTACAGAAGCACAGAATGATCGAGGCTGGAAAGGTCTGCTGGAGATTATCCACTCCAAACTCAAGCAGGGCCAAAGAGGGTTATCTAGGACAATGTCCAGGTGGGTTTAATAATCAAGACTCTATAACTTCCTTGGCCCATCTGTTCTGCTGTTTGACCATCCTTGCAAGTAAAAGGAATTTTGCTGTGCCCAGGTGTAATCTCAGGTGTTTCAGTTTGTGCCCATTGCCTCTCTTTCTGCCAGTGGAAATATTGAGAAGAGTCTTTGCTCCTTCTCATCAGGTATTTATGCACAATGATAAGATCTCTCCTGAGTCTTCTCTTGACATTCCCAGATCTCTAAGCCTCTCCGTATATGCCAGATACTCTTTTTATGTCAGATGCTTCAATTATTTAATCACCTTCATAACTCTGAGGTGTACTTAGCCTATCATGTCCATGCATTTCTTGTTTGCTTCCCACCCCTGCTCAATCAGATAACATCTCAATATTTCACACAGACCTGCTGTCTTTTCCTGATTTCCTGTTTCATGGAGATTTAGAACTTAGTGGAGAATTCTAGTGCTTAAAAATATTGTTATAACACCATAGTAAGAACTGCTTTTGGATGCATTATGCTTATTTATATTGATTATTTTTATTGTTTGGTATAATGAGGTATCTAATGTCAAAATAAATAAAAATTTTGACCTTAGAAATAACAGGAGTTCTATCAGATGAATTATGTCTTGTCTACTGCAAATCTCTAAATCTGCTTTTTATTTGTTGCAAATAACAGACATCTAGCCTTAGACTATCATTTTAGTATTTATTTATATAACATTTTCTTTATGATCATGAAGCAATTTACCAGGCAAGTCCAGCCATGACATGACTATCGATGGAAAAATAAGTAATGAGGACTGCATATTCTCATGCAGAAATAGAAATGCCAAGATAAGTGTTCAGATAGCCCCAAAAAGGTACTTAAATTCTGAAAAATAAGTTAGTCCGGGTGAGAAATGAAGACAGTCTGCAGGGGGAGAATGTAAATCTTGGAAAATAAGGCTTTAAGATACCCAGAATAGGCAGCTCCTTGTATCTTCCACAGTGTAATGCTGGGGGCAAGGAGAGGTAATGTGATCCTTGTATAGGTAAAGAGTAGAAATAGGGTCTTGAGCTTGCCTCTAGCTGCACTTCTGTAAAGGCTGAAATGATAATCCATTGCATCTGCCTCTGTAATTTAAGGGGGATGTATTGAGACAGCTTGAAGGAAGGCACTCAAAGTGATCTATGAATTGCAAAACAAAGTGAGACTTACAGCGTTCAACCCTTTGAGCTTGTTGAAAAGCAGCCTGAAAGATCATTTCACACATAAGTGAATCTGATGGGTGGAAACTTTCTAGCATTCCTAGAAAAAGTCAAAACAGGATTCAGTGACTGGTGGTTAATGTTAGAAAAAATCAGCCTTAAGGTAAGATGAATTTTACTTGCTGTGCAGGTAATTAAACACTGGGGAGGTGCTGGACTCATCAGAGTTCGGAGAAATAGAAAGGAGTTTGGATAACAAAAAAAAGAAAAATAAAAAGAAAGAAAGAAGCTTTACTTCACCTTTTGAGAGCATTCATATTTCCCAAATAAGGGCAACTCAGTGTTAGGATGCATGGTACTAGAAAACACCATTTCTAATATTTTGTCCAGGATTTGCAAAAAAGTTTTCCTCTAGGCACAATCAAGGAAGATTTTTGTTGTTTTGTGTGTTTTAGTTTTCCCTTTTTTTTTGTGGTTTTTTTTTTTGTGTGTTCAGATAGGTTTTTTTTGTGTTTGCTTTTGTGTGGTATTTTAGTTGTTTGAATGGGTTTGTTGTTGCTGTTTGTGTTTTTTTTTAAACTTTATTTTTTTTTGTTCACTCTTACCTCAGAAGTGACAGTGCAAGGCAGTACCCTGAGGACAACCATGTCAGCTGTCTGGGGAATAAAACAATCATTTGTGTTAAGAAAAATACAAACTGAGCAACTGTCAGGGCTTAAAGTGGAAAGAAATATTTTTGCCATTTATATTCACTGGGTTGCAGAGTTCCTTTTTTTTTTCCTCCTTGGCAACCTGAAGCAGAGAGTATCCTGCAGGATTATTGAAGTGTATATCCTCTATTTTGTTCTCTGCTACTCTGGAGCCCTGAAGTGATACTGAGCTCCCCTGCTTCATTGCAGTGCTATGCAACAGTCTCAGCCTCTATGAAGTGAAATGCTTTAACATAAAATATTTGAGATTCTTTTTTTTTTTTTGATGCTAATAAAAGGGTTGCTGGGTGAAAATAAATGATCTGTGTTATCCAGGAAATCAGTCTGGATGAAGATCCCCGAAGCCTCAAACTCCATGAAGTGACGGAAGGTTAATCAAAGCACCACATAAAAGCACGATAAGACCCATTCCTTTAAAATGGTTATGGTCCATGAGATCCAAATATAAATTCGGGTAGCTCTTGTTCCTCCTCTCCCATTAGAGGGCAATGTTTATGTAGACAAAATTTCCATTAAAGTCATCATCATCCATTTGCATATATATTCAGGGGATTAAAAACCAGTGTCTAGTTTATCTATTTAAACCATCAATCCATGTCTGCTTAATGTTTCCTCAAATGACATTGGAATAAAGGAGTTTGTAGAAGAACAGGCATCAGTGATATTAATAATGACTTCTCCCACACCAGTAGATACAAGGGTACAGAAAGTTTTGTTGTTTGGGTGTTTGTCAGTAAGTTGGGAGTTCACTGTAAGTCAAAAATGCCAATAAGTTTAGGAGCTGATGTTTCTAATTAAATGTTTACTTTGTTTGCCTTGGGCTTTGAAAAGAGATAAGGAGCTGCTTCATGCTGATAAACAAATATGCATACAACACAAGGGGACAATGAGATCACTAACTGCTTTGCAATATGTGGAATTATTACTTTTTCACTTCTTTAAATAAGAATTATAATACTTAAGAGAATGTGTATTTATACAGGTCTAGGGCAAGCTCAAGGTTACACTGATGAAAATGGAAATCAAAGTTGACAAGATGGTCTGTTTGTTGCTTGGAAAGTTGTGACAGATAATCACTATCATATTTTCAGATGTATGTCCCGTAAATTTTTTGTAAATCCCTCCATTTCGTGAGTGCTACAGGTTCTGTAAAGACCTCAGCTGAGAAGTCCTTTGTCTTAAAAACATGCTCTCTTCTCATTAGTACTACCCTTGCATCTGAATTTCTTCATTTTTTTTCTTTTTATTGAAGTCTTTTATGGGTTGTCTTGAAGATTTATTTACAAGGGTGTTTACTTTATGTCTGTATGTTGAAGTTTGTATTTCCTTTACGGCAAAATTAAAAATTGGAAACATTCCAGTGCTTCTAGGTGCTTGAACTTTTTCTTTGTGTTTTTGAATGTATTTGGAATAGATTTTGGAGAACTAAAGTTTACAGTCCCCAAGTGAAATTATGTAAGACTTGCAAACACTCAAGGTCTTTTTTTTGTTGAGAAGTGTGGTTCAGCAATGGAAAATAAAACAAGAACAAAAGTCAAACACTGAATAAAACCCATAACTTTGTTCTTTTATTTATGTTGCTTTAGGCAATCACTAATGTTTTTTTCAGCTCAGTTTGATCCAAGAAACTATTTCTCTTGAATAATTTGCACATTACAAAGCTACACAGAAAATAGAATATGTAAGTGGAGCATATTATTTTGTTTCCTATCTTTCTCCATGCCTACAGATGACCTGTTTGAGGAGAGAAGTTTCAAAGCACGTGAATTTATCTATAAGGCTGGTAATTGAATGTCAGAAAAAAAGAATCAATTCTTTTCATTTCCTTTCCTTCTCTAGTGAAAGGTTATGGTATCAAAATGTGGAGAAACAATATATCAGGTAAAAAGACAACACAAGTGGAATTTTTTACCCTTCTACTCCACTCTCATGACACCCCACCTGAAGTGGTGTGTCCAGCTCCGGGCCCCCCAACACAAGAACATAATGGACCTGTTAAAGTAGGTCCAGAGGAGGCTACAAAGATGATCAGAGTGCTAGAGCATCTCTCCTATGGAGACAGGCTGAGAGCTGGGGCTGCTTAACCTGGGGAAGAGAAGGCTCCAGGGAGACCTTAGAGCAGCCATCAGTGCCTGGTCAGTACCTAAAGGTACTTACAAGAGAGATGGAGAGGGACTTTTTACAAACACATGTAGTAACAGAACAAGGGGAAATGGCTTTAAACTGAAAGAGAGTAGGTTTAGATTAGTTATTTGGAAAAAACTCTTTACTGTGGAAGTGATGAGGCACTTGCACAGGTTGCCCAGAGAAGCTGTGCAAGCCTAATCCCTGGAAGTGTTCAAAGTCAGCCTGGAGGGATTATGAGCAACCTGCTCTAGTGGGAAGTGTCCCTGCCTATGGTAGGAAGGTTGGAGCGAGATGATTTTTTAGGTCCAACACAAACACAGGAACACAACACAAAAATTCAGGTTCAGGCTGAATTTTCAGTGTATTTCAACTCCTACCAACAGTATCTTGTACCCCACATAATACAGCTGCAATTACCAATTTCTTTTAAAGTTCTTCCAAATCAATATAATTCCCTTCTCAGCTTCTGTGTTCCTGCCTACACTCTACGTGACAGTATTTGAACCAGGAGAAAGTGTTTTTTCTAGGTAGAAAAACATTGCCATCTTTCCACTGAACTGCACTTTCTGCAATGCTGTGCAAATGTGGTAACAAGATTTGCCAGATAGGAAGATCATAAAAGAATGAGCATGACTTTGTAAGAAAGAAGATTCCTATTAGATGGATGATGTATCTTTTCCATGCTCACAGCACTAGTCTTGGGTCTTATACTTACACTGTATGACATCAAATACAGATTCAGAAATGAGAGACAGAGCAAGAAACTTGGACCTGTCTGTGGTTCAGGCCTACATTATTGACATTGCTGTCAAACTTAGCTCTTTCTGGTGACACACTTAAGCAAAATCTTCTGTGCCATATATCTCACTGGATATTGACCATGTGTCCTTACAGTCAGATACCTCCTGAGATGCTTAATCCTTCTCTGAGACCATCGGAAAATAAAAACGACTAAACAAACATGAATCCTGCTGAAAGGTATAAAAATTGTGCAGTTTAACTACACCTTTTTGCTATGTTGCTAGTAAACATGATAATGTCAAGGAATATTTCTGCATGCTGGAACTTCACCATTTGTGTTGCCAGAGCAGCTCATGGCATGCTTTTTGATCTCACACTTTCTCAAAAGATTTCTTGGCATGGTTCAGGGTTAATGTGAGCCATGGACCACTCTCATTAGACAACTTCCACTCATCTGTCTTATATATTGGAGGATATAGAGTATATGAAAGTGTTTTGCCTAGACACATCACTCTGAACATTGTTGCCTCTTGTGTACTAGTAAAGTCATGATCTTATTCAGTGAAAAAGAAGACAAAGAGACAATCACTAGGTATTTGGAAGCTCCAAACACAAAACCAGACACTCCTAAGCAGGGTAAATCTGACTGCTAGTCTTTGTATTGCCTTCTTCTAGAAGCGAGGCAAAGCCTTTCATTATCTCTCTGTTGGTCTTTGGTTGTGCAAATCAGATGAATGAAATAAATTCCTGTTTTATCTTATAAACATAATCACTGAGAACTTTTCAGCAGCTTCCTCTTTATTTCAGTTCCTTTGTTATAGATGCACATCTGGTACCAAGAAAACTTGGGAATATCTGGATTTAAAAATAATTTTGCTTAGTTTACACATAGATATGGGCTTTCCTTTATTGTTCCAAGACTTTTCCTGTCAAATATCACGGGTTTATTACAAACCACAGGTATTAAATTTATTCTAAAATGTTTAAATAACGATGACAGAGTATTTGTTTTGCTCACTGTACTTAAAAGTTGTTGAAGTGTTTTCACCCATGACACACAAAAACGCCTTGGGCAGAAAGCAGAGTCAGAAAAATGACTTTATGAAAGTTTGAAATTTGATAAATTTGAGTGTAAGTATAAATAAATAATTTTCTAATGTAAACCCATGTGGCCTTAGGTAATGAGGCTGCTGTATAATGCAGTTTCAGTAATAGGTGAAATTATCAGAGATTGTATTTTGTTAACTTTTAAGCTATTCTTAGCCCAGATAGGTGCTAAACAATAGAGACCCAGATCTGCTTTAGGACATTGCAAACACAAGAAGGTGCTTTCATTGTTAGAATGACTAGAAGCCATCAGCAGGATCTAATTATGAAAAAATAGATGTGATTGTGGATATTGTCATTGTGACGCTTTTTTCTAGGAAAGATAATTAAAATTCATCCAGTAAAGATGATTCTAGAATTCTGAGATGGTAAAAAAATAAAGATGAAAAATATATTTTATGAAAGGAAGGTAATAAAGAAAAATTACTCACATTTTGATAATATTGAAATTTGAAAAATGTTGTTTAACACTGCTGATTTTTCCCTCCATCCCCCAGAGAGAAGGCAGTGATTTAGCTCAATCAGTATCCTCTGGGTTCATCCCCTGTGAAGAAGGATTAAAGAACTCTTGAGTAGAATCTTCCCAAACAACTCTTCTTACACAAACTGCTTACTAAGTACAGGCTTTCTAACATGAGAAAGAATATTGGTGTTACAGTGAATGCCAAATTAGAATTCACAACTTATAAACAATGTATAACTACATATAAAAAAGAAACGGATAACTACACAAGAAAGACATGAATCTGATGGAACAAATCCAGAGGAGAGCTACTAAATAGATCAGAGGGTTGGAGTTCCTCTTCTATGAAGACAGGCTGAGGAGAGAGTTAGGGCTGTTCAGCCTGGAGAAGGAGAGGCTCTGTGCAGACCTTGGGGCACCTATCAGTACCTAAAGGGGGTCTGCAAGAGAGCTGCAGAGGAATTTTTCAAAGGGCATGTAGTGACAGGACAACGGAGAATAGCCTCAAACTGAAGTAGGGTAGGTTTAGATTAGATACTAGGAAGAATTACTTTACTATGCAGGTTGGTAAGAACTGGAAAAGGTTTCCCACACAGGTGGGAAATCCCATCTCTTGACATGTTAAGTGTAGGCTGGATGAGGCTCTGAGTAGCCTGGTCTCATGGAAGGTTCCCATCTATAGTGGGGTGATTAGAGCTAGATGATCTTTAAGGTACCTCCACTCTCAAACCATGCTAAGATTCTGTAAACTACAGGAAACTGGAAAATGACAAATACTCAGAACTGAGGCATGCCTTCGGTAATTTTTTATCTTCAGAGTAAGAGATGATCCTGCCCTGTGTTCCTTGAAATGCTGTTAAGACAAAAACACTTCCCTTAGAACCTACAGTCTCTCTCTATATAAGCAGCATTTCTTGTCAAGGCTGGGAAAAGTCTGAAAAAATCGAGTCTGATTTGGATTTGTGGACTGTGAATGTGCAGTGTGGATAACCAAAAGGCACAGCACATGGCAACACCTCTATGGTGTAGAGGGAAAAGGAATGTGCATAGGAGGCATCAGATATCATGTGTGATGTGAGTCAAATTGGACTCTAGGATGTATGTGGTACAATCTAGCTGCACACATTTTTTTTTTTCTACCTGGGGTATCAAAGAGTTGCAATGCTAAAAAAGTTTCTTTCATTCAGAAAACTCAAAGCAGACATTTAATCTGCAGCATCCAGGCTTCCTGGATGCTTGGCTGGGGTGTCAATCTGCCTGGAGCCCTTTCCACTCCTGGAAATGAGGGTGAAACTTCCTTCAGTGATATTATCGGGAATCCTCTGAAGTTTAAGGAGCTTTTAAATTTTTTCTCAGCTGTGTGCCTTTCCTTTTGACAAGACCTCAACCTGCTTTTGGTTGTAACTTGATGTTCCAGGTAAATGAGAGGCTGGTCATCTTACGTGAAGGCAAGGAAATGCTGGTGTGTGACCTACAGACACAGAAAATGTTTGGGTTTTAATGACTATGGTCCTTTTCCTGCTTGAGAATGTGCTGGGAGGCCAGTTTCAAGCTGGGCATTGCTGAGTCTGGCTCTTCTGCAGCATAAACACTATTGTGCTTGAGAACAGGCAAAACCAATGACAGTCAGGAATTAAAGTCCTGAAGCACAGCTAAAACTTTTGTTATGAGTCCAAGTGCACTCTACAAGGCTGATAAAACACTTCTGCAAAGCTGCAGAGTTCTGCATCTTCTCACTGCATCACAACATTTTCTCAGCGAAGGTCAAATCTCAGAATCTAAAGCCTGAGGTTTTTTTCCTTTTAAACCTGATGTTTTCATTCCTTCAACAAAATAAACAAAGAAATATGTTTAAAACTGATTATAAGAAAAAGAAATAATTTAATCTGGTCCATGTTGTTTTCAGGGTCTGGTAAAATTTTATTAACTGTATGGGAATTTAGTCCTTAAGTTTTGTGTTTCAAACAAAAAAAATGGAAGTCTATAACTTTTTTTCTACAATAAAAGTTTAATTTGCTGTTTTTCTCAAAATTATATGTACTTATTAAAAATTCTGCTTTCTAATTTTGGTATACAGTTATACCTGTTAACAACCAATTTCTGAATTTTATTTTAATCTTTATTAAGGATAATATCTTTTGTAAAGATAATCTCTGCAGATACCAAGAATGTAAACCATTTGCTTTTACTTGTCTTCTGAAATCCTTCTCCTCACTTCATCTTTTTATTAAATACAAGAGACTACTTAGTTCCAGCCCCAAACTATAAGAACTGTTTGGTATTTCAGTGCAGTAAAAACTAGCTGTTCAATTTCTATATTCTGTTTACAGCTAGGTACACACATTTAGAGTCAGAAATAGCAGTAATAGCTCAAGGTACAACTGTAAATTAACTGCACATATTTATTTTAATTATGTTTACTGAAATTACTGTAATGACAGGAAATTAACATATGTGTTTTCATCATACAGGAATTAAAATTGATCACAAGGTGCAGAATTGATGCAATGCTGACATTTGTCACTGTCTGAAAATAGTTTGGAGGTTTTGTTTTTTTCTTCTTTGTGCAAAAAGCATGAATTACAGACTGACCTGGAATGCTCCATATGATGGAATAGCATATGACCATTTCATCAATAGCATCTGTATCACTTGTCCAATAAGGGGAGAAGAGAAAAAAAATGAATCCTCAGCAAGTGTGATAAATTAGAATGTTACTAATTCAATGATGTTTCAGTTCTAAACTCCTGTCAGAGCTGTCTGAGAGAACTGGAAATTTCCTCCAAACCAGTGTATAGGTTGCAGTCCATGGCCCCATAGGGAGGAGTTAATTCTGAAGATACTGTAGTAGTCTAGAAACTAACTGAAGCTTATTTAATTAGATTTGTGAGTTAACCAGATTTATTATTTTTTTATTTTTTTATTTTTTTAAATATTTTGGAAAGAACCTCTAATGTCCTCCTATCACTATAACATAAAACCAAAGTCTGAACAATGCAACCAGGACTACTAAAAATGTTTAAACCAAAAATTCCTGGCTGTGTAATTCAGTTAATGTTGTGACGCTTTATTGTACACTTGAGTGAGATTTTTATTAGTGCATCTGACAGGAGGCAATGGTGATTACTGATCAATTATCATGTAATTAGAACATAAAAGTTGAATGTTGGTTAGGTTTCCCTTCTTTTAAAATCCTTAATGAACCTATTTTCAAATTTTAATATTCTTTTGTAACCACATCATTCTCTTATGCCTTGATAATTTCTATTGATGTGATAGAAAATAGATTATTATATGTGAGAAAATATAATATTATTTTTCATAATTGTATCAATTTTCCCTGAAAAGGTTCCTATTAGGAAAAAATGAAGACCATTTTTAAGAAAAAATTTGCATATTAAAACAGCCATGAGAATATTTTAGTTATCAGATTATTGTATAATATGTGTGCATTATGTTCTTTTCCCAGAATTTGAGGAAGTGTAGATGAAAAAAAAAAGGTTTTTATATTGTGGTTATAGGTCTAATATTTTATTGATAAATATTATTTCTCCTGTGTTTTTACTCAGGCATCAGACAAGATGTTTCTGGATAACAGAATAATGGAATAGGTTGGGTCAAAAAGGACCTTAGGAATTATCCAGTTCCAAGCCCTCTGCAATGGACAGGGACATTTTCCACTAGAGCAGGTTACTCAAAAGCTCCATCCTACCTGGCCTTGAAGAGAAGAGCTTGAACACATTGGAGGAACAGTAGGTGCTGGTTATACTATTGCTCTGAATTTACTTATATCACCTCTATCTATGACCAGAGCATCTTTTTTTTTTTTCCTTAACAAGAAGGTTCTTTAATAAGTGGGCTATGAGGTAACAAAAAGATGGTTTTCAAATAATTTCTTCATCATACAGTCCTTGTGGTCCCTGATAGATTGTTTTCTCTTTCCTTAGGCCTGGAAACATAAAAAAAGAGTGTGACATCTTACTTCTCTCAAAACAAAAATATAATTTTATGTTCTTTTATTTGGGTGTATTAATTTGGGTTTTAAGTCCACAATATTGGACACAACTTGCATGTCTTAGATTAAGGTTAAAACATATGGTAATAACATGACATCTAATTATATTACAGTGAAAAAAAACCCCTCAGTGCCAGTAATATTAATTTGAAATAAAATGAAAAGAGGCATAAAATATTTTATGTCATATAATTCCTATTTATCAAAAAATTCTTCTGTAGCAGATCACTGGCATGCTATTGATCTGATACTTAAGATATTGGAAATTATGTTCTTGTTCAATATTTAAATTTAAGCGCTTGGATTTTTTTAGCTCTAATTATTCAACTGAAAGAACATGTTTATAGTTACTACAGAATTATAATACCAGTTTCTAGTTGTTGGGAGCTTTCTTTCTAGATCAGATATCTCTTCATCTGAATAATGTTTTATAAAGGTCAGATTTCCTTAAGTTAAATTTCATTTTGATCATTGAGCAAGGAATCACATCTCATTGCATGACTTTTATATCTTTGTTAATACAGTAACAAAGACTTCTTTCATTATTAAATGAAAAGTCTTTCATTATTCTTTCATTATTTCATTATTAAAATAGAACCTCTCTGTTTTTTGACAAGCATTTTGAGATATTTATGTTTATATTTACATTAACTAACTGGAGAGGTTATTTAAATGTGTCATTCGAAGTTTTTCTCCTTTGGGATATTACATACATTATAAAACAATATAAGAGTGTCTGTCTGGCCTTATAACAGATAGAGTAAAACACTACTACTACTACTACTACTACTACTACTACTACTACTACTACTGCTACTACTACTACTATGTCCATCAATAAAAAAATCTCTATCGTAAAAATCTGGAAATGCAGAATTAAATCTAGTACCATGTGTCATAGCAAAAAAAGAAAAAAAAAGTAAAAAAAAAATAGAAGCCCAAACATTTAATAAGAAATTTATTTTAGATTCAATATAGTGATTTGTGTCAGTACTAGTGCTAGGAATTAACATTAATTGCTAATAGAATAATTGCTAGATGTAGAAAATGCTGCAAAAATCCTGAAGTCAGACATTGTTGCATCTTTTCCAAGATTTTTTAAAAGAATTGGCCCCACTTCTTCACTTGCTTAACTCGAGATCTCAGTAGACAACTATTTTAACTGCCAGTTAGAAAATTTTGTTAAATGGTAAAGAACAGGAGTGAGAAGAGCTGTACTGACATGGTATGTTTAACTAGTATTGCTATTCAGATAAAATTGTATGCCCTTATCTGCAAAATTTTATAATACAATTTTAGAGCTTGCTGCTACATTGAAATGCTCCACAAAGCATAATGTGGGCAAATTTGCTCTTATTGAGGATGTGCAAATGTACTGGTCAGTGACCTGATTTAAAATCCATCAGACTAAAATTAAAAATAGATCCAAATCAAATAGCATACCCAAGTTTCGAGTAACAGTATAGTCTCATTAAACTGAAATTCATAGTCCAAGCTGTTATTTACAAGAGTTATATTTTATTTCACCCATAATTATAGCCAAAGTATTTAAGACTGAATAAAAGCAAAGTTAAAAGCATAACATGGAGCGCGTATTGTTTGCAAGGAATGCAGCTGGATTGTGTTTAAAGTTTTGCACTGACACTAGATATTGATATTCCCCTGTATCTTTTACATCAGAATATTCCTGCTCACTCAGAGGTTCTGTGGCAGCTAAGAGCTATTGACTGAGAGGATAAGTGTTTAAATATCTTTGATCCTGGCACTGATTTGCAGAATGCATGTGTGAGCACGTTGTATGATAGTGCACAGGTACAATCAAACAACTGGTGCTGAGAACCTGACTTTCACAATGTTCTTTTGAGAGTTTTCTTCTGGAGCAGCTCAAGAGTGCTCCTGTGGACTGCAAGAACATTAGCAACTGGAAAATGTTAAATGCGCTCAGGAACTTCAGTTTCATCTGAAAGTAATTGAATTTATATGATCCAGGACTTCTCAGAGCATGAAAAAAATGGGCAGCAAGTGGAGGAAATGGAGAAATTGGGTTTGAAAGCTTGTTCAGTCTTTTAGATAAAAAATCTATTCCATCCTAGAGATGATGATTATTAATATAATGGTGATAGTCTCTTAGAGATATAATGAGGTGATTTTTTTCAGACTATCAAATAAAACTAGTCACATATCAAATTATTTTAATTAATTTTTTTTAAATAGTGGTAGTTAGGTTTTGGAACTGTTTGCCGCAATTATGGAAGTGTTACAATACACACGGGTGTTCACATAAAAGGGTTACACAGATCTTGGTGAGTAGTGACTACTAAATTCACACATGGGACAGAAAATGAGCATTAAAGGTACCAGGATGCATGGAAAAATCTCTGGGCTGGCAATTGCTGTAGCCTGGAAGAGATAACCAGGAATGGAACAAGGCTTGTTCTCTCTCAACTTAATTTTTTTTTCAGTCTTTTTTTACATGTAGCTGACTGGAAAGTGAAAAATCATTTTTCAGGAAAAATACTTATGAAATTTCTTTCTATTAACCACACTTTTACTGAAAATATGAAACAAAGTGTCACAACTAAAAAACCCTCTAATATCTAGCTGCTGTTTTCCTTACTTGCTTCTGGATTCTTACTGCTGTGAAGTGTCATTATAAAATAATTGGGAATTGTGAAAATCAAAATTTTAACTTCGAAAAGGTTAGATTTTCATCTTCTGCATCCTGTGGGCTAGTACTCAAACCTATTTATCATTCACCCCCTTGCAGTGGTCAGTGCACATACAGGAGGATAGTCTGCACAGCTCTTACCACTACATTAACATCAATAGACACTTCAAGCTCTGCCTTAATATACCTTAATATATACTTTTCAGGTGTGATTTTTTTGCAGACTTTCAGGCTATAGATGTTGGTTAAATGCCAGAGGTGGGGCCATCTGCCTTCTGCACTGTGCCCAGTTTTCAAAGGCTCTGGGAAATGGATCTTCCCCAGACCATGTGTCCAGATCTGGTTATTAAAGTCCTTAGAAATGTCTCTGCCCACATTAAGGTGCAAACAAGACCATATGCCAGTGACAATAGTATGGATTTTATTTGATAGTAAATATGAGAAAGAGAAAAAGAAAGAAATAGAAAATAGGTGGGGGGTGGGGACGGGACAGAAAGAGAGTGACAGGGACAGAATAAGGAAAATATCATCACTCCATGGATCCCAACAATGCTCTGTTGATCCTGCCCAGCTGGTTTCTTGGTGGTGAAGGTCCCCTACCCCACCAAAAAAGCACAGAATCTGATGGGTCAATACATGCTCAGGCTAGGTAGGAAAACCCAGGCACCTCTCTGAGGTGAGGGAGTTTATCATTGTCTCCTACAACAGGCTCTGGGGGTTTTGCATCACATGCAGTCCTGTACTGCAAGGCTTCAGGAATGACTCTGAGGGGGGCATTTTGGAGGGTCTTTGCTGGACTATGACACCCCCCCTCACCTGCCTCTCACATCAATGTCCCATGGATGTGATCTGTGGGGTTGGGGGTTCCACAGCTGGGCCAGTTTCTGTAAGGGAGGATGAGTGTTCACTGCCTCTGACCAGAGGTTACGCCTGAAAGCTCCTCCCCTTCCTCATTTCAGGTGGAGTAAACCTGGTCTTTGTGGGCTCTGGTCGTCCCCACCCTAAACTCAGCTAAGGAAGAATCTCTGCTGCATTTGGCTTTTGCAATGAACCACATGTGGATGTAGACCTCTGCCTCAGCCTTCTTTGTTTTACCCTGGGCTGGAATGATTAGACAATAGCATTTTATCTAGGTGGTTTAACTTTCAGTCCAAAGTTCTAGTCAGGTATCTTCAGGGAGGCTTCTTTGCTTGCAGTATCTTTATACAGTTTTTGTTATAATGGGCAAAACTCTTTTATATCAATGTTTGAAGCAAGAACTATTTCAGATGATGGGTCTCCCTTGGCTGTAGCCTGAGCAGTCAATGGACCTCGGGCTGAGAAGGAAGTTCAGGAAGGCTGGATACAATCCTACTTGATTGTTTGTAGAGGGCTTTTGATTTTTTTGGTTTTTTCTCATTTCTTACCATAAATACTAGCTTGATCTCACTGTGCTGCATGAGTTCCTAGTGATTGAAAAATTTTGCCTTAATAAACTAATATTAGTTTAATCGCAATGAAAATTAAAGGTCTAGGATAAATAAGTAGATTAAATATTTTCTTTCTGCATCAAATTTCTTGAAAGCAGAGGGAGAAGTTCAGTCACTCACACATGCTTGTTTAAAAGCTGTTTTAAACAGTGTTTCTGGTGTTTATGTTTGTTTTACTGTGATTAGCATTTCAATTTTCTTCAAAGAATATGTTATTCACTTGGGAAATGGAGCATATTTTGGGTTTACACAAGATTCTTTGCAATATTTCTATTTTTATTTCTGTTTCTATGATTTCTATTTATATTTGTGTTTAATTTGATTCCTAATTTATTTGAGTTTCCCACGTAAAGCTTTCTTCACCATTTCTTGATTGAATAGATCTTGGCAAAATTACTTCTCTTCAGTTCTAGACAGCAGTTTACAATATGAGTAAATTTACTGAGTCAAAATTAAATTTTGTTTTTGATAGCCTGTTTAAAATTTCATTTTAATTCTGCCCATAAATAACAGCCATATTTCAAAAAGGGAGTATCTGAGATTTTTAAATGTCTCCTCTGTTCTACTCTTTGAGACTTTCACCCTTTGTGATT
>JAWWMU010000153.1:91728532-91758651 GCA_035048155.1 Cinnycerthia olivascens | reverse complement strand
TATTTCAAAAAGGGAGTATCTGAGATTTTTAAATGTCTCCTCTGTTCTACTCTTTGAGACTTTCACCCTTTGTGATTCAGCCTGAATCTTTGATTTATGAGACATATAGTTCCCACTGGAATGCACAGACTGATAACGTACTTTTACTGATGGATATAAGTCTCCAGTATCAGATATTATGCTGAATGTATTTTATAAGTTGATGTTAACCATTTCGTACCTTTATGTCAAATTTCTGTCTTCCACTAGAAGTAGACTGTGAAAGTAGTAGTACTGTTTCTTGTATTTCGTGTTGAGTCAGTGAAGCTATCTGCCCATCATAAAAGCAGAAGTGCAGCAAAATTTTGTTTCTTATCTGTCCCTACTTCACATTTGGTTATGTGTTCTCTTTATTTGTTTCTTTAAAGTCATTCCACAGGATCTTTTCTCTTTTCAGTCCTGAAATAAGACAGAAATATCTCCTTAAATATTGATCAACAGGTGATCATGATTTTGGAATGCTACATTTCATGCCTTCTTGTAACTCATGCACAAGGGCATTGCCATCTGCTTAATCCTCTTTCCTTACCTTAATTTAAAATAATTCATTAAGTCTAGGAACTAAAGTTTGCATGATACAGCTTTCAAAACAAATGTCTAATTCAGAGCCAAAGATGCTTGGCCTGACCCAAGAGGAGATAATGCAAGTTTGTTCCTACTTATTCCATAGAGGTGTCATTAAAAATATTTTTTATTCAAAACATTTCTCTCCTAATCTGTAAACAAAAGTCAAAGAAAGAAAGAAGAATGAGCATACACAGACCTTCTCTCATGACCAAGTCAGGACACACAGTGCTCCCAGACCAGGAAAATGAAATGGTAGGAGTAAATGAAATGGTAGGAGCAGGGAACTAAAAAAAAAAAATAATAATAAAAAAGGCATAGGTGGTATAAGGATGACTGTGAGGACAAATGATGCTTATGAAAGAAAATAAAATATGGAACTCCAGGACAAGATGCATCCAGGGACAAGAAAGTCAATAAAAAGGAGTGAAGACTTGCAAATTAGATTATTAATGTAACAGACCAGAGA
Source organism: Cinnycerthia olivascens (assembly GCA_035048155.1). Classification (NCBI taxonomy): domain Eukaryota; kingdom Metazoa; phylum Chordata; class Aves; order Passeriformes; family Certhiidae; genus Cinnycerthia; species Cinnycerthia olivascens. The sequence goes on along the minus strand of JAWWMU010000153.1, from coordinate 91,757,579 downwards.
TCACCTTTGCTTTTGAGACCACACGATATGACCTGGCTTCCATGCATGTGCCCCAAATCTTTTCCTCCAGATGAATTAATTTCAGACTGTCTCCCAAGAACAGTATCAAGGGAACTTATCAACTTTACAAACTTACTAAACTCCATCATAAAACTACTATTTACATTTCTGTATCTAAAGAAAAGGTGTTTCAGAGTCTTTCAATTTAATATTATAGCTTGAAAAAAAATCCATCAAGTTTCAGCATTCATTCATGGCTATATCAGACTAATTTGCTTTAATCTTCAGAGCTACAATTTATTTGCTTCCTTTTTTCCTTGCTCCTCCTATCCTATTCCAACACACTAGCCATGTTCCAGTCTTCACTTACTGAATTTAACCATTCTAATTTCTTAGAAAAAGAAATGTTAAAGTGCAATTTCTTGAAAGAACTGAAAAGAACCCTCTGTCTTTTAGTATTTAAGCAATGTAAAACTCCAGTGAAATCCTGCTGCTTGTCTGTAATCTCTTGCCATAGTGATTACAAATAAGTAATGGTTACAGCAAGGATATTTTTTGTGTTTATGGTGCTTTAATTTTTTTTCTTTTTGATTCCAAGCAGTGATATGAAAACTATGAACCAACTGCATTGTATTGTGTGAGGAATGTTGAAAATTCCTCTGAAAAGACATGCAAGGCAACAGACATGTTCAAAGAACCAAGGTCTTGAATCACAAACAAATGAAGGCATTTAACTACTTTTTATTATTGTTAAGAAGACAAGCATCAGCTTTGAAAGAAAAACATCAAATTAATAGGGATGGAAAAAGAGTATATAAATGTAGTTCAAAAAATTGGAGAAAGGAATAAGGTAACTGGGGTCAGGTCATATGTGAAAAGATCACCATGAATTCTCCTTTTCATCTTGGAAAGCAACTGGCTTAAATATTTGATTCTGAAATGTTGCTAACTGTCTGATGTCAAATTCTTAAATTATTCATTAGCCCTTTCCAAGGGGAGGGATATTCTAGTGGATTAGCAGTATGTCCCAGTCTTCTCTTGAAATTTTTGTGAATCTTGCCAACCTCTGGCCACTCAGAGAACAAACTCAAAGTACTGATAGCCTGACCAATATCTAAGACTGCTCATCCTTAAGAATCAGAAGAGATACCTTCAATTGGAAATGAGAAGTAGAAAAAGTAATACTAGTAAGAAAACAAGTGTGTATATACAGAATACAGAAATTTAAAAAAAGGAAAAAAAAAGGTAGGATGAAATCACAACCTCTGGGATTTTGGACACAGGGGAAAATGTTTTATGGAGAAATGTCCAGCTGCAGCTAAGTATTTAATTGGAATAACATTCCCTCCACCACCTATACAAACAATAGTATATATAAAATTAGATAGCATAAGTTGCATCCTAGTTGAGATAAGCACTTTAATTAATTCCACTCCATCTTAAAATGTCACAACCTGGCCTGTAAGCCTGTGATTACCTAAGGAGTCCATGTTTTCCCTCTCTGAATACAGCCTGCACGGCAATTGTTCAACTGCATCACTTCTAAAAATGCACAAGAGCTATATTAGCAAAATCATCCTCCTACCTATATATCACAGTTCTAATTCTCCCTTTCTGTCTTAATTGCTCAAGCATCATTACACCGTCGGACAATGTTAAAGACAATTTATATCCCATGATACCAATATACTTTTATTGTTATCTTCTAAAAAATATTCTACTTAGGCTCATTGCATCACATATTTATTTGTATGCAGATAACTAGATGGACTTTAATAATCTTCTATTAATGAGCTTACATCCATTTTTATTAGTCTCCATTAATTCAAATTTAATCTGTTATTTAGCTCATTTCTATGTTGAGTGCACACTTGAATTTTATCTTCATTTCTATTAACCTCTCTATGGTATTTCTCCTTTGCTCTATCCTGCTGTGTTTGCCTTTTTGTGCTGTGTCTGACTTTGAAAATGTTTTTTAATTTTTTAAAACCAGTTCACTAACAAAGAGTCATCCTCTGTTCAAATTCTTTCAGTATATGACCAATTCAATACCAAGTAATCCCTTGTGGCTCATATAAAATTTAACTCTTTCTATTGTATTAAGATTCATAAATCAAGTGCATACTGGATGATTTCTCTTTCCATCTCTCCTTATGTTCTCTTTATTTGATGCTAACATTTTCTCCTTCTCTACTTTTGTAATACTAAAAACATCTTTTCCTCTGAGGGATCCATCATTCCAGGTCCTCAGTTTTCTATTTTATTTTAGAGGAGAGAATGAAAAACAGCATGACATAGCATGGATTGATACGGCTAAACTTCCCTGGCCCCATAGATACCAAAAAGCATCATGGCCTTTTCTTTACTGCTTGCTGGGAAGTGCTTCTCCTCCATGAAGTACTCTTGGGCATTTTAAAGGGGAAAATATTGACCTAAGTGGAAATTCTTTCCAGAAATGTGCTGATAAATAATATGGTTATTCTAGCCTGGCCTGTTGTCTAGAAAAGTTTGCTGCTTGCCACTGGCTGTGTTATGGGATGTAGTGGGCAGACTGCTGAGCCCTGTCCAAACTCCCAGCTAAAAATCCCCTGGTTTTCTGTGTGGGCACCAATGGGAATGCTAGTGGCACCTTGGTGAGCATGGAAAGTGACTGCAGAGGTCTGAGGGTGATGGCTGGGGCTATCAAAGACTGATAATGTTCTCCAGAATTCTGCTGGTGAGGGCAAAGGATATAAGGAAGAGGGCAGTGATTCAATGTGTTAACAATTGATTTCAGAGCTGGTGCTGGGAGCAGGATTTTATTTTCAATCACAGTGGAACACCGTTTGAAGATCAACTTCTGCTTAGGAGAGATGGAATCCACTTGACTAACCATGGTAAAAGTATATTTGCTAGCAGGATGGCTGACCTGATAAAGAGGGTTTTAGGCTAGGATTTTCAGAGGAAATTAAGTTACCAGAAGTTCTGATGGGGACAGTGAAGGACACCTTTGTTCAAAGAGCCTGAAGTAATATGAAAAAAGGGGAAAGCAAATACAATGAAGCATGGCTGAAGCAGGGTTACCTCGAGAATTTGTCTGTAAGCAAGGAGGTGACTACAAGGTACAAGACAACAGCATGAGTTCACGGAGGGGAAGTAATGTTTGACGAAGCTGATAACCTTGCATGATGAAATGAGTGTCTTAGTATTTGAGGGGTGAGCAGTGAATATTGATTTTAATAACTTTGATATCAATAACTTTTTCAACCCTGTGTCCTCTAAGATAAATTCTCATAGAGAAACTGATGAAGTATGAGCTGGTTGAGCAGACAATGAGGTGAAATTAGAACTGGTTGAATGACTGGGCTCTAGTTAGAGGCCATAACCAGAGGGTTACACCAGTGGTCAATACTGAGTGAAATTCTCTCTAGTACCTTTATTACTGACATGGAAAACAGAACTGGGTGCACACTGATCAAGTTCACAGACAGAACAAAATTGAGAGGAGTGGCTGGTAAGCTAAGGGGTTGTGCTGCCTTTCACCTGGATAGGCTGAAGAATTGGGCAGATAAGAATCTCATGAAACTAGACAAAAGGAAATACCACATGTCTTGGTTTGAAGGACAGGTGTCTGCTAAGGAAGGCAGGAGCCTCCCTTGGAGTGGAGAACGTAAAACCCCTCCCTCCAAATTATTATAATTTTGAAATTAAGGGGATCTCAGGCAAAGATATGGGAATAGGAATAACAGTTTTTTATTAGGTGAACTAAAATAAAACAAGCATGCAGTATTACAAAAAAACCAAACCCACTGACAGAGTCAGAATATAACCTGACACCCTGTGGGTCAGGGTGTTGGTAGCAGTCCCATTAAATGGTGGCTGCAGTCCCCCTGGAGTGGCAGATGTGGCTCTGCTGAAACAGTGATCCCATAGAAAGGTGCAGGCCTCCGCTGAAGGTGCAGTGGTGATGGATGGGCCTGTTCTTCCTCTGGGAGTCCAGTGGAAAAGGCTTCTTTGGTGTCCCAAATCTCAGATTTTTATCCAGGTAGAGTGGCTTGGCTCCTCCCCCTGGATGGAGCATTTCCCATTGGGATGATGTAATTTTATCAGTGAGACTCAATGGCCCATTAGCAGAAGATCTCTCCCTGGAAGGAGGATGGGTTGTGGAAGAGATAAAGAAACTGCTCTCACTGGTTTCTTATCAGCTGGCTTATTGACAGAAGATTACACCACCCTCCACCCCAGTTCCAACAGATGGTGATGGAATAAACACACTTTCATGGTTACATTTTGCACTGCAACCCATGACACACACCTGAGGAGTGACTTAGCAATGTCTGTAAGTGCCCAAAGGGAGAATGCAAAGAGGACAGAGTCAGGCTCTTTTCAGGGATGTCCAAGTACACGATGAGAGGCAATGAGCACAAACTGAAACTCAAGAGGTTCCATCTGACCACATGGCAAAACAGTTTTACTCTGAAAATGACTGAACACTGGAACAAGTTTCCCAGAAAAATATTGTGAATTCTTTGTCCTTAGAGACATTAAAACTTGATGACACAACTTGATGCTTTGGATGACCCTGTTTTGAACAAGGGTATTGGGGAAAAGCTCTCCAAACTATTTTGCCTGCCCATTAAAATGAAGAAAAAGTGATATTTTGAAATCAGAATCTACAATTGTAAAGGTGATCTTTTGGTCAAGTCAAATAACAGTCTTTGTTGTTTAAGTTCCTTATATTATCTTTGTTTGCAGCATTATTTAAAACAAAGAGAAAAAAGCAAACAAAATAAAACTATTCCTCTTCAAGTAAACAATTTCCATAACAGCTCTGTTTTTTTCAGAAGTCCAGTTGTGTCTGAGTTTGAGATAAACCAGTTTGTATTCTTTCTTAAGGAAGAAATCTCCAAGTATACTTATAGTTGTAAAGCACATTTATTTTTATGTTTTTTCATTGAATTAGTTAATGTTTTACAATGTTGGAGGAGAAGAGTACGTTGGGATTGTTGTCTTCCTTTTGTAACCTAAATGCCTGAAGTTTGGCTGTTTTTGAGTAGGAAGGATAGCCTGGCACTGTTTACTACAGAGTCAGCTGAAGCCTGGGCTGTTCACAAATGCAGTGAAGGCAGATGGGGTTGGGCTCTGCTAACCTTCAGGCAGCATCTGTGGCCTCCCAGCAAAATAACAGTGTAGATGTAGCCATAGCACCTGGGACTGAAATGTTTTGTCCCACCTATTTCTTTCAGATGAATATATCATCTTTGCACCACTGAAAACTTAGTTCAGAGGTCTAAGCATAAATTAGAACAGCAAAACACCAGATGAGACCAAGCCAGAAGGAACGCTCTCTCAGAAACCAGAAACATTTCTACCCCCTGCATTTTTATAAGAAACAAATCTACTTAATGGATAGGCAGACAGCAAGTAGACTCCTCTATGGTTTGACTCATCAAATCAAAAACATTCAGAAAATATACAAGTGGTTCAGGATGAAGGAAAGCCTTTCCTCTGTAAAGAAGGCAAAGAAAGACAGAAGGCCAAATAAGTTTGTGGAGGTCTCTCTGACTGGCCCAATTGGTGTTACTGTAGCTTGAGGTCTCTGGAGCTTCCCTCTCAAGAGAAACGGCCAGAACAGCAGAAGAGAGAATGGAGAAGACATTGTCTCCTCAGTGTTTGCCAGAGTGATTGCAACTTAACCAAACAGAGATCAGCAGGAAGAAAGGACAACCAAGGATGCCAATAAAAGAGATCATGTGGTGTTAAGATAAAAATATTTGTATACTTTGAAACAAGAAATTAATATGGGTATGTGAACTTGTAACAGTACTGATTTTCATTAGAAAGGTAGATTTAATTTTCAGGTCTTGATTGCTGAGTCAACAGGGCATAATTTCTAAATAAGAAGATTGCTCACTACTTTATGACACCAGTATAAAAACCATGGAACCTGATGTGAAGGAAAGTGAAGAGTGCCCAGAGTACAGTGTTCTGGCAAACCATATGGGATTGTTTCAAAAAGAATACAAAGATTAGAGTGATGAATTTGAAATTTTATCACTTCTATTTCTTTCCTTGTCAAAACATCTTTGACCAGGGGTCAGCTTAGCATACTGCATCCTTGGTGCAGAATATGAGTCTTAAGGTAATCTCAGCTATATTCTCTAAGTTACATGATTTCATTTTCTATAACAGGTTAATTGTTCATGTAATTTAATAAAATGAATTCCCATGGAGTATTCTATGCAAGCACATATGGATTATGTGTATTAATATGCCTCTGATTTCTATAAAAAAGTAACCAAATCTTTTTAAGAATGCGGAAATTTAAAGTAGAGAGGGTTTAAATTGTGAGTAAGGATTTCTGGCTGTCTCTGGAATTAACTTTAGCTAAAGTGTATATAAGCATATAAAAAACATGCTTAACTTTTTCAGTTTATTAAGTGATGATGCAAGAGCCCTAAGAACATATATCAAAATGAATCCCTTATCCGTATCAATAAATTTCAGGATTGAGGAATTCATATTTTTAATAATAAACTTTTTAGAGTACCTCTAGCTCCTCCAATAACAAAGCATTAACATGATTTTATTTCATTATTATCCTAGGAAAACTTTCATAAGTGCATCTTAAACTGTTTGCAATTGAAATTCTATATGTGCTGTGATTAATAATTTTGCATGGTACTTTGGTTGCATTTTACTGCTTGATGAAAATGATGATTTAATTATGATAACTTGATGAGGCATGTATTTAAAAAAACTCTCCACAGTTGCTTTCTTTTTCCTTAATTCTTGATTTGGACCAAGGTCACTATCCAAATGAAAGGTTTTGTGTAAGTAATTTATAGCGTAGTTATTCTGGTTTAAATATTCAGACTTCCTCTAATTTTGAGCCATTTCAAACATTTAAATCTTACATGGATTGTGGCTTTTTTGGTGCTCAGTTTACAGCATAGGGAATCTGTCATTAGAAACCACAAAGCTTTTTGAAAATGAACTATATCAGAGCAACGGGAATTGTTCATTTCTTTACCATTGTGAAAACATATGCTGCTCCTATGGACCTGACCAACTCTTGGTCCCTTAGAGGGGTAAAGATTCTGTTAAGTCAATACGAGGTCAGGGAAAAAGGTTAGGCAAAAGTCAGTATTTACTGATGTTACAGATTTGCGTTTCCTCAGGGGGAAAATGGCAGCAGAGCTGGTGATAAGTTTTGTTCGTGGATATTCTAAATATCTCTTAGAGTCAAAAAGTAATGTGAGACTTTTAACTTCCTATTTTTAAAAGAGATTAAGATGAAATTATCAGGCTTTGCAGAACTGGTTTGAATAAAGAAAGCTAGAGAGCTATGGCAGGACCTTTTTTGGAAATAACTAATAAATTGATCAAGAATTTTAAGCAGATGAAAGGAAAGCTAAACATGGCAAAAATAACTTGGGGGATTCAGCTACACATATCTGCACAGTAAGAATGATGGCAAAAAAGTTTACAGCAGCGAGAAGCTGAGAGAAATCATCTAGATAGTCATCTTCATTATATATTGAGCTTTTTCATGAGCTTGAAGAGTTAACCAGAAAAAAAAAAACACCTTTTTAATAATGTTATACAGATTTTCCTACTTTTTTTTTAGGGATCTATAAAATTTCTCTGGAAATTTTTAAAAATAAAACACATAAAACCCCATGATCCACACATATTTTATGTAGAAGTTGAATAGATTTCTGTAGAAGGGTCATTGTATTAAAAAGGATAAAATTTTCAGATACGAATCAAGAATCCTGTTCTAAAATTCAAAAAATGCCAAATCTCATTACATTGCCATACCATTGGCTTATAGCTGTCACTGAGAAATTTTTTTCTTCATTTTAAAAATTTTTTTTTGCTTTCAAGGAATACCCTTTTCTCTCTATCTTCAGTCTCTGTTGAGCTTTGAGATTACATTTGAGTTTAGTATCTCTTTTATTTTCTCTTTTGTCTTCACACTGGTTCCTGATCAGTGTGTCCTTGGTGCTCTACCACTTCATTTAACTGAATTTTCTCATGTCATTGAATCTACGTATTTCACACTTTCCTCAATACAGTGGAATATTTTCTTAAGTACTTGTAAAAACTTTCTCTTTTCACTTAAAATCTGCTTTTTCTGTTCAGTTCTACCATCTGTTTACCTAAATAACTATTTTCCAGCTACTTTAAAACTCATTAGTTCCATCTGTTTTTTTCTCCACCATTGACTCAAACTTCAAACCCTTCTCTGTCTTCTTCCCTCCCTGCCTTTCTCTGTCTCTCCCTTCATCCCCCTCTTTTTTTCTCCTCCCCATATAAGACCCTGCCGATTTCTCGCAAGATGATGTTATTCAAATGCAGCACAACTTTCTTCTCATCTTTTTTTGCCTCCTCATTTTCTTCCTGACATTCAGTTCTCCTTTCTCCCTGCTGATCTGCATACTTTCTAGAAGTTCTCCCCTCAATTTTGCTCTTATTGTGACCTCTCTTCAACTCTGAAATTCTTCCACACCACTCTTACCTTTGCATTTTCTTTCCACATGATTTCTCACTACTTCCTGGATCTTTTATTTAACAATGTAAAAAGGACAAACTTTGCTCTTTGAAAGATATCCCACTTTTATCTTAAATTTTATTCTCATTTGTTGTCCTATCTTGTTCATCCCTTTTACTTCAAGCTCATTAAATGCAGACTGGTTTTCCTCATTTATTTATGCTCAATTTATTCCTTACATTGAAGGGTACTATTTTTGTTAATATCTTTAGTGACATTTTAGTAAAAGCTTAGACTTTTACAATATTTCTTCATCATCTTTGACCTCTAAACTGCTTTTATTTTGCTTGAAATATTTTTCTTTCTTTGCTTCTGCAACTGCTCTCACAGTGTCTCTCTTTCTACCTGTCAAATCATTCTGTTGATAGATCTTTTAGAAACCCTTCCATATCTCTGCTTCCTGTAGGTTTCCCATAGGTCATGTCCTCCATTCTTTAGATTTATGTTTCTGCACTAGTAAATCTTTCTTTCTGTGCAAACTAAAGCTAAATAAAACTACAGCCTCAGCCAAAAGGCTAGGAGTTTCTTGTGTTTAGATGCATTGATTCCAGGAAAAAAAACCTCCAGCAACACATAAAGAAGTTTCTAGAAACTGAATGAAACACATAATCACTTGATTAAACCTAGCAGCAAATGAGATTTTATGATGCTAGATTTTCTTGGTTTGCTTAGGATTCAAAGAATCAAACTTTATTAAAAAGTTTGATTTACTCATAACATTACAGTGTAAATTTCCAGAAGAAAGAAGGAAAATCTTACCATAGTTGTCATTGACACGACACACTCGATGAATGATTTTCAAACCCCGTTTATATCTTAACATAAAAATGTGGAGAGGTGAGTTTTTCTGGATTCTTATTCATAGGTACACAGAGCTTTAACTGAGTAGGACTAGAGTCAGTTTTGTGCCACACTTTTGCTACGGCAGTCAGATGACTGTTCAGACCTCACCAAAATTCTGGCAGCTTCTTCAAGAGTGCAAATATATAAAATAAACAGAGCGCTTGACTGATAGCCAGTTTTACTGTCTGAAAATAACTTTCTGGGTTTATATAGAACAATATATAATGGTCAATGTCAAGAGCTCTTGTGTATTAAAAGAAGAACAAGAAGCAAAATAAAGGCAAAAAAATTAAAAATCATCAAGTAAACCCAAAGTGAACACCAAAGGAATAGAATTCCTCAAAGAGAAGTAAAAGATATGCTGAAAAACGGGTACTCTCTGGCACATAGTGGGATTCTTGGGAGTGGTCCTGTGCAGGGTCAAAAGTTGGACTAGATGATCCATGTGGGTCTCTTCCAACTCAGCTCATTCTGTGATTCTATAATAAAAAGAACCTGAAAAATGAAAAGTCTAGAGGACAAAACTGTTCTGACACATGGATGGAGTGAAATTTTGCACAAATATGAGAAGACGCAGCCTGGACCCACCCCTCTATCCCAAAGCTTCCCCTGAAACCAGAATACTAATGCATGTCCCCATGGTTTATTGAGTTGCAAACAATTGCTATTAAAAGAAGAAACTCACACACCAGGCAAACATCACAGTTTTGGTCATAAGCTTTACATTGTGATGAAAGGAGATTAGTACATCATTTTTTGGTTACACATTGCAATTATTGTCTTCTTTAATATGTCATAAACAATTTCTTAGTATTCGAAACCACTCTAACCATCAGATATCACTCTTTTGTTTGTGATAAGTGTGAAAACTGCTACCTCAGAACCCAAAACTAAGCTGGATGCCTCAAAGAAGGCTCTGAAACATAAAACTTCTTTACAAAAAATTGAGAGTACAGAAAGCAGATGTGAGGCTACTATATACCACAACAAACATTGACTTAGCTTAGACATGTAAATATATTTGCTAATTTATTAATGTTTTTTTCTCTTTTTTTTTCTGCTGATAAAAAAAGGAAAGTGCAATAAAATAATGGAAAATAAGTATTTTGCACAAGTCCTTATCTTACATAGTTTAAAGAGGCATTAAATTTTGTTTAACTACTTTGAAACATTTTTTTCAGAAAATGACCTACTAAATAAATCTTTTATTTTCTAGTCTCTTTCTCCCTAAATCAAAAGTCAGTATGACAAAGTCTAATGCTTATATTAATTTACATAATTTGACAACTGGCCCTTGCTAATGATGTCCTCGGTTTGTATTCCAATCACAGTAAATAGAGGACTATCCAGAATAGGGTAAAATACAAAGATATTTAATTTTAATCATTTTTAGTCAAATGATAGAGGAAAGATATATTATTGATGTAAGCTATTAACTACAAATGTGTATTTGTTTATGTATTTAAACTATCTTGCAGTATTATTGTGTCAAAATTTATTTCTGGCATCAGATATTTATGTTGTGGCCCCAAAACTTTATTATACCACAGGTTTTAGTCTGCCTTCTGAAAGAATAAACTAGAAGTTAGGATGGTCACAAAACAGTACTGTTAATTTCTGCCTGTAAGCAGCACTAGAATATTTATGATTTGCTTTAGGAGAAGCCATAAAACCTAAACATGTCTTAATGTAACCCAAGTGATATTTTTATTGAATTTCTGCTTTTGCAAATTGGCCCTTTTTAGTAATACTAGAACTCTCAACAAACAGGTAATGGAGTGACACTTTCTGCTTGCCTGTAACAGAAGTTGATCAAAAAGTCTGCAACAAAGCAAATTTGTTACTCTTTTACACACGATTGAATACAATATGTGCATATGAAGGTATTTCTGAACACTTAGATGAATGTCTCAAACTGACGGATAGTGAAATCAGATGGCAGAGGGTGTATCACTCCTTCCCATATAATTTATTTCTCCCTGATGTCTGAGAGCTACCCGGGGAACCTGGTTGAAAAAGAAATCCAAATAAAAAATCAAATTTCTGGGGAGAAAAGATTACAGAGACATTGGGGAGCTGTTTCAGCTTTCTTTATGGATTGCAGAATTTTTTGTTGAGCACAGATCTTGAAAATCAATATGTGTACTGTTATTTTGAAGTCTAATTTTAAATCAATATAGTTAATCAAATTATATAATTTCTATTTTTACAAAATCTCAAAATAATCTTCACATTAACTGTCAACTATTTTGCTTGTATTGAAATATGACAAAGAGATAGTGGAATCTTCTTCATTCTACCTCTTTTGTATTCTAGTACTTATACTAAGGCACTTTACAAGTAAAGAAACCCAAACAAGTCAGGGTTGCAGTTCCTGACTTTATTCCTATTACTTGTAGTCTATCAGCTTGGTGTCCCATCCCAGTGCACAGAGAGAATAAATCATTGGTGTGACAAAGATGCCAGAGAACAGGACAATTCACCCACCTAGTCCTAGGGCTTAAGCTTGAGTCCTGGACAAACTTTCTGAAGACACAACAGGAATCCCCTGAAATATTTCTAGACTTGGATACACAGGTTGAGTTTAAAATAAATTTCTAGAACAGAAAACAATACGCAACTCATTGAGTAGATTCTCTTCCATCTCTTCTATTTTGACCTAAATTTCCTACAGGTTCTTATATTTTCTGGCTTAGAAAACAGTTTTTTTTAGTATTTGTTTATAACTCTAATGAATCACTGCTCCTATAGGAAAAAATATTCAACTTTTCATTATTTATTCACCTAAGAATTGTATGAGGAAGTTTACTTGGCCCAATTTTAGTCCTGTTACATCACTTCTAATGAAACCTGTTCAGATACACATTTATTCTTAAGTAGGCCTGAAGTTTATGTGCCCCATTGTACCAGAAATGTGAGATCCTCTCCATTCTCATGAGATCCTTGTGTCTGCGCACATTTAAAAAGACTCAGGAATACCTACTTTGTGCCAGGATGGAATCATTCACCCTGCAAAGTATTGTGTGTCTATCACAGTTTCTTTTGAGTTATATGTAATTCAGGTAATAAGAAGGAGTGTTTATAATTGTAAAGAAGAGGCAAATAAAATAGCATAATTTAGTGAAAAAATGACATTTCTCATCCTTTAACTCAAGAGTTCTAAACAAGATTCTTAGGAGTACCAACTGAAAGAATAGGAAACAAATAAATAAGCATAGCTTGCCAGTTACTGTATTCTTTGCTGCTTGTCAGAGAGACAACTCACAAAACTCATATATTCCCTGTTATTCAGGAACAAATTTCCACTGGATTTCTTGGAGGAGTCTGATACCTTTTCCTGCCAAAGAAAATACCTATCTCATTGGTTTTTGTTTTGTGTTTTTTTTTTTTTTTTCTCTGTTGAGATGATTGCATTTTAAGATTTTCCTAAAGGATTAAATTCTGGGGTTTTTTCTTTTTCTTTTTTTTTTTTTTTTGGGGGGGGGGGTGGTGAGGGGGCAGTTAAAAAGACATTTCCTTATTGTGGCTGTCATTTCTTGCTCTTCTTTATGAAATTTCTTTGTTACTACAACAGAATCTCTGCATGGTCTGAGAATGAATCTTTTTACAGATGGAGTTGCAGACAGACTAATTATAATTCCAGTAGCAAAGCCCTGGATCCACACAATTTACTGTGTGTGCTACATGGCTTTAGAGCCTAAATATCTGCCTTTATAGAGTAGGATCTATTCATTAAAAATCAGCCATTTATCTTGCCATATATTTTGTATTAAATACCTTGACAACCACAGGGGCTTTTTCATGTTCTGTTGATAGATTTTATTAAAAAGTGACTCACTTCCATTAATGAGTCCTTAATTCATCAGCTGAATGAATTGAAATTTAAAGTGTTTACTTTGCTTTTTATCATTTATAATACATTGTGATCCACATTTGATGCTTACTTACTCATCTGAATGGAACTGAATGTGACAAATTTGATCTCTGATTTAATGTCGATGTTACCTAGCTGACTAACTTTTCATCACATGAAATGATCTGGGTTTCTAGAAAGACCTGAGCAGTTAAAAAAGAAGTGAGAACTCACTCAGAATCAATGGACATATTCACTCCTGCCTAAGCAGATGTCCTGGCTGGCACCACAGGCACAGGTCCCTTCCAGCTCAAGAGGTCTTATCCCTCTGATCTCGCTTCCTTCCCTATCTGCCAAGCTTTATGGATAAAAGCTGCCAAAAAGAACAGGGCTGAAAGCAAATATACCTATTTATACCTTATAGGGTACTTAGGACAGAACAAGTTGTTTACAAGTACAAGGTAGCTTTACATGTTGCTTTTGAATTGGGAGAAGCAAAGACTGCTGTCCAGTCTTTCTTTTACTTGTTTGTGTCTCTGGCAGACTACATTTGGAGAGAACAGGTTTCTGCTGCAGTTATATGGTTTGGATACTCCCATCCTTGGGAGAACAGGATCATGGTAAGAGAGTAGGGAAAAGTAGGAAAGATGGGAGAGAAACTTCTGAAAGGATAAATGCTGATGACCAGTCAGAATTTGCAATCAGACTGATGAAAGAAAGATGGAAAGGGACAGGTTTTGAAAATGGGGTAAGAGTGCTTTTTTCACTGAGCAGGGTACACAGGAATGGTAGGAAATGGAGGAGTTTGATGGGAAGGATGATGAATTTGCCTTTCAGTGTGTGGGTGAATGTGAGTCATTGTCACACACACCTTGCAGATTAGCAGAGAAATTATTACACATGTTGTCCCAAATATAAGTTCTTTTACCCTGTGTGCAAGAGTCAATCATACTGAGTTGAGATACTTTATTTTATTACAATTCTGCAGAATAGGGTGCCAAGCACCTAACACACCAGACATATCTTTTAGGAAAAAAGCATAGTTTTTTGCACAAAGAGATAACAAAAAAAAGAGTGATGCAGAAACAGGTGATTAGTCATACTTATATAACAAAATTCCTAATGCGCATGTGGTGGTCTTGGTACAGTTCATTATACTATCATCTACATATACAAATTTCTGTGGGGGTGTGTTTTTTAACAATATAATCACCTAAGATAACTTGAGGTTATATTTTCATCCTATCAGGTACCACCAAGTTATTATTTAGCCTTATTCTCTATTATAGTTTCTGCTTCATTCTATGCAGAACAATTATTTGTCAACAAAATAAGGATTTATAATATTCTGTTTGTGGGGACCCTTCACTTCCTCTGGCATACTGTTGTCATGGTTTCAAGACCAGCCTACAGTTGCTGTGAAATTTTGTGGATTTTTAACCTTGTCTGCCATGATAGATACATAGCTATAACAGAATATTCTTTTAAAGAAGATCTTATTTTTATTAACAGCTTGGTGATTTATGCTTATCTGACTGAAAATTTTGGATCTTTTAAATTGCTTAGACTACTCACCAATCATGGAGACTGAATAACCTGAAAATACTTTTATCCTTAGGATGAAAAAAAACTCAACATCTTCATTGGTCATACTATATGTATAAAATAGAGACTTTTTTACACATTGATCAAAACTTAAATATCACATATATAAAATAAAATTTCGTTAGTAGTGTTAAATTACATAAATCAACCTTATGAAACAATGACTGGGCCCTAAATCTGACTGCAAAATTAATTTTGGGGGAGTTTTGTTGTTTCTTTTTCACATTTAAACAAAAGTGGCTGAGTTAATGGGTGAAACTCAGTGAATTATGGATATGAAGTCTATATAGACAAAGACAAGACAAGGTACACTGTTCAGTACCTTGTTTTAAGAGAGAGAAGAGCTAGCTAGAAGATAAGTTTTGCTAGGGCATTATTCCATCATGACCATGACTCTGTAGTGTTTTTCAAGGAACCATGTGAAACCAATATCTTAGTAGATTACTGTTAAAATGAAACAGTTAGCATCTCTATAAATACACTATCACAGTAAACCCATAGAGTTTATTTAATACAGTTCACAGAAGGAGAACAAACTGCTTTCACAGTATCTCAAAAAACAGCTCAGAGAGATGAATAGACAGTGATAAGACTCAAAGAGGGCATTTTCTCATACACTCTAAAGCCTGAAGTCTTATATGGCTTCAGTCTCAAATCACTACCTGCTCTTGCTGCCTGTCAGAATAGACTGACTTGGAGCATGCAGAGAAAAATGTTCCCCTTCACTACCATTTTCATTCCACTGTGCAACACTGTTAGTAAAAAGCTGCATATATGGCAACAGCTTTAAAAGATCCCTTCAATAGAAAATAACTTATTCGCACTTAATCTGTGGCATAATATTTAAGTAAAACATATCACAACCATCTGGAAAAGATATATGTAGATTTTTGATTTTGGCAGCCCACTATTTCCTACAGTCATTTATCAATATTCATTCTGAGCTGAACTGAGCTTTGTAAAACCCCTTGGCAAGTGTGCAGCAGCTGACTGCATAGGAAATACAACTTTACTGGTGTATGTAGACCAGGTAGACAGTTTTCCTATGTTATTGAAGACTGGGAAGCTGATTCATGTTGGTGGCTGTCTGAATAAAAGCTCCATTTCATTTCTGCTTTGAGGTTGTAAGCCTTCAATAGGAGGCAGGGATAGTGTACAGGTGCTGCACACCATTTTGGGAAGCATTTACCTTAGAGTACAGAATCACAGAATAGAATGTGTAAGGTTGAAAGAAATGACATTGGGTCATCAAATCCGACCTCCTGTCCTAGAACACGTGGCACAGGGTTGCATCCAGACAGTTTTTGAGTCTCTGCAGTGAGGGAGACTCCACATCCCCTCTGTGCAGTCTGTTCCAGTGCTCAGTCACTGCACAGTAAAGAAGTAATTCCTTATGTTTGGGTAGAAATTCCTGTGCATCACTTTCTGCCCGTTGCCTCTTGTCCCGTTGTCCTGCTGCTTGGCACCATGCCTCTGGTCCTGTTTCTTGGCCTCCATTTGATCCAGGACTTCTTTCATAGAGAGGAGAGGCCAGTCTTTTTAGGCCCTTGTTAAAGTGATAAAGTTGTTTGGTTTTTTTTAGCCCTGTGTTTTTGTTTTGACTTCCATCAAATATTGTTTCTGTCAGACACCCTCATATGTTCACACATTTTTGGGAGATGAAGGCTCTACCTCAAAGCATCATTATAATTTAACTAACATGTAGGCTTTTGTTCTTTCAAATTGAGAAGTTTAAATTTTTTTTTCTGTTAGAAATCATTGAAAAATGATTCTGAGTTCTCTTTTCTAACAGGCTGAGGTATACCCTACATGCTCAAGGAAGTTCTAGAAGCCTGAGTTATATTAACTTGAAGAATATGTAAAAAATGCAATTAAAAGGTGTGTTTTTTTCAGTACAAATCAGTAATGGTCATTAGTGGGACTCTAGATAATAACAAGAATCCAGTGATTTAAGAGATAGGGACTCAGATGAAGCACCATAACCACCCTGAGCATTACTATAACTACCCTGAAACTAACCTTTATCCTAATCCAGAAATGAAGGAGCACTGGAACATTTCCCTGCCTGGTCATCTAAACAAGCCTTTAGTCACCTAAAAGATCCTGCAGGACATGGTTTATTATCCTATAAACAGTCCAGTAAACACTAGATAATGTTGATTTTCTGGTATGGGACAAACTGAAAACCAAACTATCTCTTATCTAATCTACCTGCTTGCTACTGTGGCTCTCAGCAGTATAGTCAGCTGCAGAAAAAAAAAAAAATTACCTAATGGTGATCATTTGAAGGAAACCGTATATCAGTTCTCATCCACTCCTAAATATGTTTTAAAGTAAAGAAGGTCTGGTATTTAAATTATTATAATTTACTATTACTTTGTATAATTAGAAGAAAATAGGCCTTGATATATGACGGACGGAGTGATACCAAGGAGACAATTTTTAAATCGTATATTTAAAATCTAAGAAAACTATCCTGTATACACTATTTTGATGTGACATTTCCACTTATTATGGCCCCTTACCAAAGGCTGCCATTTTGTGTATTATAACGTTTCATTAAGTAGTATTTCTATAAGATTCTGTAATGATGAAAGAGTATAATTACATGAGTTATTACATTTCTTCACCATTTTAATGAAGAAGAAGAATCTTTCTGAGATGTGGAAATAAGAATTTCTTTTTGTTGTACCACTTCACCAGAGACACCCAGGTGTTATCCCCCTACAGGTTTGTTATCTCTCTTGTCCCTTAAAAATAGGACAAAAATTATTTTCGTGTAACAAGTATATAAAACTAGCAAAAAATATTGTAGGCATTGTCTATTTAAAATTATCTATATTACATCTTTAATATGGACAAGGTTAGAGAACTGGTAGACTTCAACAGCTCAACACTTGAACTTAGCCAAAGAAAATTCTGTACTGCATTTGAGTATCATGGCTGCATACAGTCAGCATCAACAAACACTGTAGGCTTAAGAAATTTGAATAATTTGCTCAGCTGCACAATCTGCAATATTTTCTACTAAATTTGACCATGAGTTTTTCATCTGGATCTGGAGAACGAATTATGCAGCTGCTAGAACTGTTCAAAATATTTGAATGTAATACAAATAAAGTCTTTTGAATGTTTGTAGAGGGAACAGTAAAACTATATGGATGGATAAAGATACGAATAGGAAAAAGCTCAAAAGCTCAAATAATTTGAAATTTGAAAAACCCTCTAGACACCTAGTTACTTCAGTATTCAATATTTATGGAATATTTGTCTTTACCATGTGTCTACCCAGTCACATATATAATACTACCACTACTACACCACACAATACTCCAACTGCACTGTACAATACTACCAAAACAGCACAGCTGTTACCACTCTGGCTGCTGCTTCTATACAAAGGGAATACTAAAACTACTACTCTGCCATCAGGAATTTTTGAAATTTAAATACTTTGTAAATTATGAAGGATAAAGCTACTGTGGTAGTAACATAAATATAGATGACAAAAATGCCTCCAATATAAATGGAGAGTATGTACTTCAAACATTTAGGCACAAAATGCTTAACAAATAATGACAATAATTTTCCCCATTTAGATTATCTCAATATTTAAGAAATTACTTTTTAAAAAAATCAGTGGAAAAGAACAGATATTTTTAACACTTTTGAGAGGCAGATGGCAAAAATCTCCGTACCATCTGAGACATATCATCATCACATTTTTGTCCTGCTTCCTAGTTTTCTTTAGTTTAAATGTTGGGATGTATATCTATAAGTCAGTTGTGTCTATACAGAAAGTATATTTTATGCTGGAGAAGTAACACATGCAACTAAGGAGACAAAACCTTGACTTTTGTTTGCCTGGAAAGATCTTGTTGTATAATCTGTGGCTCAGATAAACTCCCACCTCACTTCATCTTGTCTTTGATGAGGACTCAGAGATAATGAAGCATACTATAATCAGTAAGCTACAAAGAAAGGTCCCATTGTCAATAAATTTCATTAATAAAAGCAAAAATTTCAGATTGTTGCATTGTAGATACTGTCTTACTGCAGTAAGGGTGCCCCACCTACACTTAAACTCAAGCTGTATGAGATGGTCAGATTTTTCTGACATTCAGGAACTGTTAAAATCTTGTCTGGAATAGGTCACCCTAGTCTGTTTCAATACTGTAAAACAGAAGAAAAAATGTTTCCATCTCTGTAAAATGCTGAAACAACCCCTTCTTCACCTCTAGATCTGTATGGGGAATCACAAGAAAAATTATTACACAATTTAAAAACTCAGACATTTCCTAAAGACCTTCCAACTAGCAATCAGGTAGGTTCATTTCAGCAGCTCCAAGAACCTTATTAAAACTGAAAGGTAGAAACAGTGATGCAGAAAGAGGAGGACATGACAGCCAGTTCTCCAAGGAGGGATAGTCTCACATGCTTCCCCCCTGCCAGAGTATAATATTCTTTCTGATCCCTTTGTGGCAGTAGCTGTGGAACAGGCAAGCCAAAGAAAGAACATAGATGCTGTGAAGCAGAAGAAGGAAGATGTTTGGAGGAGACCAAAAGCAAAAGATGGAAATCAGGACAGGAGGAGGACTATTTTGGGTCTCATGCCTTGTCTTCAAAACTGGAGTTCAAGTCTAACCTCCAGAATTCCTGATCTTCAACAGCAGAATGGACTCTACTCCCAGAAACATACTTCTTAATATCTTTTCCTCTGAAAAAGAATTAAATTGTGTAAATGAAGAATTAAGGACAGTGAAATCATGAAAATGTAATAAAAGGCAAATCCATTGTTACAATCATCCTATAGAGAAACAGCTACTTTTCTCAGTAAAAGTCATTATTAAATCTCATTTTCATCAGTTGAAGCAGAAAATGATGCAGAGAGAATTGATATGTTACATATTTGTGTCTTGCTTTAAGCAGGTGAGTCTAGAATAAGTTTTGCTCAGTTTAGCATAGCTGTTTGCTCCAAAATTTAAGTCAGTAAACATATTTTTTTCTTGCAGTAGTGGCAAAAGTGTCTCCTGTATATGCCGCTTGGCATTTCAGTAGATAGCTAGAATTTAGTTTCAATTAAAATGACACATCATTAATCTCAGGATTTGTTTCTAACACATATATTCAGATTTTACAGGCCTCCAATGCCCTGTTTGTGTGTGGTAAAATAGAACTCTTAGCTTTTCCTTTGCACTTCAATTATCTGTACTGTGTCACTTGTATTGTGTCGTTTTTATTTACAGTGCATAATTAAAAAGTAATTCAGGGAAAATATTTCTCAGCAAAAGTCCACTTATGTATTTACTTCCTCAAAGAGGAAACAAACTGAATTATATAACAGTTTTTGTTCTCAGCAATTAAAGGCTGCTTTGGGTCATTGGTTCATTTTTCTGGAAGCTAAAAATTTCAAGAGTTTAAATATCGGTTTGTAGCTCTTAGCTACATTTTAATTACAGTCCCCTGCCTTTTCATCTATTATCTCTTCACTATGAAGACATTTCCCATATCCATAACATTTTCCAGCTTCTTGATGGTGTCCTGCAGTGTTCCCAGGGTAATTGCACTGTAGACCTTGGAGCTGGAGTAGATTGGAACATACCTTGGGTAATCATAGAGCAGTCAGCCCAGAAGAAACGTATCTTCTAAAATTTCTTCTGCTGATAAGTGCCTATCATTTCAGCATGTGTACCTCTTTAATAACTTCCCAAGTTTGTAACATGTTTTGTTATTTGTTAGCATATTTTGAGAAGTACATGAATTCTGTTTCATTCATCCACAGAGAAATTGTTAGATGATTTGCCATCATTCATAATTTCATTTTTAATGGAGTTTAGAGATTTATTAAGAGTATTCTTTTTTCAAGTATTGTCTTGGAATGTGATGCAAAGTTCAAGGCCCCATTGTAGTGGAGCATAGGGAGGACATGTAACAGAAAGATAATTCCTACTGTGAAGAATTCATAATTTGAATTTAAGTCAATGAAATAAGCAGTGCAGGAAACATGGGGTAACAGATAGAATAATGAGGAAACAGCCTCAAGCTGTGCCAGGGGAGCTGCAAGTTGGACATTAGGAAATATTTTTTCACTGAAAGAGCTGCCAAGCACAGGAATAGGCTTTCTAAGGAAGTGTTGGATTCACCATCCCTGGATGCGTTCAGGAAATGACTGGATGCGGCACTGATTGTTGTGGTTTATCAGACATGGTGGCATTTTGTCAAAGGCTGGATGCAATGAGCTTGTGTGACAGCTTGGAGGAATTGCTGGCTCCAAACATTTCAGATGTGTCTGGCAAGGGACAACTTGGGTTTTGCTCTGGTGAGGTGATGAACTGCCCCTTCCACCCCAGCCTGTATCCCAACCCTGCAGCTGTTGCCAATCCCTGGCACACTGGAGCCAATGCTCCACAGCAGCTTCTGGAACCCTTAACCCAGCTCCTGTGTAGCCAAATGACTGCAAGACCCACCTGGGGAAGTGCCCAGGAAGGTATTTAAAGCAGAACAGGTGGAAGTACCTGTCTTGATGTCACATCCTTTCGGAATTTATATCAGCTGGACACGACAGGAACTAGAAGTGATAGCTATGGGTTCTTTTTATTCCTCCATATCTTTTTCTCATCTAATTACTTCTTAGAATTTTCAAGTAACTTAAAATTGAATGGGCTTAGAATTTGCTAAGTTGACTGGGCTGAGTTAATGCTTTGATGAGAGTTTCATGTTGATTGAATGCTGTTCTAAACCTTTTGCTAAAGTCCTCTGATTTTCTGAGGTTACCAGTAAAGTCTTTTTTGTTATTTTGACCTCTTGAGGATATCTTATTAGTATTTCTCCTGTGTCTGTAACTCAGAGTACGTGAAAAAATGTAAGTCCTTTTAAAAACCTTGTTGAGTGAGTTTTTGGCAGCCTTACATTTCAGAGGTATTTTCCAACCTTAATGATTCCATGATTTTATGTTCAACAGTGTTGTAAAGCAAAGAAGAATTCATGCCTGTTGAGTAGGCTGGGCCTGACTGGATGACAAGGACCCACCAAAGCCTTTTTATTACTCCCCTGCTTGACTGGGCAGGGTAAAGAAAATATAACAGGAGGTTCATGGGTTGAGGTAAGGACAGGAAGACCACTCAGCAATTACAGTCATGGAGAAAACAGACTTGACCTAGGGAAAAGTAATTGAATTTATGAAGCAAAATCAGAATAGGACAATAAGAAGTTAAACCTAATCTTAAAACACCTTCAACTTAACCATCCCTCCTTCGCTATTCCCATTTCTCTACTTTCTCCCCTACCACCAGTTCGGTGGGATGTGGAATGGATGTCACATGCTGTTTCTTCTCACTGCTTCCTCCTCAGGAGAAGGAATTCTACCCCTGCTCTAATGTGGCATCCCTCCCACAAGCTTCTCCAATATGAGTCCTTTCCAAGTCCTTCAGAAACTGATTGCTCCAGTGTGGGTCCCTTGTGGGGCCACCAGTCCTTCCAGCAAACCTGCTCCAACACGGACTCCTCTCTCCACAGAGCCACAGATCCTGACAGGAACCTGCTTCCCACAGAGTCAGAGCTTTCTTTTGGGCATCCACCTGCTCCAGCATGGGGTCTTCCAGGGTCTGTAGGTGTCTGCTCCACTACAGACCTCCTTTGGCTGCTGAGGCACAGCTGCCTCACCATGGTCTTTACCATGGGCTGCTGGGCTGGTATCCGGCAAATCCTCCCCTCCTGCTCCACTCACCTTGGTGTTTTTCTCACATATACTCACTTCTCTCTCCTCTGACTTCGTTTTCCTTCTGCTCAGTAACTTTCTCCCCTTCTTGAACATGTTATCCCAGAGGCGCTACCACTGTCACTGACAGGTTCAGCTTTGGCCAGTGATATGTCTGTCTTGGAGCCATCTGGCATTGGCTCTACTGGATATAGGGGAAGCTTCTGGCAGTTTCTCACAGAAAACACTGCTGAAATGCTCCTTCTCTCCCCCACCCTGCTGCTGCTGAAAGTCTGCCGCACAAACCCAATACGCCTGGAGGAAAAGCAAGACAAATAATGTCAAGATATGTTTCTGTCACGTAAACGGGAACACACAACTTCAGTAAGAATGCTTTGAATCCAAGATTTGCACTGCATACATTCTTATCTTGACTTTCTAACCAAATTGTTTTCTTGTGTTTCAGCACCAAAGGAGCCTTTGAAAAGAGCATACAGTAAATTGATTCCTTCATAATTCTGGACTCTAACAGAAGTGTCAATTGAAGGTGATGAGAACATATTACACTCTCACAGCATAAGTCACAAGAAGCATTTTGTAGCAAATCATCAGTCTGCTAGTAGAGAAGGCAGTGGAGATATTTTAGTTTTCCTGAACTTATTGTCATATATCCTAACACACATAGCATGCCTTCATAAAACAAAACTATGCACATTAATAAGCATTAATATAAGTTAATTGTGGCCACCAGAATTCCAGCATTGCTTCTGGAACTGTGACAATGTGGACCTTCAAGGTTAGGAAAACACAATGATATTAACAGAATTCCCCCAAAACAGAATGTTTTCTTGAGGGTGAGGCCATTGCTGATGTATTGATTTAGCAGGAACAAGTAGAAAATATGCCTGATTCTATCAATGATATTCATCCCAGCAACCAAGAGCTAATAAAACATGACTGTTGGTGTCTGTAAGAGGGAGAGCCACTTCCAAAAAGAGGTATAATTCCATTTTAAAATAGCTAATTAATCTCTGGAATGAATCATCTTTTAAAAAGATTAAAAAAAAGAAAGAGAAATTATTCAATTAGAACCACATACACTACGTAGTAAAAAACCACAATAAGATTTGACACTAAATCTGAAAAAAACTGAAGAGATTGCTTATGTTTAGAAAGATTGTAAATATTTACATATTTAAATTTAAATTTACATATTTAAATTATAAATACATATTTACAGTGTCTCCTCTTCCAAATCTTAATTTTTTTTTAATTTAGGCTTGTACCTCTTGTAATGGAAAAAAAAATAAAAAACATTCATCATTAAAGTATAAATGAAATATGTTTATTTTCCGTTCAGTGGGGCCTAGTGTGTCAGTGTTCCAAATACTTGAAGTGCTTGTTCATACAACAGTCATCAGATATCAGTGGGACCACTTCTGTCACTAAAAGTTGATGGATTTAGTTTGAATTTTTTGAAATATTTTTACTTCATTTATCACCACTTTCAGACTTCCATAAAATTATCTAAGGAAAAACAATATAAAGTTATTTACTGACAAAGATTCCTCGGTCATAAATACCTTGTCTTAGTAAAACTCATTTCAGCCTTTTTCTCATCTTTCCAATATATTTTACTGCAAAAAGATTTCCCAAAATCCCCTAGGATTTTTACAATTATATTTGACGAGACAAAGTGAAAAAGTATTCACTTTAAAGTGCATGATGCAGCAAAAGAGATCTGCTGATTCATCTCTCTTGCTGTAAACTCTGTTATTGGCCACTGTTTTAGAAAGGACATCTCTATCTTGTTGTACCACCAATATAGTTTTCATTCCTGAACAAATTGAGATACTAGTATCTTTTTTTTTTTTTTAAACCCAGGGTCAATCCTACATTTGGCCTATCAGCTTCACTGCATGCTTGTGAAACACTGCTCACTTTTTTCATCCAACTTTTAAATTTTAATTTAATCCTGTTATTTTCCACCTGGCTTATCTTGCACTTTTGTTCAATTTCAAGTAATGTGTTCATTTTGTATGTCCTGAAAATAATCTTTCTTATTTTAATAACTAATCTTTCTAATTTTTCTTTATTTGCCCTATTTGAATAAACATTTCCAGTCTGGAGAGGATGATAAATGTTGCTATAAAAGCGGAGCAAATGGCATCCCCATCCACCAAATATTAGTACTAATCATCTCAGCAGCTATTCACATGATTTAAAGATCTAAAAAACCAATAGAAGCATTCATTTACATCTAGAAGGTGTTAAATTAAGAGTTACCCTTAGCATTTATCATGAAAGAAACTACATGGGAAGAACCAATTGCAACACTTGGCACAAAAATTCAGCTTCTTGATGAATATACAGCTAGTGAATGTTCAAGACGGTTGCAGAGACCACTCTATAACATAACTACATTATGAAATAGTTAAAATGGTGAGGCAAGATACACCCAATAGCAGGAACTGATAATGGCAGGAACTGAGCAAGCAAAGCTGAATTTTGCCTGTGTTGTCCCAGTGCTCTCTTCCTTGGGGGTAATGTACAGGCTCAAGCTGATCATTTAGATCTGACCATGTGCTGTGGCTCTCTGAGCTCTTATTCAGAAGAATTTATATGCTTGATCACCTGTAAAAGAGAGATAGAATGCATATGGTCACCAGGAAAGGCAAGAGAAGACAGTTTATAGTCAAACTTGTTCTCTGCCTCTTTTTTGAAAAGTTGAGGTCATCTATCCACTCAGAAGTGTTCAGGTTTTCAGAACGCATTTGAAATCTTTGACCCATGTTTTATTATGATACTACTGTTGCCTAGAATTGAAAGACAAATCTTCCAAATGATATTAAAGTGGTAACATAAAAAGCAGTTCTTTAATGAAAACTTTCATGTGGTCAAAATACAGCTATGCCCACATCTGACATCAGATTTTCACAAATTTTGTAAATTTAATTAATTAGGATATCTAGCAAGTACATCCAGTAGGACACCAGTAACTCACCCTAGGGCCTGCCTAGGTCTCTCCAAGAGTCTTTAGCCCTGGTGCAAAACAGGGTGTCCTTGTTAGAAATTATTTTCTTAAAAATAAGACTAAAGAGAATTTCAAGGAGGTGTCATAGTGTGTAAGAAAGAGTAATCTACTATTCAAAAGTGTAAGAAAGTGCTATAAACTATAAAGGGATATATTAAAATTTACAAAGCCACAAATATATAAATATATATATATAAAGCTAAAAATCCTTTGGCATCATTGCTGGTAAATAAATGCCTCATTTTGGATAATGAAAGAAAAAACTGTTTAATTTTAGCTCACAAAAACAGACTGCCTCATAGCCTTTCCAGATATATTTTCTCTTCAGGTATGGTTTAAACAACCAGAGTAAGTCAAACTTTCATGATTATGAAAATAGGAATGAATCTCAGTGATTTGCCTACTTTGGAACTCTGTAAAATAAAAACACTTTATGTTTTGATCAGGAAGAATTCTGTAACCTTTACATTTCTGAACTGCAAATACAGGATATTCTTAGGTATAGTAATTTCACTCATATAGGATCCAATTTAAATTAGTTTCCACAAATCATCTAATTTTAATTTCTTTTTCACCCTCTTGGGTTGAAACAAATTCAAGGATGTCTCTTTTTCCATTAATATATCAAATATCTGGTCCTACGAATTGCCATGAATTCTTTTCTACTAATCTTCTGTTTTAAAAATGCATAACTTTGAAACTTGTTAATATTAAAAGTTGATAATGGTCTATCTTAATCAAAATATTGAGTTTCAAATCATCCTCAGATAGAAAAGTTGTCTAAATGGTATAGATTATATTATATAAATCAATCAGAAATAAAAATTGTGCTTTATACCATGAATAAGTTATTTTTTTGTATAAAGTTTTAAAAATTATATTTGCATCCTCCTTGAAGAATTTGTCTTTATACCAAGGAGTTTATGATACTGTGATGTTGAAAAGAGAGTAATGCCTGCAGAAATACTTTGTTGGAATGAAATTGAACAAAATTAGAATTCTAATGTCATCTTGTTTGAATCCTCATGTTTCCCAAAGGATGACACTCACACAATTTCATATTCAAGCAATAAGATTTAAAAAAGGAAAAAAAGGAAATAAAAGAAAAAGAAAAAGTAAAAAAGAAAAAATTGTTTTGATGGGGAAGAATGTAACCTTACATTACCACATCCTGGTGATGGGGGGTGGGATATCTATAACAAATATTCCTAAAAGCAAAGCTTTTGATATATATGCACATGAAATACAATGAAAAGAAAGACATTGAGAATACCAACAACCACACTGACAGCTCTGCAGGATCTTATTAAACAGATTTTCGCTGTCTTCAAATCCTTTACAGGAAGCAGAAGGAAGTTGTGCATATATATTAAACTATGTCTTTTCTTGCATGTGAGAATTGATGAATTCTTCTTACATTCCTTCCTACATTTTGCTAGGAGTGAGTAATTCAAAAGCTGTGGTCCAAACAGGCTTCTCTGTAAATATCTGTCAATTAAAGTAGTGGGACAGATGACTGCACAGGATTTCTTATTTAAAGAAAGCAATGCTCTAGTTTTATGAAACTTTAAAGTGTCTTCTTAGGAAGTGAACTGGGCATTTATAAGAACCAATATTTTGACCTCTGAGAGTCTATTACTTCTGCTCAACTGATAGATTTAGCTGGAAGTAATTGATGAACTATTTTATTTCAGGATCATTCATGAAGGAAATGGCTCATATTAGTACCTTTCCATTAAGAGATATGTTCTAGTACTCTGAATTGAAAACACTACACATGTTTTATGTGCAGTTTATACTATTGAATTTTATGAACCAAAATGTATATAAACAGTAATGGAAAGTACATGTCATACAGTGAGATGAATGTAAAGGCCATTCTAATTATTTTTTTTTCTGTGTGCACTCTTTCCTGCTCCCTGAGTAGCTCACTTTGTCTATCAGCACAGAATAATTCATAAATTGCAGTATATTTCTAATGGTATCTAAATTAAACCTTTGAATTTTTCAGTGCTTTTCTCCTTGAACACAATACGTAAGGACAGGGTTTTCAATAATCCTATTACTTTGTACAGAAATAGGCTGGGGCTAGTGGAATGTCTGGTGCTTTCAGCTTCCAATTAGTGACTGCAGTTCCTGCATATAAATTTGCAGAGTAATTTAGTTGCAGTTACATTTATCAAATAAGAAGTAGAAACATGTACACCTTCCAAGAAATCTTAAACCTATTATCACTTATAAATGGTATTATTTACTTAAATCTGATTCTCATCAAAAGTTATGGATATAGAATACCTTGTGCTTCTCTAAGATTATTTTCTAAGGAAAAAAGTGAGAATACCTCATATGAAGCATAAACTGTTGTTGATTACTTTATTTGAATTTGCATGTCTGCGTATACAATTTAGATCTTGCCAATACTTTTTATTCCAAAGGTATTTAAATGATTTTTTAAAAAGAATTACAGTCTAATTTATATCTAGAATTGGACAAGTATCAAGCACTTTAAAATTCTCTCATCCCATCTCAGATATTCACAGACCTAATTTCTTAGCAAGGAGATGTAAAGTAAGAGATCTCAATTATAGGTAAGCATATATATGAGTAGAGGAATGAGAAAACTGAATCTAATCCTCCTATTTACAGAGTTAAGTATCCAAGAATGGAACAACTCATGCATTAAGGAGTGACGCTGCTAACTTGGGAGGAAGCATTGCTACTTGGTAAAACCTTCTAGGGGGATTTTTTTCAACCTATTTATTATTTCTATTAAGATAAAACATGGGGGGGGTCGCGAGTGAAAAAACGCTTCACACATAATGAACACCTTGCTGAAGAAAGGTTTAGAATTTTTGCCTATATGTGGTATTTGCTAAAGCAGCATTCAAAGTGTACTTCATAGGGCTCTCAGCATGTACTCCATAGAGCTTGTGACCAACAATTGGTGTGTTCCCAAGGGAATGGGCTGAGTGGAGTACAAGGTGCACGGCCCTGATAGAGGGGAAAATGGAGAGCAGGTGGGTAAACATGGGGGGGACTCCAAGTCCCTGAGATAGGTAAGGGGCAAGGACATTCATTATAGAATGTACCAAAAGTTCAGAATGTCTTAAGAAACAGGGAAAAACTCTTCAGGAACTGTCTTAATTACTGTGACTTGTTCCCACCTCCACAAAAAAGGGAGAACAAAACAAGCTTTGTATCAATCGACAGCATACTGTTCAATGCCCTGCATAGGCATGCATATGGTGACATTTTTTGAAATGTGTCCAGACAAGATGTTGAAAAATAACCTGAGTCTCCACCATTTGTGGATCTCTCACACACTCTCTGTGGGACAAAGGGGAGAAAGCAGGGAGATGGGAATGAGAAAGGTCCATGCAGAGAGAAAGACGAAAGATCATTTATCTCCTTCTCCTTCTCCTTCTCCTTCTCCTTCTCCTTCTCCTTCTCCTTCTCCTTCTCCTTCTCCTTCTCCTTCTC
>JAWWMU010000153.1:91685994-91728495 GCA_035048155.1 Cinnycerthia olivascens | reverse complement strand
CTTCTTTCTTCTTTCTTCTTTCTTCTTTCTTCTTTCTTCTTTCTTCTTTCTTCTTTCTTCTTTCTTCTTTCTTCTTCCTTCTTCCTTCTTTCTTTCTTCTTCTTACCTCCTACAATGACCCTGGTGTTTGCAGAGCTGTTTCTTGTACTTTTCTCCTCACTCCTTTCTCAGATGTAGAATCCTTGAAGTGCCTCCACCTCAGCCATGGGCTCAGATGTGCCCTGCAGTGGGTGAGTTGGCTCCAGCTGGGTCCAGCATGGAGAAGTCCCAGCCTTTCCTCACAGAGACCCCCTTCAGCCCCTACTGCCAGCACTGGGGCCCCTGCACCCCCTACAACACTGACCCAGATGTGTGAAATAAGGGCAGCTTCAGTCTTTCCTAGGTCTGGTGTAATCATAGGCATTTCATGGACTTTTGAATGCTCATAATTGAGAAATCTAATTATAAAGGCTAGCCGAAATGCGTAACAAATATTGCAGATATCTCAGCAGATAGGTGTGTCTTAATAACATTTTTTTCTCACATACACTTACAGAGTAACAGGACACATCTATTTTTGTGTAGTGTTTCTAGCTGGGTAACAATTGCTGGTCTTGTTGAAATGCTGAGGAGTCAGACAAAGGGCCTTGGTGTAGTTAGTGATCTTTTTCAGCATTGGAAGCTGTGGCACTGTTAAGTCCCTCTTTGACTTCCTCCCAGGCAAGTACAGGATTGTTCACACCCTCTTTAACAGGATCATGATGACTGTTCTCTCCTGATTATAGTGTTTCAAACTTATATTAGTCTCTGGATTACTTTGAGTTCTGTAGAATTTGGGAAATATTGGATTGGAACTTCTGCCTAGAGAGATAACAGGGAAGGAGTAGGTAATAGACCTACTCCTACTCCTTTCTTTGCTGATAAAATAGTTAAATACTGGGGTCTTTCACTGCTTTTGACACAAGAAATACTGGTGTCTCTCATCAAAGCTTTTCAGTTGTCAGATATGGATAAACAGAAGTTTCATCCATCTGTCCAGAAACCCTGACAATATCCCCACTTCTCACTGTTTCTCTGCTACTCACAAACTACTTTTAAACTCATTCTGAACTGCAAGAAACAGGAATTATTTTAATAAATATGTCTTCTCCACCCTACAACCTCTATCATTTAATCAGTCTGAGGGGTTTTAAAAAGATATTCTGTTGCACTTTGAATTAATTGCCTAGTCTCACTTTAGCTTCAGGCAGAAATGAGAGAACCCTTTCTATGGAAACAGAGATCATTTTGATGCAGGATGATGATCCAGTAAATGGATGCTGGCCACTCTTCGATTTTTTTTTTTTCAAAATATGATGCTGAAAGCTTAAAAACCTTTTATCAGTCAGTTAGATAAATCTCATAGCTTCAAACTGGGTTGATTAACATAATAGGTTTGGTTGGGTTTTGGGATAAAAAGCAAAGTATCTGCTTGTTTTATTAAAATTGGAAACCTAGACACTAAGAAATTCATTACTCAAAAATGTATCTTATAGACTGATTGCCAGTTGATTGTCAGACTATAAAAGTACCCCCTTAATCAGCAGGATAAAACAAACTCTTTCTAATAAGATTGACCTTCATATGCTATTTTGAAAGTGACATTAGCACCAGGATGAAAAAATCCTTGGGGAAAAAGTCTCAAGGGAAAAGTTATTCTGCAGCTAAATTAATGAGATTTTTTTTACAGTCAATAACCAGCAAATTACCTGGTTTGAAAAGATTCTATTTAACACCAACTGTACTAGGACTTGTATAGACATATCAATGCATATTTTCAAATGTTTTGGGGACATGGAAAACATCTGTGAGTGTTTTGCTTTAAAAATTCCCAAACATTCAATGATTTTGAAGAACTAAGTTTTTCAAACTTAGCTGGAGTCACGTATTTTTATGAAGAATGTTAAAAAATAGGATCATCCATTAAAACTCTGAATATGATGCAGCTGAAGCTGCAATAATCAAATAGATTCCTAGTTTAACATTGACATCTTTTATCATTTCCCTGCCTGCCTCTGATAGACTAGGCATGTTATGAAACCAGTGGACATATGTGCTGTAGAAACTCTGAATAGGGAGAAAGAAACCCAAAACCAGGACACACAATTTTCTGATTAGGTTCCCAGAGGATATTCTAAACTGGATCAACCTATGGGTCACTTATTTAAACTCTTACTGTAATAAGTAACAATAGTACACACAAATAAAGGAGGTCTGACACATAAACTACTATGCCACACTCCCTTTATATGGAGTACTGGAATTAACATATTCTTCATTGCATGTCTATTTAGATGGATTCATTTCTGTCACTGCCCTTTAGCCATTTTTAATCACAGTGTCCTCAGAGTGGTGCCATCTCTAGGGAGTCTTCAGTCTCCATGATTTCAATGTGCTAATTCTCTTTTGTGGAAGGAACTGAAGTATATATACACACACACACAAAACTGCTTGTGGTCTGGACAGAGAAAGTTTGTAATTAGTTGGGAAGCATAGCTGTATGGTAAATAATTGAAAATACACAACGCTTTAACTTCAGTCTGTTGAACTCCTGAGCAAGCAGGTGACTTAATATTTTCTCAAGAGAGTAGAAACAGAATAAGTATGACTTAGGGAAGTTGTTCTATGCTGGACCTTTCAGTTTTTAGTTCAATGAAGTCTGAGTCATATCACTAAGGTCCATACATCATCATTATTCAGTTAGGTAAATTATGCTTATGTTTTAATTTCCATCCCTAGTGGGCAGAGTTGTAGAAGTTTGTAATAACTATTGCTGATAAAATAGTTAATCTTTTGAGGATATCAGTTCCCATTTTGTTCACAGAGGACACTTTTTTCAAAAATTAATGTGAGTTAAAAATTAAGGCAAAAATAAGGTTTTTCTAGAGGCTTTCTGGACCGAAGATATAAAAAAGCATAATAAAAGATTATGCAAAAAAGAATCCTGACAGATTTATCCTGCATATCCAGAATTATCTGAGAGGAATAAAAAACTCAATTGCAAAACCATCAAAATGTTGTCAGAGTGTCTAGTGATGATTAGAAGCTAAACAGGCGATTCCCAGACATCTAAAAGCTGGTAACAGTGACTAGTTGTCACTTGAAAAGAATTACCTTGCCTCAAAAAGGTAAATACAGCTCTTCCTTTAAGTTTAGCTCTTTGTTATGAGTCTGACAGTATATGTTACACCGTGCTTATATATTTAATCAAAGCTAAAGATAAGATTGAAGAAATAGGGTGAAAATCATCTAAACATGTATAGTCAGAGATGCCAGCAACCTCTGGAAAATTTTAATTGTTCCATATTACAAAAATGGCAAAAATTAAATATTTTTACACAGAAGATATAAGCAGCAAACCTTTGGTTATCCAAAAGCATTTATGGTGAATACAGCTCAGATAAGAAAAATAGTTTATTGGCCTGAACTGGAAAAAATAACATTGGACCTCCAGGTTGAAGAGGCAAAGGGTAGTGATGCATAGAATAATTAAATTATCAAGAAAATGGGGTAAGAGGGAGGTAATGAAGAAGCACCAGGAGAATATCAACTAATAAAAGATCAGGCAGATATTGGAGTCTCAGTAACTAGCACACACAGGATTACAATCACCCCTAGTGTTTGGTAATACAAATGAAGCAGATGAGAATTAGGAGAAACACTTGCAAAACCAGAGGGTTACCTCTAAAAGTTCTAGATCATCCTGACAGTGATTGGTAAGTATAATTTTATTTTAAAACCTGAAACCTGAAACAAAGGCATAACATTAATCAAATAAAGACAGATAATGACTGAAATGAGATGCAAAAATTAGATTGTGAGTATTGCTAAGGTAAATAACATGGACAAGGGAAAAATTGCAGTGTCACATCAAATAAGTAATGGAAAAGATTCACAGATCATTCAGAGAGATATCGTCTCAGTCTGTGTCCATAAGGATGAGATGCAAAGTATCCACTGAGAGTGGAACTTGTGCAGTCCTGTAACTAGATACGTTTTGCAAAGACATCACTGATTTTTCACGCTGATTTTTCAGTCCATTGAAATCCATTTATGCCAGAGATCTTGCTGCAGAATAGTTGTGACCATACAGTTTGCTTAGTGGGCATTTCTCATCTAGATTTATAAATGAGTGATTCTGTTATTCTGAGGGAAGCTGGTCACTGTAAAGTTCAGTTCCTATGTCATCAAGCTTAATGATCCATGTATTTAGGGAGACTTTAATGGGCTCAAATTGCTAAAGCAGATTTGTGGAGGACAGTGACTGTTTAAGAACAGTATAGCAATGCCTTTAACCTCAGAACAAATAAAGCAGTGCAGCAGAGCACCATCCGTCACCATGATGTGTCCCACAGGAACGCAGCTGCTACAAGGGGTGGTCTGCCTGCTGAACAGCAGGATCTCAGTTTTGTCACCACAGGACAGAGACACTTACACACAAAGTACTTCACTGCATTATGAGACGATGTTATATCCTTCCCAGAGGGAGGATATTGTGTGAGAAAATAACTGTGAAGGATCCTTCTGTGACAAAGGAAGCTGTTGCTTTTCGGCTCTGATTTAGCCTAACTTAGGCGTAATTTCAACCCTCAAAAAATTTTACTCCCTCATAAGGGAAAATTTCCCAGTGGTCCTACTCTTTCAAAACCAGCAATATTCACTGTTAAGATATTACTGCTTACTTCCAGTTTCCTTTGCAAAATGCATTCCAATACTAAAGCTCTTTAAATGTGAACTATCTTTCATTAGAGATATCCAGCCAAGGGCTCTAATTAGGTCCATGCGCGTCTGTGAAGGAAAAATCTTTGAAAGGGAGAAAAATCTTAGCCTCTGACACTAATGTAGGAGAAGACAAAAAATATTTTGGAGATTGTTATAAAAGTTATTTCTTTTTGAAGTAGCACAGTAAGAATTGAAATGGAAAGTGATTTTCTATGAAAGGGTTAGAGTAAGAAAGACATTTCTATCAAAGAAAAGGTTACTGAGAACATATTTCTAAGCAGCCCCAGGAAATTTTAAAGAGAGAGGTTAAATCCCAACAAAATTGGTAACCAATTTAGCCCTTGCTGAGTGTTTTGACTAGAGGATAGACAAAAACTTATTTTTTTTAGGCAGACTCCACTGGGCTCTGTGTTAGTAAGAAAACAGAATTCCCTGCATGGTGCTTTAGTCACAGCCCTGATCAAGAGCCTCTGGCAAACAAGCTGCTCCGTAGACTCAAATATGACACAAAGAACAAAGAATAAAAGAACAGCCCACTGTGGAGGCGGCTAGGGCATTACTTATTTTGGGTGTTTTTAAGACTCATCACTAAGCATTCAGCACCTATTAGGCCAAAGCAATCTTGTTCTGAAGTCTTGTACAATCATTTCTTGAAATTATCAGGAAATCTTTTTGTTAAGAAAATGCCTATTCCAGAAATAAGTATGGTATGAGCTAGCTCATTAATAGTCAAGAAAAGCTCCACCTATACCTTTTTGTTTCTGAAATTCTTGCAGAAATCTCATTGTTGTGCTGTACTGTTGGGGAGAGACTGTCTTCCAGTTTTTTTCAAGGATGTAATCTGTCCAGTGTGTTCCCAGTAATAGTGGGTGCACTGTGAACAAAAGAAAAGAGTGTGGTTGTAATGTAATGCTTCTAGTCTCTTAAAGGAACAGCATAAAGACTGCCCTAATGTGTTTCAGCATCCTTGCCTTTCCTGCAAGACAGGCAAATAGAAACTTGCCTGCTTAAATTGGCATTGGAGTAGAAAAACAAAGGTTTCTCTTCCTTTGATACCTAGGTATGTATCTCCAGCATGAAAAAGCAATTGGGTTTCCAGAACTAAGTTCTGTGTACATTCAAGACATAGCTCCGTGTACAACCAGTTCCTGGAGTGAGGCGAATTCTCAGGTCTCCTAGTGTAAGCATACCCAGAACGTGTTACTGTGTTAGTCTGTTCTTTTTCTGTTTTCTATTGTCCAGGCCTTTTATTTGCTGGGAACCTTGGGTCAGTTGGGGTCAGCTGTCCTAGCTGTGATCTCAGTTTCTCATGCACTTCTGGCGTCCACACTCGTTGGGTGATGTGGGGAGCAGAAGAGGCCAGAAAAGACTCTGTGTAATGCTCAGCAATAACAAAACCATCCCTGCTATGTTCGGCACAAATCCAAAACAAAGCCCATTCCCTACCAGATACTATGAAGAAAGTTAATTCTATCTCAGTCAAAACCATCAAGCAAGGAAGTGTGGGAGAAATAATATAGCACCAGCAAGACCTATTGTTCATGAAAAACTGAGGAGCAATAAACCCTACACAGACATCAACAGAGAGAATACACATGCTTTTTCTTTATTGGCAGGGAGCAACACATGAAAACCCTCATATATGAGCAATAATTTGAATTTTTGATTTGAATGTTTGGATTTAGTTTCACTGACAAAACAATGATCCTTTTAGCAAAAAAATTTGCCAGAGTGAAGAAGAGTTTTTTAACCTATTTGCACAATCAGTGGTTTACACATTAAAGGATGGGCATTCTCATCTATGAATGCTAGGTAATTTTAAACTTATATTTGCTAAGAGGACAACATAATCTCACCTATTTTCCAAGGAAATGTAAATTTTAGACAATATGTTGTCACTTACTGGTTGTAAAGTATTGTATTGTACCATTGCAAACCTGACGCCTTGATAATCTGTCTAGAAAAGAGGCTTATATAGTGTGCTGTGTATACCAAATATGTCTGACTTTTAGTAGAATCTAGAGCATGTGGTAAAATGAAGACAAGAATCTTCCCTGGATTTTATCTTAGAGAAGAATAAAGTCATAATGGACTCAAACCTGAGAAACCAGAAATATTTCTAGATCTAGCCATATAGATGTTACCGTGTGTTTTTAATCTCATTCAAGTTGGTTTATATCTCTTAAATGGCATGTTAGTACTTTATGTCTACAGCTGACTTCATAAATCCTTTCACATAATGGCAATCTTCATGTAACACGATGATTTTAGTCCAACCACTGCTGACCTTTATTTTTTAGAACTGTTATAAGAAGACACTCTCAACCTGTGTAAAGTTTTTAGACAGCATGATGAAAAGCAGTCTCCTCATTATCAAGTGTGAATATATGACAGACCACAGCTGAATGAGAGAAAAAAGAAATCAATGGCCATTGGATAATCAGAAAGATTACATAACCAGTATTTAAAACAAAGAAGAAATCAGTATACAGGGGTAATCTCAATGGTAAGAAGACTAAAATGAGGGGGTGAATTAAGTATTGACTAGGATGAGATTCTGAGAGTGAATGCAGTTAAATATTATAAACAGTGAAGACAAATCCCAGGAATAGAAATGTCTCAAGCTGAGATATCTTGAGCTGGGGAAGAGTATTATCACAGTGAATTACAGCTACAGTCCCTGAAAAATATACAGTTTGGCTTTATGATGTATTTTAGGATTGTGTTATTCTTTTTATGTGGTTGAAATAAGAAAGATATTTTTCTGCTGTAGGTGGAATTAGCTGGGAGAGGTCTTCAATGATACAGTTTCCAAATTAAAAGGAAAGTCACCTAGTTGTTTGATTAATTAGAAAGTATAATTTCAAAGCATATTTGTTGATTCACCATATTCAAAGACTTCTATACCAAAGAA
The DNA here is from genome assembly GCA_035048155.1 of Cinnycerthia olivascens. Lineage (NCBI taxonomy): Eukaryota > Metazoa > Chordata > Aves > Passeriformes > Certhiidae > Cinnycerthia > Cinnycerthia olivascens. The sequence goes on along the minus strand of JAWWMU010000153.1, from coordinate 91,720,841 downwards.
ATCAGGAACTCTAACTTTGATGAAAGGGTAGGCTGGGGAACTTAGCTCAGCTCAGTCTAAAGGCCAGTTTGGAGGCTTTAGCTCATAGAGGCATATGCAAGCCACACAGGAGGAGGACTCTGTACTGGGTTGTACATTGTCTTCCTGTACTGGTGGACCTTGACATATTCCAAGTTACAAATTCAAGCAAATATGAATAAATGACCCTAGACCTGCTTAAACATTCTCTGATAATACATCTTATTTTGGCTAAAATGGAGTAAGGAAAGCTAGTACAAGAGAATTCTACAGCAGAATTGAGCAACTTGGTAGCTTATAGAGGAGGAGCAGGGCAACTATCTGAAGAAATGTATGATGGGGGCACCAAACCCCATTTTCTGTGAGCTCTGTTAAAGAAAACTTTATTCTCTGACAGAAGATATTTAGACTGGACATGGTACAGAATTTTCCACAGCAGCTGCAGTTTTCAAGCCATAAGTTTGCTTGCAAGTTTTTGTGTATTGGAGGCTGAAAATACGAGAGAAAGTTTGTGAACAGCTAAAAAAGTGGTTATGAACAGAAGATCTCAGCTCTTATGGTGTGGGAAGAACTGTGAAGTCACGCTTGATAACTTAAAACCCCCCAAATTTGTTAACGCTTTCTTTAGACTTTAGGCAAACAAATCACATTTGTCTTCTGTTCCTCCTTGAAACAGACGGAACCAGGCTTGCTCCTGTCTGTTGACTGTTATAGTAGAGTTGTGGTTGTTGCAAGCCATGTACCATTCAGGAAAGTGCAGCAAGTCACTGGATATCATTGTACACTTTAAATATTCAGATTTTGGGAAAATGTATGATTTTCATGCTGCCTTTACCCCTCTGCTTAAGAAAAGGAATGAAGCTGTGCCCTATTAATTTCTTGGGTTTTCTTTTCTTTATTTGCTTTCATAAGCCTTGGAAAATCTTTGCTATGGAATCCTGCTCCACTAGAGTTTTGACTTTAAGAAGTGAATTTATTCATTACGGGATGAGAGGATAAAAAGCATACATTAGAAAAAGTGCATCATCCTTTCTTTAGATATCATTTTATTGAAGAAAATTTGAGCATTTGGCATATTTGAATGGAAAATATTACATTTCTTATAAAAATAAATTTTACCCCAGGCAAACACTGTATTGTTTGATAATCACCACTTTGATTAGCATTACAGAAAGAATATTTAATATGGAATTTAAATACAATAGATTCATTTAGCAAAATTTGAAAATGTCTTTATTCATTTAAAATATTAAAAACAGATTAAGACATTTATACTTTCTCTTTTATTTTAGCAGAAAATGGTCCATTTAGACTTTTTTATTTCTCTGGAGTCATATTTCAAGCAGACCATTTAGTGCAGTATGTTTGGCATTTAACCAGTGATAAATGCAGTAAAACCAACAGTCTTTGATTATTAAAACACTGCCAGGCAAGGTTTCATTTGAATAAAGCAAAATAAGACACCAAAACATACAAAAGGGAGACCTGATATTGGTTGAGGACAGGTAAAAAATGTTCAGAAAAAGTTATACTTGGCCCCGATCTTCTTTGTTCAGAACAGGATAACTGATCAAAAGCTCTGTGATAATATAAATAACTGCTAAAGAGGATAAAAAAGAAAAAAAATAATAAGCTCATAGTAATGAATATAGAGACAGACATTCTGGTTCAATCCACAGTGCTTTTAACTCAGTATTCTTTCTTCCACAGTTTCCCAAAACACGTGCCAAGAAAAGGATGTAAGGACAGCAACTTGCACTCTAATCTCCAATTTTCAGTCTATAGTAATTTTCCATATAGAGCTTATGTCCGGGTTTTTTATTGCCCAAGGTAGTGGTGCCCAGAAGATTACCTCACTAAAAGGGGTAGAGAAATAGAGCATACAGTATGAATGGACATGTTGGAGAGGTTGGCCTTGTTCCATGGTTGAAGGAGGGCATTAAAATGTGATGTGATTGTTGTACTTAATGGGTTGTTAGAAAAAAACACCCGTTTTCTCTGAGATGCATAGTGCCTAAGCAATAAGTGATGAACAATGATCACAACTTGCAGTGAGAGAAATTTCAAGTAGATGAACGGAAAATATTCTTACTGTAAAGAGTTGTTGAGTACACAACAGCTTGGTGAGAGTGGTTGTAGCATCTTCATGCTTGGACCTGAGTACTTGCACTAATTTTGAAGTTTACCTTATTTTCAGCAGAAAGTTGGACTGGATGATCCCCATAATTGTTTCCAACTTCAACTGTTCAGTGATTCTGTGGGTTTGTGATTGTTTGAGTTGAATTTGTTTTCCACATGGAACCATAATGGATTTCTGTACTGAATTTGTGCAGTTTCCTTAGAATCTGCGTGAACATTCTGCATCCAAAAGTCATGTTGGCAAGCTCTTCAACTTCCTTGGAGAATCACCCCTTTTGCTGTTTTTTGACTTTTCTAATGGCTTCAGTTGGTTTCCTGTGTACTTACTCTAAAAGGAGAAAATCACACAGTATCTACTCTTTCCATCAGATTGTGATTGTAAAGACTTGTATTATTGTTTTTTTTTTTTTTGACTGGAAGATAGTAGTAGTCACAGTATTTTAGAAAACAGTCATCCTAATACAGTTATCAGATGCCTATGTCTCTAGGTAAATATCTTTATGATAGTACTAAAAGATGGTGTTGTATAAGCCACTACTTATTTTAAATCAAAAGAACTTTGCTGGATTCTCAACGACAAAACCAGGACTGCATTGTACCTTAGTATTGACTGCTTTTTACATTCATCTTGAAATTAAAGTCCAGCTCTTAATTCTCACACTTTAATGCCAAAGTGTGAAAAATACTGAGTTTTTTGTGGGCTTTTGGTCAGACTTCATTGGATTGCAGCTGTTATGCAGTACCTGAATCTGCTAGTCGTTGCAGTAAGGTTAACATTAAACTAAATAAAGTGGTAGAATATAGATACAGGGAACAATTCTAAATCTAAACTGTTTGAAACTAAATCAGTATTAAATCTTTCTGAATCTGAAAGAGAAGATGCTGAATAATGAGAAGAGAACCTAATTAACCTGATACTATGATCTTTACTACATAGACAAAATATTTTTTCTTCTTTTGCAAGAGGTCCTGGTTCAGTATCATTGATTCCAGCAGTAAGATACACAGCCTATCTTTCCTGCCTATCAACAAATTCATGGCAAGGTTACTTGAGCTTTATGGATTTTCTGCAGTAACACTGAATTTTCAATTAATTTCAGAAGGAAATTTTATTTGTATTTTTATCTCTCAGGCTGATACACAACTTCCAGTCATTAGTCATTTAAACTGACTGCATCTTTTTTCATTAGTTTATTTTATTCCTTTACAGATTGTTGGATCAGTACTGGTTCATTCAAATAAACCTTTATTGCTCTTTTCTTTGAATTTCTAGAGTTTACTCTTGCCAGACTAGTGCAATTTGCCTGCACAGAAAACAGCATTGTTATTACATTTCCCCAATAGACATTTAAAATCCTACTGAATTTGCAAGACTCATTTCTTATTATTCCAAGCTTCCATGAAAACAGTTCACCGATCTCTACAAAATGCAAAAGCCCAGATTTTTTCCTCCTAGATTAAGCTATTGAAGAGAAATAAATACATTTAAGAACTTATTCACCCTAAATTCTTGTAGGCAATAGAAGGTAGTGTCTTCTCTCTCCAGAAGATATTGTAGTTCTTCCAAGATCTGCATTTAATTCCAGAGGTGATAAGGAGTCACCCTGGGCTAGAGTTATCATGTCTGTGTTTTTCTCTTCTGTACAAGAAAATGAACAGCCACTGCATTGAGATTGGGGGTCTGAGTTCATTCCAGAATTTTCTAGACAAAAATAGCAAAGTGTTATGATGAAGAAATCCACTCTCAAAATTTTAAACAAACCAGCACATTATTGGCATTATTTTGGCTCATTATTTTCCTGAACTTCTACAGGCATGGTAGGTAGACTTCATCCACCTACAAAATATACTTATCTATGACTTGACCTGTCACCTTAGACTTCCTTTATATTTAATGGGAAGAAATAGTAATTTTTAGTATGTGACATCTCATGAAGATGGGTTTTTATGATCCATAATTAGCTAGATTGGTGCCATTTGCTTTATCTTTCATGTTCCTTCTGAATCAGTGGAGACTGGACACAGCTGGAGATCTGGCATTAGTCAAAATTGGTTATTGTCCTCAGCTGCTGCAAGAGTTCTTTGTTTAAAAAAACCTATCTGCTGCTTACTTATTAAAGACTATGGATTTGTTCAGATTTAGGGATGGAAACCAGTTCCTGTCAGATCAGAATGGCTTGCTTCTCATAAATTTCCCTCTTATGTAGCATGGAGAAAATCAAATCTGTAGCTACTGTCTTAGTGTCTTGCAAAGGAGTCAATTTATGAGCCTTGGGACTAGACGCTGGAACATTGATCACTTGGAAATTGGGGTATTGGCATCTTACAGTCTCTACACATAATACACAAATTAGTTTGTATGCCAAATTAAATATCCAACTAATAAAAACATTTAGCTGTAAAAATAACTACAATCATCCTGTGATATAACAGTTTATATATATCTCCATTTTGGTGGATTAATGAAAGAAAATTCTTCTTAGTTTTAAATATTTTAGAAAGTATTAAACTGATGTGGGGAAAACTACTGAATTTAATCTGCATTAATATATGCTTACTGTATGTCTAGTTACAAAATATTTAGACAAGTGACAACTTCCCTCTCTAGCTCAATATTTAGCACAATCATTTGCATTTCACCAAGATGACCATCTCTTTCCAAGAAAACTTTATCAAAGGAAGACCTATAATGGACTTTTCCATTTTCCTTGGAGTAGAGAACATCCTAGAGTTAAATATTTAGTAGGTCCTTAACATAGAACAAACAGTGTTAGTTAACTGTTTGTTAACTAAGAAATCAGTGGTCATTCTCAGGCATTTCTTTATACCTACCCCTGAACCAAAATCATGTTATAAAATGTAAATACATTGGGCTTTAGATTTTTTCTACAGTCTTATATTATACAATGCAGTAATCTGCAACATATTTTTTTATATATATGAAATATTTAAAATAAATACGGTCTCCTTATAATAAAATTATACTTTGCTGATAAATACAACAAAAACATCTCAGTCATGCTGCAAAAATATCTACCCTTTTTGTGTGGTTGACCATAAAAATGAAGCATGATAAAATTAGAGCAGAGATGCAATTAGAAGCTGTTGTTTTCTTATGAAACATTTCCAGTTTCCATAGAGTTACTGTTTGCTTTTATACTGGTATCTTCATAAAAAAGGCAGTCACAACACTGAAAATTGAAATAAAATCCAGTCCTAATTATCCATTTCTCAATAGGGGAACTTGTTTGGAGTCCCATATTTTGAGGCAATGATGTAGAAAGTATTTGTGTTTAAGAAGATTATGTATTTTCACACTTGATGCCTAGGGAATATGATCACTGGTCAATGAGGGAGACAATCTCTTCCATGGCACCTCTTCATGTTAATAGTAGTAGCTCGTATAAAATCCCTTTGCATTGGTGGTTCAAAAGACTAATTAATGTTCCCATCATAATTAACTTAATTTTTACCACTTACATATTTCACAGCCACTGACTCAACCAAATTCTCATCAGGGTCTGGTTATTTCTTTTCACCTTACTTGGATCATATTAAGCAAGATAATTTATCCCCAGTGGACTTAAGAAAGCTAATAAAATATATGTTGATAAAATGATCTGAGAAAACAAAACTATTGAAATTTCAATTTAAAAACAACATTTTGTGCATGTTCATTACCTAATGCTCAAATTGACCAAGGATGTAATCACTTGGCTTGATTGTTTTCCTGTCAGTGTAGGTTGCCTGAATTCAACAGTGTGGACCCTTTTATACATCAGTACAAATCAGAGTAGAAACATGTTGATAGTGTTTGCATTTTTAATTTTACATTGTGTTTGGCCATGTTGCAGGTGCCATAAAATGTTAATTTCCAGCTTCTCTCAAAGGTAACTACCAATTTCAATTTATTATCTACTGATGCAGGAAAACTGAAAAGCAGAATAGAAAAGACACATGATACAAATCTATTTTTATGTTGTAAACAACATGATTACTCTTCCCTTTTCCATGACAGATTCAATAAATGTTGATTGAATTATCTAGGATTAGCTGAAGTGGACGTGAACAAAATAAGCAATAAGAATCCACAGTAAGAATCAATGGAAATGATTTATTTCTTGGAGATCAAATCAAATAACAGGGAGGATCAAATTAGCTAGTAATCACATTAAGTGGAAATCTTTGTACTAGTATGCTCTTTCTTCTGAGCTGCTGTCAATAGTCACATAAATACACAGTGGCAAAAAATCTTTTTCCTTCGTTTATTTCCACTGAATCTGAAGCACTGCATACTCCTGCAGACAGTAAGACACCAAACCAGAATCACCAAATATGGATGACTTCTGAACTACTTATACACCCCCCACAACAGCTTTTATTTATGAATAGAAGAACCTCTCTACTTCACATTTATAAATCCACTATTTTCCAGGTCCAGACAGGAAATAATAAGCATTTTAGAATCCTCTGAAATCTAACACATCTGAGATCGCTTCAGAAGCACCCAAATCTGAAATTCAAGAACAAAATTATTACAAAAACTGTAACTATACCACTGTAACAAACTGATTTTATATTCCCTCAGAACAAATTGTAGATATCCATTTGGATCCCTGGAGTGTTATCCAGCCAAGTCTCAGTTATCCGTGTGAAGCCAGAGTTCTGATTGTAATTCAGAATCAGCTTGTGGTTAATTCTAGCTTTGAAAGATATTCAGTTACACAAAGAGAAGAGCCAGGCTGCAAAAGCTTGCAATATTTGATATTCAAAAGGCTTAACTAATGAAATAAACCATAAAATCTTAACATTGCTGTCAGCCTGATGCCTCCTTCTCCTCCGTCTTTAGCCTTGACATCATAAGCTTTGAGAAAATTCTGAATTACTTTTAAGTTATCTTGACATCTAATACTTAGTTAGTTTAGAAATATGCACAGAAGTGAGATAAGCCTCACAGTTTGCCCAGATAAATTTCTAGAGCAGAATACAGATACAGACAAGCATCCAGGCACAGATAACTCCACAGACCAAACAACACTGATAGTCTTCCCTTAAGGAGGTTTCACAAAATATTCACATAACCAAACTGTAGTCTTCTCTGCAGTCCCTCAGAAATATCAGGGTTGGGTGTGGATGCGGCAAGACTGGGCTGAATGCAGGAAAAATAATTTGAAGCAAGCTATTCATTTGGGAAGAGACACAGGCAGAGAAATGCTGGATCTGGAGGGAACAAGCATAAAAAGAGAGAGACAGGGGAATGAAAGAGACAGGCTCATGTAAGCATTCTGCTTATACACTCACCAGACATTTTGCTGTGGGAATGTGATTTCTGCTCTGTGTGTGTACATTTCTCTACAAGGAGCTTTCAGACCACAAGACAGACAAATTGGCAAGTAGTTCAGCAGTCTGGGAGACAGGGAGGAGAGCACACAGGGAACAACCCTGTGAGCCAGCTACTGCAGAGAATGATGTATTTGTGATGTTGTGAGACAGCAGCACATGTCAGCCTGCATTAGCCAGGTTGGCATGAGGTCTGAGGACTGGGTATAGGAAATTCCCGGCCTGCTACAGAGGGTGTGTGTGTGGAGGACGTGAGATCTGCTGGTAATCTTTGAGTCTGGTTTGGTGGGGAACAGGAACAAGATGGGACCGTTTGGTCCTCTTTCATTTAGTTTCAATCCTGATTAGGCTAGTTTAAATTTATGTGATTGCTCTTTGTGATGTCAGCTCTAAAGACACTATTTTCATCTTGGGATTGATCTGCTGCTTTGGTCCAGAGTGTGTATATAGCACACAGAGAGAGTGTGTGTTCAGTCTCACTGCAGGCTGGACCTGGGCAGCAGGAACTGCAGCACCTTCACGCCTAGCACTCCACACTCTGGGTCTTAAGTCAGGTATATTTGTTTTAATGGACTGAGAGGAGAAATCATATTTGTCTCACTAGGCTCACCCTGCTGATTTGGCAGGATCCCCCACTAGGTTTGGCTACTATTTAGCATCCTACATCATTTAATTATGAATAAAATTCCTTTTGATGAAAAGGTGGTATGGAGAGTAATGATACAAATGTTGCTCATTTTCCTGTAGATATTCCATTGTTTTAAAACAAAAAAATAAAGTTTCTCTTAAGGGCATATGTAGTACTCATCATTTTTGGGGAGAGTGACGAAAACTTTGAAAACAGCCTTAAAGCATTTTGGTGTGGTAGAAAATTTGTGTCTCATTTTTGAGATAAGGGACTGTGATTTAATTTTCAGACAGGAAAAGTGTGGAAATAGAATTAACTGAGAGCCTTTTGAGAAACTCATTCATAAAAACTGATTCAAAATAACTGATCTCCTGAACAGTAGTCTAATCACTTAGGTATAAAGCCAGTTTTTCCTCTGCCATTCTTTACTACTCTTAACAAAGAGCAATCAAATACCGTTGTGGTAAATATGCTACTGCAACATTTCCTTCTCTTTAAACATTCAGAGTCAAACATACCACTGTGTACATCATCAAAAGCTGATTTACACAGCTGAGTTTCTAGCTCCTAAGGAGGAAAACAGTAGGAAGAACATTCTAATTAGCATTCAAAAGTTGATCAAAATAGCAAATATGTTTCTGGAACAGCTGATTTAAATAACTTGTAATTGAAGATACCCATTTCCAGAACCTGAGGGGTTGTAATAAAAGTGAGAACAAATTAAAGCAAAAGAAAACAAAGCTAGTCTTACACAGGCAACAAAGTATTCAGGTTCGGAATATCAGTAAATTGTTGTCTCTTCTGACTGTCATTTATTGATAACTTCCTGGAAAAGTCATTTTTCAGAAAGGATTTTTTTTATAGCATTTGTCTATAGAGTGAAGGTGATAAGGTAAGAGATTACATTTTGCTCTTACACTGGTCTGATGTGCAAGCTTTCCTTCTGTTCTCTCATCACTCCTTTTTATTTGATGCTATGGCCATTTAAGTATTTAACAGTCTTTAATCACATGGTCCTGAAGCCATGTTTTTCCAAGCAAGACTCATTGCATAGAGAGCGAGAAAACCTTGAAGCGAATAAAACTCTCTGACAATATTCTTTTGCTTATTTAGTTTAATTCCCTCAACAGACTTTAAGTGTGATGAAATAGTCTCCTCACTTTCCTGAGCTAGCAAAGCATATGAAGACTCACCTGGGTAGGTTAGGGACACGTGTTCCAAATCCTAGCTATTTCAGCTGTTAAAGTGGATTTTCTAAACACACACTGTAACAGGAAATTGGAATTTTCCATTATTCTGTGTGGAGACAGAACAAGAAATGACCTGCACCTTTATTCTAGACTTGAAGATGGTGTAGGGTGAACATCACAAAAGGATTATTGTGACTCTTTGTTCAAATGAACTTGTTTCACTACGTGTGCCTTCTTTTCACGATACCTTACAAATGAACATTCAGGGTAGGATGCTTTTCTGGCATGAATATACAAAGAGAAGTAATCTGAGATTTATTCACAAAGAGCAGAGGGAAAATATCTCTCACTTTAATCAATAAACAGAAAGAAGGAAATATGGGAGATTGTGGGATGTAAAGGGTAGGGTCTACTTTCCCCTTGTAATGAGGAAACCAAATGAGCCAGAGAAAGATCTAACATATAAGCTGGAACTTCCTGTGTGAATGAGTGAACTACAAGTAAACTGAGGCAGTAATTCCTGAAGTAATTTGCTTACACGAAGGTCTTCAATTTCTTCTCTGCAGCTGGCTGCTAAATACCGTGGTAGCAAATTTATTTTAGGGATGATAACTTAAACAGTATTTATAGAACACCGAATCAATATTTTACACACATTTAAAATATTGCCTTTCTGCTAACTATCCAAGATATAGTCAAACCCCAGCTCTTTTCTTAAGCTATACTTTTAAGAACAGTTACACTGAGAAAATAAATAATGTATATTTGCAATGCAAATAACACCATAATACAAAAGTGCATAATACAAAAAGGGGGCTTGATTAATCACATAATGTATTTACTATGAATTATTAATTTAGACACAATTTAAATTAAGATTTTATAAGTGAGAAAAATTAGGCAATTTCTCTTTGCTTCTAATTTTCCTTCCAGAAGAGCTCTATTGCCTCAGAAAGATGTAGGAAGTATTTGTACAACAAACTTAAAAGGAGTAGCAATAAGAAGTTTAAGGAAAGGTTCAGGGAGCGAGTTGTTACAAAATGTTGTGTTGAGTTTGTAATTCAGGTAGCTTCAGAAATACGGGCTTCAAAGGGGCATCCAGAAGTTACACTGCTGATGAGAATTATCTATTTTGTTTACTGGTGACCATTCACAGTGATCAAACATTTCTTAAACATTGACCACACTACACATTTTTCTGTAACCTATTTTATAGCTTACCATTGCCACTGAAGACTTTATAAAGAAAATTGTGAAACTGGAATCATGCCCAGGCATTTCTTGAACAACTGACAATTTTCTGTCCCAGAACAGTGTGAGAAAATCTGGCAATCTACCCCAATAAACAATAGAGTTCCATGTCTGGGAATGTTCCATAGAACTCTCAAATCTACCAACAGAGATACAACTAAGGGAGACTGTAGAAAAGACTGTAACATCTTGCCTTCCTTGAGAAAGAAGAAAGAAAGAAGAAACAACAGAGCTCTGATAGATTCAAATATACATCAGCAAATGAAGGATGTGAAGGACAGGGCAACAGACAAGTCAGGGTCCTCTGATCTGAGATGTTAGGCTGATGCCATTTGGTTTTTGCCTGTTTTATATGTTTTCTGTATTTGCACATATATTTGCAGTTCTGTAGACTATTATATTAGTAACTAGTTTTCCTAGCGTTTTTCCATGGCCTTTTCCTAATCAGAAAGACAAAACAAAATTGCAGAGCTCCAAGCCCCAGGAGGTACAAAGCCCCAGTACTATCTTGGTTCTCCCTGGGATCCAAGGATGAGAAAAATTCTTCAAGAAATCTTCTCATGGACAAAGTACAACTAGTGCTGAAGGGGGGCTCCAGAGAAGGGGCTTGACATGGGGGGGAATTGCATCACCACTTGTCCTCCTAATTGCTGCCTTTTATCAATCATGTTAATTTCCTAAAACCTATAAAAATGTACTCACCCCTAGGAAGGGGTGACCTTTTGTAGATATGTTTCCAGAACTGCCCCTGAATAAATAAAGGTCTGCTCTTTTATTATCTCCTTACTAAAATTATCTCAAGTTTCATTTCCAGGTTGGGAAAAAGGCAACAAAGCAACAGCCATTGCTTTTTAATCCTAGTCAGTCTAGATCCTTCTGGTGATCTGAGCAAGAATGCTCTCTTCCTGCTGAAATATATATATTCAAACAAATCAATACATGCTTTATCTTAAATACTTTATCATCTAAACAGGCAGAGCTGAATAAAAGGGAGTAGGTAGAAATTACTTTCTCCATTTTACAGGTGGAGAGGTTGCAAGGAAGTTCTGTTTAGACTCAGTCTAAACAGAAATCAGAAACCTAACCACAAAAATTTCAATTCTACACAAGCAACCTAATTAGATGACCAAATTTTTCATGAAAAAGAAGAGGAAACTCTTGCTACATCCACTGACTAAATTCATTGCTTTGCTATAAAATGAATTGCAGCTATAATGTGGTGATAAAGCCACAAATCTTTTAACAGAACGTGTATACATCCCTGCACTCTCCCCTCCACATACCTGCATGATTTTAATAAGAAACCTCAATGTGTCACCCATTATGTTGGAATTTTTTGAAAGCTATCTTCCTGACCAAGTCTACCAAAAGAATTCAAGAGAATTTCACAAGTAAGACTTAGATTAGTCTGCAATTTTCATAACATGAAAAACAGTATTTCTCAGGAATCTGCACTCATTCTCAACAAAGTGGTCAGCATATGAAGACACTTATATAGCAGTAGCTGGCTGTAACAGAGATAATTTTTTGCACAGGAACTGGTAAGAAACTGTATGTTGGATTTGTTCTGAAGACAGTGCTGAAAATACATGGATGTTTTCTTTATTGCTGGGCAATGCTCACAAAGACTAAAGACCTTTTCTGCATCTCAGGCCAAGTCACCAGCAAGGAGGCTGGGGGTGCAGAGAGCTGGGAGGGGACACAGCTGGGAGTAATGATCCCAAATGACCCAAGGCATATCCCACAGCATATGGCATCATGCTTGGTATATGAAGCTGGGGAAGAAAAGGGGAACAGTAGGAGCCCTGCTCTTGTGAATGTGGCTGAACACCTGCTTGTCTGTGAGAAGTGGTGAATTAATTCCTTGTTTCCCTTTGCTTACAAGTGTGACTTTTGCTTTACCTGTTAAACTGTATTTATCTCAACCCAGGAGCATTCTGTCTTTTGCTCTCCCCATTCTGTCCCATAGCAGGGGCAGTAGGTGAGAGGCTGTGTGGGGCCTGGCCACTGTCTGGGGTTACACTGTCACACAGCCCATCATGCTTTCCACATAAAGGAAATCTTGCTTTGTATTGAAGGAAAGCTCATAGCACTTCTCAAGCCTGACTCACACGGATAAGCTCATGAAAAACAGAGTACATTTTATCTGTCTAGATTTAATCTAGGTATTTTCTTAGGTCTTGTCACTATAATGTAGCATGACATGTAAATAAATATAACCAATATTACATGTAGATTTTCACTACTACTTAAAAATAAAGTGGAGGACTGTATCAGATGTGCTTTCTCTGTTCAGCTCAAGGTCAGTGACCGTGACAATGTTTAAATTCCATTGCACTGTTTTCTCTAGAGGTTTGTAATTAGACCTTTGAAAGAAGCAGTGCCTTTTTATTACTAGTGGTCCAGAAATAGATTCAGAAGAGAAAAATATGCAGTAGAATATCATTACATCTTCATATAAATTAACATTAAAATGTTCTGATTCATATCTATGCAGGCTTTTGTCAATCAACAATTTTCATGTATTTCTGAGAAGGGCACAGGGAAGAATATTTCAGGGAGTAATGAAAGCCTTACTGCTTATTTAAGGCACATGGTTTTGAAAGCTAATTTTTAATTCTCTGCTTGTTTATTGATAACCATTTTTATAAGATTTTGCATTTGTTATTTTCAGGTAAATATTATGAAAATGTCATGACATTGCTATTTTTAAATTAAACTGAGCATTACAAAGCGTTTATGTCAAGAATATCTTTAAAAATAACAGATGATCATTCATTTTAATTTTGCTTAGGAATTTTCTTTCAATACATGGATCTACATACAAGATCTAGTTCTATTTGCCAGTTTTTCTACTAATCTGTCTTTTTTAAAGATCTGATAATAGTAGAAGATCCCTTTTCAGCCAAAGTTCAGGAATATTTTATTCTTGTTTTAATATGTCTTCTTCTAAGAATTCAAAGAAAATTGATAGCTAATGAAAGCGAATCTGAGGGGTCAGTTGATAAAAAATGACCATTTAGTCAATCAAAAAGAAGTTAAGTTGAAACGGTACATACACTTGCTTCTGCACATCAGCATTCTGCAGCTGTAAGGAATGTAAATAGAGCAAAATTAAGGGCATCTCTCCGTTACCTGGTATTCATTGTTTGTTTCACGAGATTACAAGCTGAGTCAGGGACAACGTGGGGGTGAAGAGCACTGATTTTAGAAGACTGAGAATTAAAGGCAGTTACAAGACCGAGAAAACATGTTTGTGCATACATAGGTGACTGTATATTTGCAAATGAGGAAAACAAGAAACCTCCCTGATGGGAAGGCTATGGAACCACTAGGTGTCATTCTTGTTCTGTGTCTCCTGTTGGCCGTATGTCAAACAAGTAGTCGATAGGGAGTTTCTAAAAAATTTAAGTTTTTATACTCCTAACATTTTATGTCTGGTATTTTTATTATGTGCACTACTGTCCACTAGGGATTATACTGCAATACATATTTTCTTTCTGCCCAAAGATTATTATTGCTCTGGTCAAAAGTCATCACCTTAACTTAGCACTGATGCTTTCATGAGTTCTCTAAAACAAAAATGCTGTAACAATCAGCTTGGCCTGACAGTGGGTGTCATTATCTGGGTATGAGATGTTAAATTCTGGTGGCTTTAACACTTATTTCCAAAAGTGTCATTATGTAGTTCCAAATAGTGTTTGGGTAATTTGATAAAAATAATCTGTAATTCAAGATGCTTAGTCAAAATTTCTGTGTTATTTCCTAAGTAAATGATTAAAGATTTTTTTAGAGATTTTAGCATATTATACCATAATATTTAAACCTTTATGAAGTTATTTTAAACCCAAGAGTTTGTTCCTTCATTTTCTTTAATTTTAGGGTTTTCTGATCTTCCATTCAGCTTATTTTAAGCCAGTCTCTAGGCATCTGTTTTTCTATTAGTTTCAATTGCCCTTTTTGGTTTTCATCTAAGGTTCATCAACATGCAGTGTTTAAGCACGACAGAATGGCTGCCGTGGAATTAGACAAATATGAGAGAGTATTAAAATAACATTGCAAGGATAACAAACATATCCTGGTACTAGATAAAAGCCGAACACTGTTTAGGGTGGCTTCTCTCCCTGTATATCCAAACACAGCTGATAAAAAGACTTAAGATACCTTTTAGACCTTCAGAAGTTTTTGGGGCTTTAAAAATATATTTCTGACACATCAATTTCTTTTCTAAGGGAAATCACATCAGTACTTTATCCAGGTGAAACAATCTGCTTACATATGTTCTGTTTACAGACTATCATGACATCCTTTAGGGTTTAAATTATCTACTTGATATTCTTAAGTAGTCATAAACATACATTTGATAACATCCAGCAAATTGAAGAACCTGCACTTTAATTCAATAGTTCCCTTATCATTTTTGTGCATTTAGATGCATGAATGGTAAGTTACTATAGATACATTTTACACTGTAAAATGTTTTTGTTTATATTCTGAGCTTTTTGCTACTTCAGAAAAGAATAGCTGTTAGCCCTGGAATATCAGGGAGAGGCTTTGGCTGGGAGAAGAGAAAGATAGAGAGTAAGCTAAACTCAAACTCTGCTCCTTCAAAGTTAATTCATGTAGATCTACTATCTGTTTTTCAAAACTGCAGTGAAATAAAGCTAGTTGGCAAACAAAATGCTGAATAACACCGAGTGAAGGTATTGGGTAACTTGGATTGCCATTTTATTGGTTTACTGGAAATAACTACCACAAAAAGAAATTAAGTTTTGTTATTATTAGGAAGATGAAGATTTTTATTAGAATAAGCACAAATAAAACAAATTATACACTGACCATTCTTATCAGGTTTAAAGCACTTCATTAGAACACTGAAGGGAATTCAAATTATGGTTACTTAGCCACATCTATTCTCTGTTATAATTATTCCTTTATTAGTCTATTTTAATTGAAATCTGAACAACCCCACAAGAAAACAAACCCATTCATATTCTAACTGAACTTTAACATGTATTTAAAGGGATTATTTTTAAATGTGTCAAAAAAAGGAGGCCAGAATAGACCTTAGGTCTCTCTTTGTGAACAGCACCCTAGTCATGAGATTTCTCCATGAACGACACTGCTCCACTTAGAGAACTGTTTATGGGTTTCCATTTCGTGAGTGTATGTTTAAACACATGGTGTATATCAGAATTGAAAGATACAATTTTCATAATTTACTATCTCTTCTTAATGACAGAGACACTATTTCAAAACAAGTATCTGAAAACTGAAACACAGATGTTATTTAATTGTGCCACACATGTATGAAAGCTTGACACAGACCATACATCTGTGATGGTGTCTTATTTGTACCTCTTCCTACTCAAATCATCTTTGTAATTTGCCTTCAGGGCATCCATATCAAGTAAAGGCTTTTTGTGGGAGGTGTATATGTCATAAGTATGGGTGGGCTACTGCTTGATGCAAATGTTTCTGTAGCTGCAACTCCATGTCTGTCATGTCTGTCGTACGTTCTGGGATAAGGTACACAAGGCTTTCTGCTTACCCCACGAAGTTTAGAAGAGATTTTTTTCAGCCATGTTAATGCAGTTTGCTTCCCAGAAAACAATGTATGGCAAAGGGAGTGCCATGCTTTTGTCTGTTTCTCTTGCCATATAGCTTCAGCATATTCAGCTGGAGTGTGAGGTGCCCCATGAATTAATCTGCCTGCTTTTTATACATATGAGATGTCCTGATTCTCTAGACCTCTATGTTCTCTTACTGTGGATGAGCAACATTCAATACAGACCTCTAAGTAAGTGGTAAAACCTGAGTTAATTATGTGCTCATGAACTAATAAAACTGGGTCATTGTGAGATAATTTCTTACAGAGTTAGTCAAAGGAAGCAGAAATTCAGGTATCATCTCATGTGTGACCTGGTGGAGAAAAGTTACATCAACTATTGAAATGCCTGTATCATTCTGAGATTTTTATGTGATGGCTAAGATAAAGTTTTTGGTTTGTGGTGGTGTATCTGAAGGTATGCTCACATTTACTGTTTAAAGACACATATATTCAGAAGCCTTTTCTAATGGGTACTTATCTGTATATACTTATATTCATCTCTGTGATACATGACATTTTCTCAGCATTAAATAATTAAAATTTTGTGCCACTTTTTGTTAGTTAAGTGGAGCATAACATGGACAGCTGTTTGACTGAATTGTCTGCTTCATAGTGTCCAAGATGGTTACCTACAACTTGCAAACAAGTGGAAGGTTATGAACTTTCTATTTCTGTAATAAATTTACTTTTGAATCTCAAAGGAGTTAAATTTAAATTAAATTTTAGTAAGATACAAACCTACTGTCTTTCTTAAATAAGTTGTACAGACTGGCATGTAAACTTGCTCGTGTAAGCTGTTTAACATTCGCAAAAAAAAAAATTATTGGGACTTTTTGTAAACCTTTTTTGTTGAACGAAATCTTTTGAGTATTTGAGATGAGATTTCCTGGAGGCAGATGTAGAAGAGGCAACAGAAGGTTACAGAAGTGTTGATGTGTTGTGGATGGAAACAGAAGGCAATTGTCTTTCAGGGAGAGACTCAAGCATGCCTAATGATGTCTTTGCACCACTCCTAAAAGTGGAAACATTGTTGGAAACCAGACGGCTGTGGATACATATCCTTAAACTGACTGTATTTCACGTTAGGTAATGAGGGACTACTTTATATACTCCTAACTTTATGGACTCTGAACAGTCTGTGTTGTCATCTGTAGGGCAATATATAAAGTTAGAAATGAAAGAATGCATTCACCTGATGATTTCAGGTGCTTATGTCCTTTTAGTGAAATAGGGTAAAACTTTAGGAGCATTTAATAATATCTCTAGAAAATAGATTTCATATTTGAAGATACGAAACTAGGAATGTTTAATTTCTGACATTTAGAGATGTTAACAATAAATATATGCTCTTTTAAATTTTGTCTTTTTTACATTCCTCTTGTAGCTTTTGTTTAACTTCAAGCTCATCTCTTCAAATTCCTTTGCTGTCTCTCTGCCTTTGCTATGTCTAGAATTTAATTGGTGTAGCCTGGCCTCCATTTCTCTTTGAGAGTGAGATGATAGTTGAGAAAGACCAACTACCAGCTATTCCTGCCAGAGATTTTCTGCTTCTGCCTCCAGTTATCTTGCTATATGGCTTTGCATTAGGCTGTGGATAGTGGTTCAGCAACTGTCATATCAGTGCAATCATGTTAAATTCTCTGGATCTGTAGCAAAGTAGAAAGACCTGTGGGAAAGCATAGACTGCTTATATGATGTTAGCCTAAATTAAAATGCATTTTATAGGATGTAGTTCTTGCAAGAAGGCAGAATTGGAAAAGAAAAAAAATACTTTTCAGTTTGCTTTTGTTCTGAATGCAAAAAATAGCTCATTGGGGCTGTATGAGGAAATATAATACAAAACAAAAGCAAATTGTAGAGCATACAGTGTCTATTGATACTGAAGAGATCTACTGGGCCTATAGTATTTAATTAGAAAACACTGTGCAGAAATATTAAATAATCAATTGAACATTAAAGCATTCATATTTTGAGCTACTTGCAGCCAATTTTCCACTGTTAGCTGAATCTATAGCACAATCTCAAAAGAAGTCTTCACCTTTGATCTCCACTGAAATTAGAATGACATATTTTGTTGTGCTGAATCATGTATTAAGTAAGGCAATTAAGCTCAAATTACAAAACTAACTGCTGCTAATCACTATCAAGACTGGCAGTGTGGTCACTGATATAATAGATTTATACAACATCTTCTGTAATCACAACTATAGCTGAACAAACAGGCCTTTAGCCCAGGAACAGCTTTGTTCCAGACTTGGGTCTGACCTATCTCTTCTGTGAGGAAAAGTAGAGACACCAGCGATTGCTCAGGCTGGGGAAGAGAAGTCTCAGAGGGATCTTATCAACACATATAGCTGCTTGAAGGGAGAACGCTGAGAATAATTAAGCTTGGCTGTTTTCAGTGGTGCCCAGTGATAGACCTAGGGACAATGGGCACAAACTGGAACACAGGAGGCTCCATTTGAACATCAGCATACACTTTACACTGTGAGGGTAACTGAGCAGCACCGCAGGTTGTCCCAGGGAGATTGTGTGCTCTCTCTCCTTGGAGATACTCAAAAGTCATTTGGACAGTTGTCTTGGGCAACCGGCCCTAAGTGGTCCTGGTGGAACAGTGGGGTTGATCCAGATGATCTCTAGAGGTCCCATCCAATTGCTACATGATTCTGTAGTTTACCTATCAATTTTATTCTCATCAATAATTTCTATTGGTGTTGTAACAAAGGGAAGGTTAAGGTGAAAGCTTAGAAAACCCAACCTCACTGATTATGATACAACTTTAGTGATATTTATATTGACATGTAAGGGTCAATTGATTCGAGTTTGAGTTCTGATCAATGAGTCAGTAGCCAAAAGTCTTTTCATTTGAAAGCTCTACCTTGCTTTATGCAAAATATAAGTGATGGTTAGCTACAAAGTGATCAGCCCAGGCCTATCTCTAATCTACTCCTATTCTTTCTAAACCACACAAATTCAGTGGTAAGAGAAAATATTGCTGTCTAGGTCAACAGATGTTGACTAAAATACTCACTAAAAGTGACGTGGTCATGGAAACAACTTAGTTTCCTTTACCTTTCAGGCAGGAATATAGTGGAGGCACGGACAGATTTCTGGCCATGCTCTCTCTAATTTGTGAATAGATGGACCATGAAGATCAACCTATTACCTTGTGTGTGCATTAAATTATACACAAATAATTATACACAAAGAATTTTACACAAATCAGTACTAAATCAATCAAAATCTATCAGAAATATTGTCTCCTACCTGTCACATTACAGAAAATGCACCTACAGAAAGCATAGTTTCTTGCAGTTTAGAAGACATGTTTAGATTGTGATTACTATGTTCGTAATTAAAAAATAGAGATTAAGACAGAAATACTGCTTTATTTCAGACTCCTGATGGAAACTATTGTACTGGCTCATTCCTAGATACATAAGTTACTTAAGATAAACCTTTTGGTATGCATTAGCTAAGAATTTTAAGAACAAAATCCATTAGGAAGAGGCATCCTCCAACATGACTGATTTTCTCCTGAAGCATCTCCATGAACTAGGCCTTGTATTTACTGCCTCTTTCAATCCCATATCAAATTTGTTTGATTCAGGGAAAGTTAGAAGAAAAATCAAGTTCTTCCTGTATATTTATATTTTATAGAGCTTTTTTATATTTCCTTGGAAATATTCTTCACTATTATATAAGCATTGAAGGCTATTAATGAAAAATCTATCTTTTTACCAGAATTTTACTGCTGCAGAATTCACTGTATCTATGATGGCAACATCTCACTATTCATTGTTCATTTTAGGTCAGTAAAAGTTATTTTGGAATCTTAACCAGTTAACAACTCTATATAATTTAGTTTACTTAATCTAATAATTACTGTATTTAGTAGAACACTCATGAAAAATTTACTTTTTAATATTTTTGTTCCCACTTTAAAGAAACAGTGATATAGAGATGGGACATAATTTTCAGAATTTTTATCATGCACATCCTGCAGTAATATATAAGCAAAACTTCCAAAAAGTTATTAATAAGATAGATTTGTTCAGGTTTTATAACGCATTAGAGGCTTGCTTTTGTTGCCAACCAGGCCAAACATAATATTTTCTTTTACAAAATTTCAATCATATTTTGAGAAAATCAAAAAATAAAAGCTGCTCAGGTATGATTTTATATTTACATAATCCCTTGTACAATGCATCTCAAGGCCACAATTAGCAGTTAAGAAAACCTGAAAAGAAAATAAAGAATGACATATATTTTTAATACCGAATGATTTTGTGATAAAGTGAGAAACACAGTAACTTTTCATTTGAACTCATTACTCTTCATGTATCCTAAAAAAGTGAAATTACACACACCCTAAAATGTTCAACTCTAGGCACTGTATAGGTTAAGCATTTAACATTACTAATTACAGGTTGCTTAATTTCTCAGACTACAGAATTACAGAATGCTTGAGGCTGGAAGTGGCCTATGGAGATCATCTAGTCCCATGTATCTGCTCAAAAAAGGGTCACCCAGTGCAGGCTACTCAGGATTTCAATACTTCCAATACAGAAGATTCCGATACCTCTCTGGGAAATCTGCATCTGTGTTCAGCCAGTCACTCTCACATTAAAAAACATAATTTCTTATGTTTAAGTGGCATCTCCAGTGTATTGTGTATTTGTATTGATAAGCTGTCCTTTTGTTCTGCAGGCTGGGCAGTCCCTGGACAGCTCTTTCAGCCTCTCCTTGCATATCAGATGCTTCAAAATCCCAGTGTTTTTTTGCTGGATTTGCCCCAGTTTGTCATGACTTTTTCGCTGGGGAACTCTGAGATGGGCCCAGCACTCCAGAATGTAAAGTACAATTCACAAAATTTATTAACATCCTCTCCTGTTGCATTGTAAATGCATTAGGCCTTTCAAATCAACTTCTTATGAATAACTTTTTGTTGCTGTTTGGAAATGGGAGGGCTGAAGAAATCTTGTTGGTACAAAGTATCCTGATGGGTTCTTTTTTTGTTTGTTTCCTTGGTTCGGTTTTTTAATTTCAGAGGAAACAAATGACCCCATAGAAACTATTTAGCATGGAATTCTCAAGCACATCAGAACTCACATATATGTCATAAAATTAAAGCAAGGGCACACTGGTAACCAGTTTCTTTTCAAAGCCTCATCTAAGAATAATTTATCATCTCACATGAGGCTACACCTACATGACCAACAAAGCTGACAAGTATGGATGTGCAAAGCAAAATGAGGGGTGGTCTTGGCACGTTTTCAGGGAGTTTCTACATTGAACAAATTCTAGGCTTATTCCCTTTATCTGAAGGATGATTTGCTTCAGAATAGGATTAAGCTTGTTACTGAAGTGATTTTCAAGATTAATTTTGTCCTAAAAGAATCCATTTCATATGTCCCAAGACACTTGGCAATGTGAAGCAAAGTAGGTGGAGATGTCTGGGATGTTCACTTCAAAGATGTAAACCATCTCCAAGGCCCAGACATGATTCAACTACAAAGGCCCAAGGCAAGAAGTCTAGGTCACTTGAAGATCTTTTCTTTTTGAAATTTAGCTTGTAAGACAGTTTGAGAGGAAATTAACTTCTGACGCATCATCCACTGTTTGTTGGACCAATAATGACGGTAAGATAGTTTAGTGAGAAATGAAGAACATTTTTTTTTGCAGGAAATCATTCCTTCTGGCACAGTGTTGAATTACTGGTGTTTCAGATAGAAAGTTTATTTGAAATGGCTGAACAACCACATCAACTTCCATTAGCAGTTAACTGACTAGAGATTCGCATAAAGGAAGTGCACATTCAGTGACTTTTCCAAGCCAGTAATGCAATTTCTATTCTTTAAGTATTTTTTCCTTAAATCTGTGACCTTCTTAAGAGCCATTTGAGTAATGGGTGACTCTAGTAAATTCAGTACAATTTGCATCAAAATTTGAGACCTACTCTGGAGATACATTATGTAGAAGCAGAAATATGGCAAATATCAGCAAGAATTCATGGACATAAGGTTGCAGAAGTCCATAAAAATCACCACAATAAAGTAGAATTTTTGTTTATTTTTAAACTTGTGAATAGTTTGGTATGCTAGGACACACAGCTGCATACTGAGGGCAGTAGTAAAGCCTGTACATATCAAAACAGATATTTATTTACTGCTTTGGTCTTGACATCATAAGCCTCATTTCTAACAAAAGGTATTAGATCTTTTAGTTAGCTTTTTTAGTTAGAAAACTTCCAGTAAGTTGTAATTCTACACACAAAGTGTATAACAGTATCATAACAAATAATTAGCAGTTTTCAATGATAAAGTCACATAAAAATCTGACTTTTATACTTTCGTTTAATCAGAGAACTCTGTGGGTTATGAGATGAGTCAGGATGTAAATATTTTTAAAAATGCAAATATTCAGGTATTTGTTTAAGCCTAACATAAATTCATAGTCAATTTCTATCATTGCATATGTATTATTTGCATAGGTAACCTTCAATATCTAATATTTTTTAGTATCTGCATTTTTCATAATATTCAGCAATTTCCTCACAGAGCATAATCTGTAAAGGGTGAGATCCATGTTAGAGGTGAAAATTAAGGGACATGGGAAAGGTAGATCATTGTTCAGGTTGTTATGGTATTACTTAAAGTCCTATACATTTATAATATTTCAGTATCTAATGAAAATATACAACACAAAAAACAAAAGAAAAAAACAAAAAGGTGATGAAGACCTTATGTGTGGTCAGCAAATAAGAACAATATCTGAATGTCAGATTCAGAAGGTCATCTGTCTTTCCCACATTATTATTCTTAGGAACTGACTAGAATGGTATGACTGTGAATGAAAATACTACTTCAGATAAAATCTCCTCTACCTAAGAAACAACTGAAATATTTCCCATTTTCCTAGGTAGTTTTTTTCAGGAAGGTGATTTTGTAGATGTAGGTGCATTAACACACCTACTATCTGCAGTCATCTTGCCTTTTATAAAAATATCAACACATGCTCCATCAAACATCAAAATCTGAAATTATTTTTCTTATCACTTGCTGAAACCAACTGAGGTGCTGTGCTTATCTGCTATCTGAAAGAGTTTTCTCAAAGTTTCATTTTCTTCAAAGTGTCATGACTCCTGGCATCAATATCAGATAATAATTTTGACTATATCATGGAATGTTTCCTTCTTTTCTGTCTTTTAAATCTGTTTTAGATTTTTCTCCCAGAAGCAGAATACCATGGACACTGACATCTAATAGCTGCAATGGATGGCCACAGCATTCTGAGGCTAAGCATCAGCCCTATTGAGTGTCTCATGATTTCTAGTAGCTGGATGGGTGCTATTGGATCCATAGCTCCCTGACCTGGCTGGAAACAAGATTACTTTTTTTCCCTTCGTTCCTTCTAGCCTTTCACTTCTTATCCCACCCCTCTGACACTCCTTGTACAAAATTTTCAGTGAGAATTAACTGACCCTTTGATTCATCAAAACTACTGCATCTGGAATATGTTGCTGGTATCACCCAGCATTTTCATAAATATACTGTGAGAATTAGAGTACTATAAATATAAAAAATATAATCTTATTACCTTTTATTTTCATTTCCACTAGAATAGTGGTTTAACTATGTGAATATACCAGTTTTAAACCCACAACTTTGAAAAAAACCATACAAAGTTCTTTAATAACACTAAAATTTACTACAGTATACTAGAATTTACTTTTCAAATGTGCTAACCCATTAAGGCAGTTATTTTATATGTTTACTCTTTTATTATGAGAACTTAATTGAAAGTTTTCTCATCAGGCTACGGAGAGTTTAATTAAACTCAATGAAGAAAACACTTTGAGGGGGAAAAAAGGCAAGCTCTTAAATGAGCTATTTTTGTTTTAATTTTGAAATGACATTTTTCTCCCTGATTATCCTATCTCATATTAATAAGCAAAACAATAAAAACACACCTCTGGATTCTGCTAATTTAAATATTGGTAGCTTTCAGGCTTATTATGTATTCTCCAGCACCTCCAAGAGAGCCTGGAGGGGCTTTTTTCATTGGACTTCATAGCTCAGGCACATGGAAAATATAATTTATTTGCTGCTATTATTTTGTAATGGGGGGAGAGGAACTGTTTGCTCACTGCAACATTAATATCTCCTCCACCAATGTTAATGTGAATATATTTGTACATCAACAAAAGCACAGAAGAATGTGGCCAAATTTATGGAGAGAAGGAAATTTGTAGGATGATGTTACACATTTATAGAATACTGTCCTATAAATGGAATCTGGAACTGAAAGAAATAACCAAATAGCACAAGACCTAGACACTTATCTTGTGGCATTCTGTCCTATGGAATCCCACTGCTCTTGAGTATTTTTTCACCTTAATGGTAATCTTCTGCTCAGAGTGTGCACATGCAGGGCTTAAATGATGAATTTTTAGTCAACACACTGAGAGAAAGGTTTAACTGTTTCTAGTGTTAATAAAGTTTCTGTATCAGTGCTTTTCCATCAAAAAATTACCCACTCACATCGACATTCTTTTAACTTGGGGTGTGCTTAACCACTTCTGTGGCATCTTTAAACATCTCTGCACCAACAGTTAGATCACTGTCAGGCATACAAAAACTTTTCATTTTATGGACTGGATGTAGCAGTTTTTTTCTTTTGCAAGTAAAGTCTCCTATTAGGCTTCTTTTCTTTGTCAGTTACGTACTTAAACCTAGCCAAAAAACTGAAATGACTGTAGAATATCCATACTAAGAAGAAATAAAGGAAAATATTCTGATCTCATTTTAGGCCAGATATAGGGCTGGATTTACACTGTCATGAGACTAGAACTTGAGTAATCATTTAGAAATAAAAGAGATCATTATCTTAAAATTTTTGTTAGCATATAATTCCCAGACAGCTACATGTTGCAGCATATAAACTCCCTTCTCCCCATGCCCTTGTAGGAACATGTAAAAGTCTGGAGGGAATTTGCGGGTTAATTTTAAAGCCAGAACTGCAGGAAAAAGGGCAAGCAAGATGGGATAGATAAAAACAACAAATAACTATGTCACATTGATTCTTGAAGACTGGTTGCCTAGAAGGTAAAGAAGAAACTCTCCAGAGAAGTGGAGAAATCTAAAGGCAAAAAAAAATGACAAACTGGGATAGAAATGGCTTTAGGACACAAAGTTATGCTGGCAGAAAGCAAAAAAACAAGGAGATGATTTTCCAGGAGAGCATATTTACGTTAATTTCAACATTCACACTGTTAACAGTCATCTACCTTGAAGCAGCAGACAACATGACAAAGAGTAGATTCTTGACATGAAATTTTACTTTGTTCATACTGGTCTAAATTGATTTCAGAGAAAAATAAATGAGTTCTATGATGATGTAAAAAGTGAACTGTCAGTCATATTTTCAAAAATATAACTCTCATCTAACATTTTCAAGAGGCAATTTTTTTTCAAACAGAAAATACAAAAATGCTACTATCACATCCAGTATGAGATGCAGTGAAGACTCTTTTTGTGTAGGGAAAAAATGACAACCTAAAACATTGCCAGAATTTGCAATAAAGAAGTTAATGATGAAGGAAAACAGTGAAACCTACAGCAAAAAATACAAAAGGTTTTTTTACCGTCTCTTTAGCGTGGAACTGGATCTGATGAGCTTTTAGTCTTTGAAACTGGAAAAAGAGTGCAAAAAGGGTAAAGGTCTCTGGAGAAGCCATGTGAATGAATGAGAGAGGAACTGAGAAGCCAAGGGCACTCACTCTGGATGCACGCTTTCCTCTGCTTACACAAAGATACCACAGATCTCTGTGCCCCACTGGGGATTGGAGACTGTTTGCAAAAAAAGAGAAAAATAGATTTGAGAGGAATTTGCTTCACTTGTTTTCAATCTATCTTTCTGGAGAATTCTAGATCAAGAAGAAATAAAAATACACCTTCTCAAGTCAGCATTGATTTTTGTTGCAAGGAAGAATAAGATTAGTTTTAAAAGCTTTTTTGTATCCCAAACTTGAGTTTCCATGATTTGATAATTCAAAATATCTAAGTAACATGTGTAAAAGTAACAGTCTGGACTGCAAGTGTCTCTGGTTTTTAAGCACAAGTGAGAAATAAAAAGTTACAGTCTTTCCTACAGTGTCTAAGCAGAGACATGCTTATGTTAGTCCTCTTTTGGACACTCATGTGTCGAAGCCCTGAGAGAAAAAATTTTTGTGATAGCACTCAAAGTAGCTTAATCATGATGGTATCATAATGCCACAGCAGCATAATTTGTAGTCTAAACCTTGAAGTGAATTTTCCTGAGCATTTTCTTCCTGGTGCACATTCCATAGAAGACCACAAGAGGTTTTAACCTCAGAAAGGCATCTTTTAATAAAATGGAAATTAGAATAATTTATTTTCCTTAAAAAAAAATTAAAAAAAGGTGGACAAGACAGAATAGAAATTCAACAAATTTACACAAAAGTCTAGTTTTGTCATCCATGTCTCTGCAAGGAAGGTGTTTTAGTACTTTCAAAGAGACTTTCAGCAGCCTCTGGTCTCCACTCTAATATATGTTTCTTTCTGTCACCTCAAAGGCATGCAGAGGAAAAGCATATCTGCCAACTGCCTTACTAATTTAGCCAGTAGCACCTTAAACTTATTTTGGAGAGGTATTGGAGATCAAAGCAAAAGGGAGGAACAAGGGACTGCAGTTTGAACAGGAGCCAGTAATGGACTCTTGCAGTATCCTGGGGTGCATTAGGAAGGACACTGCCAGCAGGTTGAGAGAGGTGATCCTGCCCCTCTATTCAGCTGTGGTGAGGCCACATGTGGGCTGCTGTGCATAGTTTGGGCTCCTTAGGATAAAAGAGATATGGAGCTGCTGGAGAGGTTCCAGTGGAAGACTACAAGGATGATTAAGGGACTGGAGCGTCTCTCTTATTAGACCTGGCTGAAGTAGCTGGGCTTGTTCAGCCTCATGAAGGAAAGATTGAGAAGGAATATCAACAATGTCTATCAGTACCCAAAGAAGGGGGTCAGAGAATGGAGCCAGGCTCCATTATTTGTAGTCTAAACCTTGAAGTGAATTTCCCTAAGCATTTTCTTCCTGGTGCGCACTCAGTGGAAGACCAGAGAATGGAGCCAGGCTCTGCTCGATAGTGCCAAGCAATAAGTCATGACACAAGGAGCAGGAACTGCTGCACAGGAAGTTCCACCTGAATATGAGGCATCTTTTCTGTGCATGTGCCTGAGCACTGGAAGAGACTGCCCAGACAGGTTGTGGAATCCTGTGGAATGTGCTGGAGGACGACGCTGCTTGAGCAGGGAGGTTGGACCAAATGGCCCATTGTGTCCCCTTCGAACCTTACCAATTTTGTGATGCTGTGATACTGGGCCAAAACAACAAGGTGAAGCCAGTTCATCAAAGGATTATTCCTGTCTACTTGGCTCTGCTTAGACAACTTGAGAAGATATGCCCAGTTTTGCATTTCTTTGTACAAGAAAGTCAAGAATACCAAGGTAATTAAAGAGCATGTATGAGGAGAGGTCAAGAAAATTGAAATCATTCAACATAAAGAGGAGGCTAAGGAATTATCTAATTCAGTCTTTAACTACCTAACAGGTGTTTAAGGAAAGGACAGAGACAGGGCAGAATTTTCTTGAACATTGTGAAAGAACAGCAGGCCATGGACATTGCAACAACGTAAATTTCAGGGAGCTAGAAGGAAAACTATTTCACCACAAGAGTGAGAAAACACTGGAAGAAGTTGCCTGGTGAAGTTGCCAAAGTAACCTTGGCAACACATGCAATTGGTGAAGATTCTATTAAACCTGATCTGAATTCAAAGTCATTTGTGTTTTGAGTATAGATTTGACATCTAGTTTTCATTCCAACTTTTTTGTATTAGCCATTATTGAATGGGAATCAGAAAGGCTTAGGCTGCTGAGGGAAAGAAGATAATTTCCCTTTTATGTTTATGTTCACAGACCCTGTTTGCAATTTTCTGTTGCTTGGTGCTCAAACTTGAAACAAAATATTTCAAAAAATGAACAATTTCATTCAATCCTAATTAAAAATGTTGTGGAGGAGAGAACAGAATAGGAAAAAGAAGTTGAAGTAATATCCTGATGCTTTTATACTTTCATACTCGAGCACAGATAAAACTGTCTTCAAAATATCTTTCATTCATTATTTTAGTCATGATCAGTCTTTTGAAATAATCTACATCTATTTCTTTCTGAGCTGCAGCAATGAAAGAACTGATTTTATTGCTGCAAAGAGCACACCTCACACTAAGTAGAAATGGTATATTTTAAAGGTGCTTCTAACATTACATCACTTTGACTCTTTCTTTTATTATTTTTCATATTACTTTTCTCAGTCAGGGTTCATTCTAAGTTCTTCTAAGTTCTTTCTGGGTATTTTATAACTTTGATAGGCTATTTTCCTGCTTCAATTATTTTTAGACTTTCATGTACATCCCTACTGACCTTTTTTATTCTTTCAGTATTTATTACTACATGACATGCATAACCTTTGGTTATACATTAATTTAGACTTAAACGCTCTCTATTCCCTTCCCTGCATTTTCATCATGTTATTATTCCTCTCAACTCAGCCTGAGAATTTCAGCTTTTACAAGATATGAATTCAGTTATACATACTTGCAAATTCTTTAGTTTCAGTGTGCTGTATTTAGCCAAATTCTATTCATTTCACTAATTCTTAAAAAAATATTGAAATAATATTGCTAAAACTTTTGTCGAACTGTAGGCAAGGATTTATTCTTTAGATTTTGTAGTTTTTAATCCACTTAAACATGAAACTGGATTTTACTGTATAAGGTACAAACGATAGTGTCCATGTCTCGGCTGCAAGACCAAGATGTATTATAAGAAAATTAATTATATCAATAATACTTCCTATATGGTTTGATTTTTACTTATGTATCCCTGAAATAAAATGCTGTTGGTACCTGGGCATAATCTTTGGGCTGAGTTTACAGGGTTTTAGGACTGACACAAGAAAGTCAGCTTTTCCTGACCTGCCTGCAGCTTTGTTTCCCTAGATTTAGCAGTGTTAACAATCTCTCTGAGGGAGCAGGTGGAGTCACTGAGGAGTGATCCCCAGTGCAGCTAACCCCAGTGACGTGGGCATGTGCTGTGCTGCCAGTGTGCCTTTCCTGCTCCCCTTCATGAGGCCAACCAATATCCATGACTCCCTTTGCAGACATTGCCCACAAGGACACAGCAACTCTGATGAGAGGAGATAGAGCAATGGAGATTGACAAAAGTTCAGTTAAGTTCATGTTGTTTTCCCTGGTCCATGTGGCTGAGCAATACTCGGCATGCAGCTTTCGCTCCAGTCCTCTTTGTTCTCCACACAAACCCTTCAGAATTTTAATGTTTGGTCTTCTGTGTCAAATTTGTACTATCACTTTACTTCTTACTTATCCTCTGAAAAGAAGTTACCTCCCTTGCCTTCATTACCTTCTGGGTATATATAAATTGCAAATATGACATATGCGTATTTGAATAGGTTTGTACATATGAATATATTCTTGCACAAAGTAAAAACAGGAAAGAGACCAGATATTCAAAAGTTATATACTTATAAATAGATATTTATGTAGAATGTATATATGTGTGTTTATATATTTACATACATTATACATATATAAAATTTATGCAAATTTCCATATAGAAAAAGTGGTTTGTATTGAGTCCCATGTGTAATGCAAAAATTAGGAAGAAATCTTATGTTTGTGACTAAGCCCTTATGAACAGTCAACGGCTAGAACATAATTTCTCTGCCAGTTCTGTTTCCAAATATTTGTCTCCCACAGTCTGACATGTTCTTTTTATATGCTACCCATATATCTACTAACTTATTTAACTTCAATTAAATCAATTACAAATCCCCAGAGCACCCTAATTAGTGAAATATACTTAACCAAATCTATCAATTATTATTTTGAACATCTCATAATATCACAGCTAGAAAAACACTTAAGTGAAAACTAATTAATTACTATCAACCAAATAAAGCGATCTTTACATCTTAAATACCATCACACACATATAATTAGATAATATATTTTAAATGGGTATATTGCACAGTTGAAAAAAATATTAAGCAAAAGGTAAGTGTTAAATCTCTCTTGCAGTTAAATAATCATTATGAAAAAGCAGGCACTAATATAAAAAAAACCCAATAAACAAAACAATAATAATTGCAATGGATGCAATTGTGTAGGCATTGTGCATGATGTCTCTGCAGGAAATATTTGGGCATGCGAATCAGAAATTCTCTGTCACTGGCAATGTGAAAGAAGGTTTGACCACTCAAAGGACTTGTCATTGGTGATTTCCATCTCTTTGTGATTTTGGGGATAAGATTAACGAGAAATAGAATCTATCTCATATAGAAATGCTCACCCTAAGAATGGGTAGGTTCTTACAGTAGTCAGAGGGATTCCACTCCTATTAACACAGTCTCCCTGATAGATTTGAACACTAAAACCAAAATTGAAATTGTTTTTGTGTTCACTTCTCCACTAGTTCCTTACTAATATTTCTGTTTCCACTCCATTGACCAAAGATAAATGAAGGATCAATATTCTCTGGTCCCAGTGATTTAACGGTGGAAGAAAAGGGAGGGAAGCGGGGACAGAACATGACTTTCAGAGGCAAAAAGAAGTAATTTTCAGTTAAAGAAGTATTTCTATCTCAAAGCCCTGAAAATTCCAGTGGCTTGCAGTTCCAGTCTGTCCTTCCTTACGTACTACCACATCTGCCTAATAGAAAATCCTTTTTTTCCATCAAACCTGTTCCAACCGAAATAACAGGCTATGTCCAGAATGTGCTAATGCAGATGCTGTATAGGGAGATTCTGAAATATTGGTCAAAAGAAACTTCATTCAAATAATGACATTTTCTAGCTTAATTCAAAGTTATTCTCTTCCTTCACCCTCATACCCTGTTTTCCTATGTTAATTTTACATTCCATAAATAAATTTACATAATTATAATTTTTTTTAATATCAATTAAACTTGCAACCTTTTCCCATCTGCACACCTAGCAGATGAAATATAGCATTGAACATTAATTTAGTTACAATCTGGAAACAAATTCTGCCGCTGAGTTGTGCAAAAGAACCATGTGATGTGACATTTGTATGCAAATTTAATAAAATAATTGACAATAACTCACTCAGAGGCAGAGTACTTGGACAATGATAATTGCTTAATTAAAAAAACTGGTGGAGGAAGATAACATTAAAGAAGTACAATATTGTATATGACTATAGACTGATAGGACCTAGGCTCAGACAAGCCTCATATTTCTTTTAACAACTTCCTGTTTATCAGTAGTATTTATCCAAGATGGAGTTAGCACTAGAACTAAATATGTGAGCATGAAATTGAGTCTGAATATGTTACTCATTAGAACTTTTCACCCTTACTTTGAAGGACTGTGAAATAATTTGATTTTATATTTGACAATCTGTAAAAATTATCTGATAATTTTAAAATGAGAATACGTAGCAGAACTGATTTTGTTTCCACTTGCATTAATTTTGCACTGAAGTGATACAGAAGATGAACACTGTATAGGTAATTTGCTGTTTTACATTATACAAGTGTCTTCATCATCTTCACATGAATGAAATAATACCATGTCATAGAGTTTGTCTTATCAGAAACAGTGAAATAAAATTATGGTTAGAAGATGTATATCTAATTGATAAAATTCAATTTATAATTTTCAGAGTTAAAACAAATCCCAGGAAACATGATGATTTTCCTTTTGAACTTTGAGAACAGGCAGTCTGAGACAAAATTTGCAATGAAATGTAAAGCAGAGACAATACCTTGCTAGAAGGAAATTGGATGAAACACGAAACACTTTTGATGAGATAAGCATTGATACATCATGGGTTTTTTTTAGTTAGGGAAATATTAAACAATCATACATTGTTTCAGTCCCTACAAAATCAAAGAACATTTTTTTCCATTGATTTCAGATGTTTTCTGGGCATGGAACTTAACTCTGCTTAATCATATAGTTAAGTTTAAATTTTATTTTTGTGGTAATGGGAACTCTGGAGAAAAAGATAAAAATAAAAGAAAATAAAAGATTTTTTTTCTGCCTGAACAATGCTAAGATGCTTTCAATTTTCCCCATGAGAAGACTTTCTTCATATCTGTCAGTTTCAAACAGCATTCCTGTGCAGCATTATAGACTGTAGTTTCCCTGCACTGAATCATTTATATTTCATACAACATGTCACAGTCCGATCAAAATTGATCAAGAGTGTGGAAGAATCTAAAATCTCCTGCCATTCTCAACTGCTACTCTGAATCCATCATTTGCAAATGTGAAGAAAACACTGGTGTCAGTATACCAAAGGAGGAATCTTACTCTGTTAGCTTCCATGGGAACTGCACATTTTCTAGTGACGTGCCACCTGTATAAATAATGAATGATCATGTGAGGAAATTGTTGTTCTTTACATGGGAACTCACTTGAAAAAATTCTGATGGAGGATAAACCACATTTTTTCTTTACAGTTCTATATAGATGCTATGCTCCTGGCAAAAAGATTGAAATCCTGTAATTTTCCTGTTGTCTTGTCTATTAGAGTATGTATTATGCATTATGCATTATGTAGATGTCTTAATTCAAATTGGATTGGTGGCTATTTCTACTAATTCTCTTAATGATTCACTGAAAATTCAGTCCAATTCTTTTTCCATTCAATGCTCCCTATCTCAAAAAAGAAAATAGAAATAAAAGTAAAAGTATATATAAGTACCAGAATGTATTTAAGTCTAGGAGGATGGTTATTCAAGACTTCTTGACTCTTGGTAAAGCTGAGCTATTCTTACTGATTTGATGATGACCAACAGAAATCAGGAATTCATAGTATGGCGGTTCCAAGTTGGCTATGAAATTATGTGTAATAGAGAAAATGGTAAAAATATTGAGCTTGCTGTTTAAAAGGAAATAACTTGATAGAAAAAGAAGGACAGGCTAATAAACAACTAGGGCAGCATGTGAAAGCATTGTGAAATCTCTGAGAAAATCGGTTATGTGATTTTTCCAGTTTATCGACATTAAAGTATGTTTATAGATATAATCAATCAGGAATTATACAAAATCTGGAGTAAGATTAAAAAAAATGAACATTTCACAATTTCTAAGGAAATCAGGAGCCAAAAAGAGTGTGAGAAATTTTAAGGAATTGTAAAAAAAGTGGAGTAAACAAAGCAATATGATGTTGACACATGCACAATTACATGAAAATCTGATGCCTTCATGTAGATTATGCAAGAACAATTTTAAAATTAAGAGAGAGGCAAATGGATATAAAATAGTTAAAATAATCTTTTTATTCTTAACAGTTGAATTCCAATCCTTTCCAGAAGTTTAAATGAAGGGTGAACTTTTATGGAGAATGTAAAAAATCAAAAAAGTTTAACAACTAGGCATGACCACCATACAGATTGTCCAGAGTATTGTTGCAAGAAAAAAAGAAAAACAAAAAACAGCCGAAGAGTTTTGTAGTCAAATGAAAGTCATGATAAAACTGTGTGGATGAGTTAAACACAATATTATTTTAAATGAGTCATAGGCCAGGCAATAATCCACAACTGAATAATCAAAGTACACAATCAGAAGTTTGAGAATTTCAATATTTCACTCAGTCCACCCGTCTGTTCAAGGCCAGATTAACTATGTGTTGTGTCACCCTGATAGATATTTTGTCAACATGTTACTAAAGACAGCCAGTTGTGGAAATGCCGGGCAATCCATCCCAGTGCTTCACTATAGTT
This sequence comes from Cinnycerthia olivascens, assembly GCA_035048155.1. Taxonomy (NCBI): domain Eukaryota; kingdom Metazoa; phylum Chordata; class Aves; order Passeriformes; family Certhiidae; genus Cinnycerthia; species Cinnycerthia olivascens. The sequence continues at coordinate 91,686,821 of JAWWMU010000153.1, read as the reverse complement.
CTTGCTATAATATTTTCCTTCATATCTGAACTAAATCTTTCTTGCTGAAATATGTACCCATGAATTTTGTACTATTCATCATGATTATGAAGAAGAGATTATTCTTTTCTCTCCTCAATAATCCTTTTCTTTTTGTTTTTGCATACTTGAAATCTATTGCCTTATTTCCTATTCTCTACCCCTCTTGATGCTAAACAAAAGAAATTAATTCCATTTTCTACCACAGAGCACATTTTCAAGACATCTTGAATGTTGTCATTGCTCATGATGTCAAGAAATCTACATCTTTCCTGGAATACTCTTTTCCTTTTGCTTTAACTGGTAAAAGCATTGTCTTGCATCATATATTTTTTAGGCTAAACTAGTAGGCCGTACAACCTAGAATGATATTAAGGAAATTGTCCACTTTGTGTGTTTTTCTGCATAATGTGTCTAGTTCAGACCTATCTTGTCCTCCACTAGACCTAGACCTAATTTTCTGCATGAGTCCTGGTCATAGAGTCATAGAATGTCCTGAATTGGAAGGGACAACGCTCACTGAAATCCAGTTCCTGGCCCTGCACAGGACAGCCCCAAGAGTCACAACAAGTGCCTGTGAGCGTTGTCCAAATCTTTCTTGAGCTCTGTCAGGTTTGCTGTGACCACTGCCCTGGGGAGCTGTTCCTGTGCTCAACTAGCCCCTGGGTAAGAAAACTTTTCCTAATATCTAACCTAAATCTCCTCTGACACAACTTCAGGCCATTCCCTCATGTCCTGTCACTGTCCCCACAGAGCAGAGCTCAGTGCCTGCCCCTCCTGTTCCCCTCACAGGAAGCTGTAACTGCAGT
>JAWWMU010000153.1:91674137-91685894 GCA_035048155.1 Cinnycerthia olivascens | reverse complement strand
CTGTTCCCCTCACAGGAAGCTGTAACTGCAGTGAGGTCTCCCCTCAGTCTCCTCCAGGCTGAACAGACCAAGTGCCCCCACCTGCTCCTCATCAGCTTCCCCTCAAGCCCCTTGATCACCTTCATAGATTTCCATTGGACATTTTCTAATGGTTTAATATCTTTCTTACATTGTGGCACCCAAAATTGCCACCCAGCACTCGAAGTGAGGCTGCCCCAGCTCAGAGCAGAGCAGAACAATCCCCTCCCTTGCCCAGGTGGCCATGCTGGGTCTGATGCTCCCCAGGACAGGGTTGGCCCTCCTGGCTGCTGGGGCACTGATGATTTATATTCAACTTTCAATCAGCCAGGACCCCCAGGTCACTTTCCACAGTGCTGCTCTCCAGCATCTTGCCTCCAGTCTGTATGAACAACTGGTCAGCTGTTCCTGTTTGTATATTCAACTGCTCCTGACTAGGATCCTTACACATAACCCCACTGGATAGTACCATGGTTGTACACTGAACAGTCTTCTAATTTGTTAGAACAACATTGAATTCAGTGAAAATATACTGGTATAATGAAAAATAAGGTGTGTCTTTATTACACTGAATATTTGTCTATTCCCAGAAACCAGAGCGGATCTCTTTAGGATCTCACACAGTAGATCCTACAAGGCACAGTTCCCCAAACAGTTTGTATACACCTTCTAATCCTTTCACTCAGTTACTCATAAGAGTGTCATCTTAAAAAATATCAAAAAGTTTTATTATATTCAAGACATAACTTGCCTACTTTTCCTTTTATCCAAAAGGGCTGGAAGACTGTCACAGGAGGACATCTGACTGGGTTGACGTATTTAGTTCATAACAAATCCCCACTGGCCATTACTCATCTCCTTACTCTGCCTTAAGTATTTCAAAACAGTTTGATTGCTTTTGCTCTTCAGCTGATATATACAGAGTCAGATTATATAAGCGTACCCAGAAACTCAGATAAGCATTTGATTTACTTTAATACTACTGCTACATAAAAATGGATTGGCCAAGACAGACAACCTCATAGATGCAGCATTTTGGTTTTAGATCCTTGACATCTTTTGCATTGCTCTCATGGTTAAACTGATCAACATTAAATCATACACTTATTAATTTTTCAACTTCCTTTAAAATCTCTGATCCTTAAGGCAAAACATGTAAAAATTCTTTCATAACAATAGTAGTTGCATCATATATGTGTGTGTGTATATATAAATGTATATATAAAGTATGAGAGCAATCCCATTTTATTTTCTTCTGAATTAAGAAAATGCTTACCAGAAATTGTACCAGAGCTGTGTTAGATTTCAGTGTTACTTAGTCAGTTGCAGCCATTTCCAAAACCAGACTTGTGTTCAGTCTTGATATCACTTTCAAAAGGATTCAGGAAAAATGAAACATTGCACCTCAGTGACACAGAAATGCTAAGTTTAAAGTCTATCTATTTCTGAGACTGGTGTGGTCTTTTTCATGGATCTCACACTGTAATTGTAATGGCTAGGCTCTTGTAGTGGAAGGCTTTGTAACAATTCTGTGCCCAGGCAAGATCTTCAGCATTAGATCTGTGTATTTATTGCTGTAAAAGAACTAAGATGAGGATGATTTACCTCATACTTAGGCAGAGAAGTTGATTCTTTTTTTTTTTTAATAACATTTATAATCCCATTCATATATGAGTAACATATTCCCAGGTCAACCTATTTTGTCCTGATATTAGTTTTGAAATATTTATAAGTACATACAATACTGAAGAGATAGCTGTATGGATTTGGGGTTTAAAATTTTAATTTACTGAAATCCTACGTAAAAGGTCATCATGCTGTTAAGAAGCTGGTATTTGCATGTGTTTGTTTCAGCAATACACCTTCACAAACCCGTCAGTCACAGACTGGACAGAATACACTCTGGCAAAATTTCAGTGCAGCTAGAGAGCCAATGTTTAAAAAAACCCAGTAGTATATTGTGAAAGTTTTTCCAAGTAAGAGGTCAGTAATAATGCATAGCTAAATGGAAGTCTGTCAGATTATCTGCAATAAAAAAATGCTTAGCAACCCCCAAATTAACGTGTGCAGAATATAAATTTTGATCCAGCAATCTACAAGATGTTAGTGCCGCTGAAATATTAAATTAAATAATTTATTGACTTTTACTTCTAAACTATTTCCTTGTGAATATAATTTAGAAGAGAATATTATTCCATGTACATAAGCCATCAACAGAAGAAAATACTAGTATCTGTAAAATCTATTACCACCACCTCATTGCAATTTCCTTGAGGTTTTTGAAATTTTTTTCCTATCCATTGCCTAACATTTTTGAGAAAAAGAAACAAATTATGATCAATTAACCTGAGTCTCAAGACAGATCTATTAAATTTTTGTACTGGTATAACTCCCCAAAATAATTTATAAATGTAACTTCTGCTTTGGAGTTTCCTTGAGAATGGAGACAATGGTCTGCTTTTTAAGTGTGGTCTGCGGTTAAATCTTTTAGAGATTATGAAGCATTTTACTGTGATCATGAAGAAGCTGACACATCATATGAATATGATAGACAAACAATATATTAAAAAAACTGAACAAAAGCACCTTTTAACTGGTTGGGAGTAATACAGAAAAATAAGAATTATAATTCCAGTTGAATCACTCAGTATTACAAGAAGTATGGCTTGGGCAATCACATTTGCAGGCAATTTCAGACTATATCTATTACAGCAATGTGGTCTAAGCTGTGATTTGGGGCCAGACTTTTTAAGGCCGTGTGACTGAAGTGTCAACTTTCAGCTCTGTGGAGGTGTCTTACATGGTAGAAGTCATTCATGTCCACTCTGCTCTAGATGCTCTTCAATACAGCAGCACACCCCCTGCAATTTAAATGAGCATATTCAGGGGCCTAATTTAATTCAGATAGAAATGAACAAGAAAAGAACAGATTAAGCAGTACTTGACCTCTCTGCATCATCAGGATCAGCTGTAACATTTCCATCCAGACCAACAAAAAATATTTCAGACTAATTTTTCCAAATTACTGTGAAAACCTATACAAATACACAGGATATTTAGTCTTGTAATGGTGTTTTAAGGTCATGCATTTATTTCTGGGCATATTTTTAACATGTAAAGAACTGATATCAGAAAGTATTATTTACAATCTTCTCTGTGCAGTTGAAAGTTACTGGACCCTCTTCAAAACTCTGTCATAAATGAGTCTCACCCAATATGATTTATTAGTGTAAATAATTACAAAATGATTGCTAAGTGCTCTAAAAGGTTTACTAACCTAGAGAAAAACAAAATATTTGTCACTTAAAAGGAGTTAAGATTTTAAGGGTAAGGCAGGGATCTCTTCTTGCCCCCCAAACAACTACTTCCATCCATAATACTATCCACACTACTTTTCACATCATTCTTTTAAACAAGAATTGGCTTCCATTGTGTGATATGCCCTTATCTCCATTTGTTCTCACTCAGCTTTTACTCCTTCCTCTGCATCAGCTGTGGAGGTCATCCCAACCTGGCTAGTGAGCTGAAATAGCAGGACTCAGCAGGCACAGATGACAGGGCAGTAAAAAGCCATTTCACTTTCCCCATTAACCTGTCTCTTCCATTCCAGCAGGGTTCCCTCTGCAACAAATAGCTGTTAAAAAAGACAGCTATGATGGACTCAACAGTAATAATTTTGGTTAATCCACATAGAGGAGAGGTTGTGGCCTAGTCTGGGGTGTGGAAGATCTTTGCTTCAGCAGCACTGCATGAAAAGGAATATTTAACACTGGAAGCTAGATACGAGGGATATGAAAAGAAATTATCTAATTCACTAACCCATAATAAGGAATCCTCTGTGTCACGGATATTTGCATCATCTCCCTCTCACATACGTAATGCTTCATTAAACGTTCATGCCACCATCACATTTTGTTAAATTGATTTATGCTCAAGGCCATCTATATACATAATTATTTAACTATTAAAATGGTAAAATACAACCTTTTTATTATACTGAGTAACTTTATCTCTTATTACATAAAGATGCAAATAAAAAATCTGTTTTCCTATAGCTAATAAAAGTACAAGATACCCAATAGCAGACAAGAAGACAGAAATCAGAATCAGTTACAAATCTGTAAGCAAATATCACAGCCTGAAGTTTTGCTAATCAGGTATTACAAGCTAAATAAACTTTCGCCTTTGCTTTCCATTGATACTGCTTGCTTTCTTTGTAATCAGTTAGAAAAAAAATGTGGAAAGAAATTTTTGTTATGGGTAATAACATTACCAAACCTACTATGCACTAATGAACAGACTCTGACTTGCACAAGGAAGAAATTTTGTTCAACAGTGGCAACATGGTTTATAGCATAGAATCTGCTGGAAAAGGATTTTCTTCAGTCTGTCTGTATTTTGTCCTTTCTCCTGTGGTAAACTGTTAGTGAGAGGATTTTAACTTCTGAGTCTTTAGTTGTGCCAGAGTATGTGAGCCATACAGATGGTGGGGACAAAGACACCTCTATCATGTTGGCTTGTTGCAAGACATCCAAAAGCAATCCATCTGGGGCATGCAAGAGAGGTTGCAAGATCTGGGCTTCCTCAGTAGAAAAAGATCTTAATATATTGCCTGGAACAACACAAGGGGAGATGTAGTGAAAACAGTCTCCAGAGTGTGGCACGGTGACGGGGAGAGGCAGATAACAAAGCTTAGACACAGAGGAGGAAAGGCTTTTTCATGGTGAGATTGGCCAAACCTCCTCACAGGCTGCTCAGAGAGTCAGTGCATTCTCCATCTCCGCAGGCATTTGGAATGAGGCAGGATGACTCTGAGCTGAGCAGGGTGCTCTCACTCAGCTGTGCTTTGAGAAGCTACAGACTTCCAGAGTTCCTTATAACATACCTGGTTTCTTCATTCCAGGGAAAGATGACCCTGGCTGCAAAGCTGAAGACAGCATGATTTTATCCTTTGTCAGAGCTGAATTCTCATATTGCCCATCTCTGTGCAAGCAAAAGGAAAGGTAATGTTCAAGTTTAGGTTCTTGTTGGCTGCTGCAGGAAAGGCAACAGATGCCAGCAGCCCATGGAAAGTCCAGGACAAAGCACAGCTTTTAGCAGCTCTTTTGTTGCCCTAAAACAGCATTTTTGAACTTCTACTAAGCTGATGTTTTTCTTTGAAAAACATCTACTCTACTGAAGTGACACCTGCTCAATTAATCTTGTAGAGAGAAGGTGGCTTTTCTAATTTCTTTAATCTATAGCAGTAGCTATGACCCCAGCCAAATATGCTATTTATTCTGCTGTCATTTCCCTTCTAATTTGGAACCTTAAATTATGCCACACGCCCAGAGATTTTTTTTAAAGCTTCATAAAAGACTGTGATTATTGGGTAACAGTATTGGGCAAAAAAAACATACATACATACATACAACTGAATCCAGATTATTTTCCTAGTAATGGTAGGAGAAAGCAAGACTATAATAAGGAAGAAAATAATTCATTGCCTAACATACAGTCTGATGAGAAGTGTAAATTTGAAGGGTGAGGTCAGGAAGGGTGGACTGAAATTGTAGGAATTCACATATTGACATTGTTTATTTGTATTATATATATTTATATATATGTGTATGTTTGCATATATATGTATATATTGTGTATGTGTGGAAATATATAAATATTTTCATCTCTATAATATTTATAAAGATGAAAATATTTCCCCTTTACAAACTGCACCCAGGAAAGATAGGTACAGAGGAAGACCAGGTGCATAATGATGAGAGGCAAGGAAGAGTGGGCAAAAAAGGGAAAATGTGAAAACTAAAAACACTGTTACAAATGACAATGATGAACCCAAATTCTCAATTTAATATAGCTTTCTTTATCCTCTTTCTTCTAAAAACAAAACAATATAAAGAACTATATATGAATTTTTGTAGGACTAAGTTACCAGCGAAAATTAATGAGATGATAATCAGGTTTTAATTTAGAAACTCTCCTCTCAAGAGAAGAAAATCTTGTTTGCAATGAATTTGGGTGGTAAGTGGGGGAAAAGTTATTTGCTGGTGTTTGCACCCAGTACTCAGAGGTCTCATGAGCCACAAATCTGATTTGTTGTAATTGCAGTGGGAGATGTTAACTGCTTTGTGGGACTGGATTCTCTCAGTGTGATATTTATAAAACAGTATCTTTGATATAAAAAAAATAAATTCTTAACTATCTAAATAATCAGAAAGTCCTAAAAGACTAAAAGTAAGACACAAATAACGTTAACTGATAATATCTAGGCTTATAGATGGCATAGATATATAGTAGTATATTTAGGCTCTGGAAAGGCAGTGTTTTTCTTGCCAGAAGAATAGTTTATAAAATTCATTGAGTCATTGACTTCTGAGAAAGATGCTCAGTTCTCATTAATAATGTACCCTGAGGGTTAATTTTATCAAACAACTCTTCTCAACCCAGTGGTAGTTGCTTCCTATTTAGTAATGTCTTCTTCAATGCTAAGAATTTAAAAAATAATTAATTGCTTTGGGACATCATAGATATAAACACTTTGAAATTAGGTAGAGTTTATTTTTTTTTAAAAATAAGTAAATAAATAAATGAATAAATAAATAAATGCACTTGTTTTTTCCTGTGAGTTCAAGGGTTGAAAAACTGCCCTTATAATTTCTACACATTTTAATTTGAAGTGATTCTTTAAGTATGATGAGCTGAAGAACATCTCCAATAATCTTTGAGGAGGAGAAGATAGTACCAAAAATCTCATCAACAGAGTTCTATCCATCCATCAATTTCTGTCTCCATATATAGAAATAATATGAAAAGGGGAGAAACAGTCAATTTATCCAATCATCCAGATGCCCCACCTACCCTGCTTCCTCCAGTTTACATAACAGTAACTCCTGCTCCTTCAAATGCTCATATAACCTTCCCTGTGTCTGTCTTCAGGCCTTGAATTTCTAGTCAAGACTAGTTATTTCTACAAAGATTTTTACTTTACGCTGTTTTTCCTCTGGGCATATTTCTGTTATCAAGGAGGAGAAAGATGCCAGACTATACAAAAAAATGATGTTGGTTTTTCCTATGTGCTTCCTGATGTTATTTTTCTTTGTCTGTTACAGCTAGCCAAGGATTCATAAACAGGGAAGAATTCAGAACTTTTCTGTCTCCTTGTTTCAAAGTTTCCCCAGAATGTACCAACTTTCATAGCAGTGTTTTTATGCAGGTGATGGTGACAGTGGTATCCATAGAACAAGTAGCTATAGAGATAATATTCAGAAAGATCAAAGGTTTATGTTGAAATATCACAGTGATACTGGTTGAAGGTTTTCGCAGAACATGTGTTCTTTTATTCTCCCAAACATGGCACCACCACAGGAACTTTACAAAAATTACTAAAATGAGTTTTCCAGAACAGTGTCTCCAAGAAAGCATATTGTAAAGGGTCTTGTAATATGAGCAGAGGAGAACGTGGTTTTTTTGCAGTGACATCATTACTAACACATCATTATATGCTCTTGAATTGTTCTGATGTGATGCTTGAGAAGAAACATACAGGTAATAATATTTGAAAATGCATTAAAGAATATTATGTGCATACAAACAGCAATTTAAATTATAAGAAGTTCAAGAACTGTGAATGTTGTAGCTCTATTGTTGCTGCTTTCTCCAGTAGTATTCATCACCGAGTTGAAATTTGTTTCAGATCATGATAGAATAACTTTAGAAAAAAGTAGGAAAAAGAGAAGCAAAAAGGGTTTCATAAGTAGGAAAAAGGATGATCGTGAACTTCAGACAGGAGCTGAACATGAATAATTAAATACAGCATCTACTTATGAAACCTAGGGACATCTGAATAAGTTCATGTTTTTAAAAAGATTGAATAGAATTAATGTTTTAACTTATATCCTTTCTTTGAAATTTGATAAAACAGTAAGAATCTTACAGAATAAAAATTACCATTGAATGCTCTGAATTTTACCCTGATCAGCACTAGCAGTACATGACTGTGCCATAGGATTAATTTGCATCAGCTAAAACAATAAATGCATTCCAGTGCTTTTGCAAATGTCAATTCATATAAATCAGGCAAATTTTTTCCATCTGATACTATATATTTAAGCCCCTGAAAGGCTATTCAGAGGATCTTAATTGCATCTTTACTTAAGGGGATGTAATTTATATTTATAAACAAAAATTTATAAAACCTAACAAATATTTATGAAAAGATATATTTAAACATTTTGAAGGTTAAGAGTTTTAATTCAGAGTCAAAACTGTCATTTTGTCATGATTTCACTATGCATACCACAATATTATTTATTTCAAAGTGAAGTTGATTTTATGCTTTACTTGCACTTTTAATGTTTTAATTCCATTGAATTATAGTTCTTTTTCCAAAATTATTTTGTTAGGGGTGGTTTTATTAATCCCGACCACATAGTGAGGCTTCTATGAACCGTTCATCTTTTGATTTCTTGTCTTTATTTTCTTAAAAGACTAGTTAGAAAATAGAACCATGCAAGAATAGAGCTATTTTTGAAATGTCCCCTGCTTTATCATAATGAAGGATGTTCTCTATTTGAACCAGTGAAGACTAATAATACTCATAATATCTCAGCACAGAATGATATACAGCTGCTGTGTGACTATTGGTAAACCAAATTTTAACCTATTACAAGAATCTGCAGGGAAAGCTGTGAAGTCCACATCATCTACTGTAGGTATTGCTATCTAACTTAGAAGTCAGGAGCCAATGGAGCACCCTGCAGATTTATCCTCATAAAACTCATAACAGTCTTAAAAATAACTGTTTTTAAAGAAATTTGTTATATATGAATGCAGTGTACTATTTATTAGAATGAGAAGCATGATCTCCCTAGAGAAACAAGTGCAATAATTTCCCAGACTGAGTTTGATTTTTATAAGCTGAAATCACTTGTTAGCTATATAAGGGAATATCAATGAAGAGGTACAAAAAAAACCCAGAAAAACAAAAGCCATTTAAGAAAAGATTACCATGATCAATTCACCTGAGTAATTTTTTGCTGGAGATGGCTTTTAGTGCTTATAACTCTCCTGGATCACAAATCATGCCAGTAATTGACAGCTTAATTCTCACACATGAGAAAATTTCTTTGACTCTGAGTTCTCTGATGACTGTTCCCTTCAGTAGTACTGCAAAGGAGAGGGAATCTTTACTGCTTTCAGTTCCCCTGCCATCCAAAAACCATGGTTGAGGGCTGGGAACTATACCTGTTGCCTTTTATAGACTATTCTTCAAAATGAGGATGACCCAGGAAATCAATTGTTTAAGAGTACTATGTAAAAGTTGTCAAGTTCTTTCAAAAAATTAGTTCTATATTAAGTAGATAATCCTGTTTTTACAATTCATTTTTATAACAATAGAATTATCAATTGTGTGCCTGAGTGATGGAGTAACACCCCCCTGTGTGATATGGTGTCAACATAGAATAAAATGTAGTCTGTCTGTGAAATACCAGAGAGAATTTGAATTGGTACTGCAGTCTGTGTGTCACCTGGGAAATAAAAAAAGAATAAAAATTGTTCTTGGAGTCCTTCTGCTTTTAAGACAGGTAAAGTGTTTTCGGCCTGCTTGTGTTATTTTTTTATTTCGCTGAAATGGAGCACATAATTGCAATAATATGAGCACTGATGGAAAGAATGTTCGTCTGACCTTGGTGCTTTTGCTTTGGGTATAACATGGACTTTCCTTGTTCTGCTTTCTTACATGCTCCTTAAAAATATGGAGTGGAAGAGTCTAAACCCTACTTTAAAATTCAATTGGAAAATTTAGAATTTGGGTACTTAAATGAAAATAAACCAACCAGAAAATGTTTGTAACTAGTTGTAATTTTGAAAGTATGACAGTAAATCTAGGTACTTTTATCTAGGGCAACAAAACTGTCTTTCCATATACAGAGAAAAAGGACTCCAGCTGCACTTAAGTCCTTGAAACACTGCAGTACAGCAGGCAATCCCAAATTCCACAGACAGTACAGAACAAGGCAGGAATACTTATTTCATTTGAAGCCAGAGATAGTGGTGAATATCTCCTGTATAACAGTTTTATATGAATATTTTAAATTTCCTGCTGTTTCATTAACCAATAGGCTGTTGCACAGAGGCTTATATGTTGCCTAAACTATTTAAGTTCTACAGTTGAGAGAAAAGGGTTAATTGATGAGAGAGACAAACCAACCCAGAGTCATTTAGTGGGCAGGTTTTCATAAAAGGAGGTGAAAATAAAGTATATTTCTACCTAGTGTAATTCTACTGTTTTTATGAAAAAGAGCAAAATATATAAATTGCATCACTGAATATCAGTGGGAATCTGTGAAAGCCTTAGTAGTGATATTTGACTGTCCATAGCAGCAGTTTGCCCTAATGTCTGCCAGAATGTCACTAGGAGTCTGATGAGATGCAAAGCAGCATTTACTTGAGTGAGAGCTAATTTATGGTGAATGAAGCTTAATTCGTCCATTAGTTCATGGCAAATAGTCACTGCTGAAAGTCTTTTAAACTTTTAAAAAGGACACTAAAGTGTTGGAAATGTGAACTCCAGAGTAAGTTATTCATTCTAACATTTTAAATCCCTTCTTTACTTTTTCTTTGGGAGTGAATAAAATAAAATTCCAGTGTTTCAGGAACTCTTTTCACCATAATAAAGATGGTAAAAGATTTCCACTATATTTGGAAAAGGAAGAAAAAGTAGAAGGAAAGGGGTATTCTGTGAAATTCAATTAGTCACAGGAATATGATCGTGGTTCCTAGAAGACCAAAAGGTAGGTTCATACAGTGTGAAGACAGAGAAATAGATAGGAAATAGATTACAGAAGGTATATTTTTTAATCTCTACACTAAGGACAAGCAGGCAAACCCGTAATAGTCCAAATATTGGCCAAAGTAATATTGGCCAAAAAAAAAGATCTAGAAATATTGTTCCTATTTGGGGTTATTTCTAATACTTGTTTTTTTAGTACAAATTCACTGTTAGAGGCACTTTTGCCCAGCTAAGGAAATTTTTTTAAACAGAAGGAAGAATAGTGAACTGAAGAAAAAATATTTGACCAGAGAAAGGGACATCAGACAAGGGACAGAAAAAGAATACTAAATCTTACATTGTCACATGCCAGGTGATGCTCTCTGCACATTTTATCCATAGTTCTTGTAATGTAAAAAAATAGAAATCGGGATATCAATTTCTCTAAGACACTTAGATATCCTCATTTTCCCCATAATTTTCTTTCTCAACACCATCTTTTGGCATGAAGTCTGGTTACACTACACTGTCTCAGAGAATCCCGGAAAATATTTTCTTTATTACACCGTTCTGTTCTAGAGTTACTGTCAGAAAAAAAATTCATCCTCACCCTCCCAAGATTGTAATTATGGCTCATTGTACTACTATATTGTTCATCAGATACACCTAATTTCATTTCTGTCCTGTATCACAGTTAGTAGCTTGATTTTGGCATGCTGCTTTGGTGGTATTAATAGATTGGTTCCTTTTGATCAAGGCCATTTCCCACTCTGTGGTGTTTGTTGATTTCTAAGGAGTTCTGCACAGTGGCATGTGTGAGCCTTTTGCTACCTGGCACAGTTCAGGTGTTCAAGTATTCAGTGTTCAGGCTTCCCCTGTGTAACCACTGCTTGTCAGCAGGGCAGGAAAAAGAAATACTGTGAATGGTGGGGATGAGCACTATGGATACACTAGAGACCAGTGGGGAAAGT
>JAWWMU010000153.1:91645223-91674037 GCA_035048155.1 Cinnycerthia olivascens | reverse complement strand
GGGGAAAGTTTCAGAAGATATGCAAGTATTTTTTGTTTTTTGTATTTTGTTTTTTATTTGGGGGGTGGGGGGGTGGAAGAGTGTGTGGATTATTTTTGTTTTGTTTTTACTCTTTGATCTTTTAAAATAACACATAAAGAAGGTTTAGAGGGGATGAAAATACGACACCTTGGTTTTGGCAAAGATCTATTTGGAAGAGAAAGAAACATTATCAGATGAGTGGTTGTCTTTTCACTTATTTGCCATGTTCTTTCACTACTTTTCCCTGTCCTTTCACTTCTTTGCCATGTTCCTTCTTCTGTTTTGCAGGTTCAGAGAAAAATAAGTTTAACAACCAGGTTGTGTTCTGCTTGCATTTGCTTCAAGCAATGTACCATTTGTTTCAAACTAAAAACTCTCCTTACAAATTTGTTATTTTTTTCTTTGAATGCCTCACCACTGTTTAAATTGGGTTGTTTTCCTCCCAATTTGCTCACATTTTTCTTTTTACGATCATATTTTATGACTTTTTAAAATATTTGTATCCTTTAGGACCCACTATCATCTAAGCTTTTGCTTTTTTCTCTTTAAATATATGTTAAGGAGTTCCTTTTTATATCTTTTGTTTTTCATTCATCCCCTTATTAAGGCTATTTAAATTCAAAGCTCTTCAGTACATTTCAGATTTTCTTTCTTATGGGATACAAGCCATATTCCCTGCTGCATTTTCCCTAAGAATTTTTTGACCTTTGAAGCTGCAGTTCAGAATAAGATAATCAGGCATCTCCTGCTTTGGGATACAGAAGTTATATTCCACCATACTTATGACATCTAGGTAGTCAGCTTCTTCGTGTCCACTGAATCAGATCGTGCAGTTGCTGAATATTAATAGTGGAATTTAGTTATTCAGAGCTGTTGGTGCTTAGCCCATTGTGCTGCATACAGCCAGAGGATGAACTTTGTCATGGTAATTAGGGTCCACACCGTGTGCAAATTACCCATAGATAGGTCAAAGCACCTTAAAAAATGCCCCAATTTGCCCTAACTGATAAATACTTTCCAAGGGAACATATCTGAATCCACTTAAGGCTGTTCATGCAGTCTCCTACCCTTCACTATCACCATGGCTACTTCTGCTCAGCAGCAGAGGGTGTGCTGCAAGCTGGCTGTGTCAGTGCTTCAGCTGCAGCATCACTCCTATTTCAGGGTGTGGAGGCAGAATGAAAGAAAGAGTTTGAGGATATCATAGACATTTCCTGTTGGCTTTGCACATCGGCTGTTCAAAGAGCTGTATTTGGCTGGGTATAGATAATAGGGGGGGAAAAGTGTTGATTTTTGATCTATTTTGAGGTGCTTTTATACACTTTCCCTAAGCTGCTGTTTACATAGACATAAAGTAAATGTACAAATAATCCAGTTCATATATGTAATTCTGTTCAGGTGACATGACTGCCCAAATAAGCAAGGACTGACATGAATATTTTATTTTTGTCTGTGCAAACCAATTCTTCTTTTTTTATTTTTCTTTTTTTTTTTTTAATAGGAAAAACTAAAGTAATCTCAGTCTTTTTTGCCTTTCTGGAAATAGTGCTGTGGAACAATATTAGAGAATCAAATACAGGACAGAAATTATTTTATTACCATTACTTATTTATTGGCTGCATACATGGAAAACCTGCTGTGAATATCAGTCCTGTAGTGACAGCCTTATAGTGGGCTTATTTGTATATTGAGCACTAAGAGCCTTTGGGCAGGCTTTTAAAACTGATTTTGACACTGGAACAAGCAAATAGCCACCAAAGTGCACCAGGTAGGCAACAGTAACATACTCAGAGCTGGCACTCATCTCCCTGCATGCCTAAGCTCCCTAAGGCATCTGTGACTCTACAGCTGGCATTTTCACAGAAGCCTAACTATTGCTGCCAACAAATGAGCTGTTGAGAGCCCTAGCACGAGTAGAAAACCTCAGGGCCTTGGGAACAAGATTTGTAATGTAGGCAGGAGAATTTCTATCTTGCCATTAATGTCCAATTTCCTAAGTGTCCTCTGAGGCTGCTGAAGAGAGGTTACTTGTAATGAGCAGAATAGACAAATGAGATAGACTGCCCAGAAACCTCCTACTGTCCTGGCACATAGGATGTGTGCCTGAAATCTTACATCTCCTCACAAAACATATGCGGTATGTACATGGGAAAGAGCAGATTACATGATGGGTCGTGTGCCAGGGCTAAGATGCTACGGTGGAAAACAGTAGAGATACAACATCCTTCTGTGTCCTGCCAGCTCATCTCTTCTTCTCTGGCAGCTTGTGCACATCTGAGCCTGCCATGGCACTGCTGATAGATTCAGGCATTGTGGAAGAACTGGATACTCTGATAAGACAGCGCCAGAGTGAAGCCTGAAGTGAGGACTGTGCTCAGTTTATGTGCTTTGCTCAACTTCTGAAGTTCAATGAAGTCCATGATTTTTAGAATTAGTAGCAGAAATCTTATCTCATCTTGTTTTTCTTCCACAGATATGTTATCTGAATTGAGGGAAGTAGTCCTATTTGGTATGTCATCTTGCTCCTTGTTTGGTTGTTATTATAGCAGCATTTAGCTACTGCCTTGTGGAAATATCTATTTTGGGGAGCATTACACCACAGCACCCATGTGAGGATGCAGTGATTCCTAATTCGTACTTGGGAGTCACTGCCTTGAATGTAGCAACATGCCAATTTTCTTCCCTTACTCTGCCATGTCCATCTTTGCTTCCTTTTTGGTTTTGAGGATGTCCCTTGCAATTTTCAAGGATTATTTTTATATTATTCAACAGATTCTAGCAGTCAACCAGACACAACAAGTGCTATTGATTATCTTATTTTCTCTCTCCATGGAGATAACTTTTTCCATCTATTTCTGGATTTTTCCAGAGACTTGCTAGTTTTTCAAAGCTGATATTGGGCAGCATTTTAGCTGATGGTCCTGTAGCAGCAGTTGAATGGGTATTCTTATACTGAGGCCTTCTATCCAAGGTATAAAATGTTCATTCAGTGAGTCTGCAAAAATAATTCATAATGTTATTTAAATGGTATTTTCAGCCCATGAATAAAATATCTCATCATGCAAATATAAATATTTTAGTATTTTTTAAAAATCAGACTTTGACCCAAAAGCAACAATTCCTACAAAGATGTACATTTAAAAATTCTTAAATTATTGACTTAAATTTTAATTTTAAGAGATACTGTAGATGTAACAAAAAAACCCAAAAACCAACAAACAAACAAAAAAAACCCAAAAAGGAAATAAAAAAGAAGAAGAAAAAAGAGCCTAAGTGAATATGTTCACTATTACTCATTCAATTTTAAAAAAAGAACAATTTTTCTTATGTTTGTGTTTAAAGCAATCAAACAAACACACCCTGATTCAAATCTAGGAACTGGAATGTCAATTTGTAGCCTGCAGCACATTTCTATAATTGATTTATGAACCTCTGAATTTCACCTGTAAAAGGACTTTGTGGTATGACATATTCTTCCTCTGCCCTTCTTTTTTTCCCCTCATTTCCTCAGAATTATCTTATATTCAATTTAGACTCTTTTCAGCAGGGGATTTTGCATATGAATTTTGCACAGCTTTAAAACCTTCCTTTCTCTGATGCATATTTCATGATTTTCTTGTTCTCAAAACCCCATCCTTCTTCACAAGAAGGCCTGAGCACAAACTACAAGCCCCCGTCGTATAGGTATATAAAAATAAAATAGTGACATTCCAAAACAACTGCTCATGTTTTTTGGGAGTGATCAAGAAAACAAAAAGAAAATTTTAAACAATTTTGAAGACAAAAAAGAGTACATAATAAGGCAGTAATTCTTAGAGCTGTAGTGTTGAGAACTACAGTTGGAGAAATTTAAGACTTTCATAAGTTCCTGACAAGGTTACTTTTATTTCTAAATTATCATGTGCAATCTGTCTAATTAATTCAGCAGCCCTCAAATCTCACAAAAAGGGTGAATATTGATAATATTTAATGGCAGAAGCTCAGGTTCTGATCTTGGATTTGAAAAAAGCTTAGTGTGGTGCTGGTTCTATCCCAATCTTCCAACAGAAGACAAGACACTTCAATGAGTATGTGCCTATCTTTAGGTATCTAAGTTCTGCTAAAATTAGGTCTTGAGTATCTCTGCATCAACAGATAATCAGTCACTGGGAATTACTGCATTTATCTTCCTCAAAAAGTGTTAGAGGATTAATGAATTAAAATTGTGATAACAGTAACTATTTAATTCTTAAAACCAAACCTTTTTCTAAAAATTAGAATAATCAGGAGGGTTATAATAGGTTTTAAAATAGAACAGCATCTAACTCAGGAAATGTAGTATTACTAATCCACTAAACTAGCATCTATATGACATTATAACATTTATGAGTATAAACATTTATAAGTTCACAGATTTAAGACTAATGTCTTGGGATCCACTCATTGAGTACTGATTTCTGAAAATTGTTTCAGAATTTGAAAGCCTTTACTCAGAAACATCCTGGAGTTAAAAAATTGGCTGACTTGTCAGCTTGATTTAGGTCAAAGCCAAACTAATGGAGTGCTATCCCTCTCTCTCACAGCCTGTCCTATCTCACAGTTTTATGGCCTTTCATATGGCAGAATTTGTAATTACAGAAGGGAGTAAAAAGGCTGTTGTGAGTCAAAGTTTAAGGCACTTCTGATTTGAACGATGGCACTGTTCCATATTTATTGTGTCACAACAACTTCCATATCAAATTTAAACAGTTTGCACATAGAATCTGCATAACCCCCAACAGCAGGCCCTGCACAGTTATTCAAGGTTACAGAACTCAATCTACTCTTTCTTTTTTGTCTATTGCAAATAATTTATAATATAGCAAAATATGTGTAAAAAAATTATTTTTTTCTGTCCTACCATTTTATTATTATGACTGATATTTCTCAGATACCACTGAGGAAATAAGTTGGACAATTTTGACATTAATTTTTGTCTTTGTTTATCCACATATGGATCAGGACTTCGGTCTGTTTTTTTGGTTTTTTTTTGGTCTAAGTCATTCTAAGTAACACATCATATGTCAAAAAATCTGAAGACTAGATAGTTGAGCAACAGTTTCTGTTCCCTGGCAGTACAGTTATGAAGCTGTGTAGGTTTAAGTCATGAGTTCCCTGAACTAGGACAGAGCGTTTTACAGAGAATGAAGGCGCAGCTGACACTGCCAGCAGATGAATTAATCTGTTGAGCTTCTTGAGCTTCACCCTGGATGGGAAGAACCCTCTGAGTCAGGTATAGCCATTACCAGCCTGAGCTCCTATTTGTCATTTTGTCACTGATGAGATTGCCTCAGTGCTCATCTCTTCTGCTACCGTACAAAATCAAAGAGACTTGTTTAAACCTCTGTGGCTTAATCCGACCAGTCTGACTGTTCCCCCGCTAGCTAGAAGCACCCACAGAAGTGAATGACTGAGAAATATAGCCAATAAAGGCTACATCCTTAAACTGTCTCACATTTACTTTGACTAGTTGATTCCAACTGCAAAATCAAACATTAAACAGCTGCTGGAAGTGATCTAAGCTTACTTGCTTGGCTGTGAACCAAGATGAATTAGAAGGGTCACATGTGCACTCAGAAGTCTTCCACTTCCACTTAATTTTGTTTCCTTTCCTGAATCCAAGATACGTTCACCTCCATATAAGAATTAAATCTAGTTTGAGATACAGAGTTTTGAAAATCCCTAATATTGTAGAGAAAGATGGATTCAATCCTAGCTTCTCCCAAATTAGACAGAAGCCCTGATCCTAAGTACAAAGGGAATGAAAGGACCTGTGCCTCAGAGGTTCACATGTAGATAAGACAGAAAGCTTAGCCAAGCAGCACAGGCAGAAATTTCTCTCTGTCCAGTGAGTCCCCTGCACTTCAGACAGAAGTTTCTCCTCTATTTGTAGCCCTTTCTGATTCACAGGCTTGCACAGAAGCGTTTTTACCTTTTATATTTCATCAAGACATTTTCAACAGCATCTGCAACAATGGGGTTCTGTCTTCTGCATAACTTCCCTTTGCACCTTGGATGGGATGGGCTTCTCTCTTTTATGTTTCTGTAAATTGGGGAGAGAATGTATCCAAATCAGTTAAAAAACTATAGTAGTGTAAATTAGGCCTGGAAGTGGACTGATAAGAGCTCTGGATTTCATAAAAAAATTGTAACATTACAATGACAAGGCATATTCAAAAATACTAATATCACAAAGATACAATGCCACATGCTTTTGTTTGAATTAGGAATTTTTTTATGATGTAAAGGAAATGATCTTTCCTCAGTGACTGTTCTTCAATGTGGTTGAAGGTCAGCCAAAGGTCATCCTTTAGTTGTTTTAAAAGTCCTTTGGAAAAGACCTCTCTCCACACTGTTACCATCTTTGCAGGCTGTTCTGAAGATTTTTCTTATAAGAAGGAAGCTTTCTCCTCATTCCTTGTATTTGAAGGAATAATAATTTCCTACTGTTTAGTGCTCAGGTGACAATTCTTTTGGGGACACAGTAAGAAAGAAAACAACATTCAAATCTTCTTAACTATTGTATGAGTAAAAGATGGAAAATATAGAAAAAGTGATAGTAACTCCACATTCTTCCTCATGATCGGAATCCTAGCTATTGCAGCACTGGACAAACACATCCTCATGGATCATGGTAAGCTGCACAGAGTTCCCAGTTGTGGTGAGGTTAATTCTAAATTGACTAGCATCTCTGTAGGATCTTGCTCACAGTCATAGGCCACTGAGAGCACCCAAGTTTGGAGCGTAAACCGAGCCTTGAAGAGACCATTGGACAATCTATGCCAATGCCCATATCACAATAAAGTTACTCAAATAGGTACAAGTAACCTTTTGGTCCAAGTCCCAGGCCTGAGTACAGACTGGGAGAAGAATTCATTGAGAACAGCCCTGCAGAGAAGGGCTTGGGGCTTCTCATGGATGAGAGGTTGGACGTGAGCTAACAATGTGCACTCACAGTCCAGAAAGTCAATTGTATCCTGAGTTGCATCAAAAGCACCATGGGCAGTAGGGCAAGAGCAGATGATTCTGCCTCTCTATTCTGTCCTTGTGTGACCCCATCTGGGGTGCTGAATCCAGCTCTGGGGTCCTCAGAACAAGAAGGATGCAGACCTGTTAGAACAGGTCCTGAGGAAGGCCATGAATATGATAAAGGGATGAAGCACCTCTCTTATAAAGACAGGCTGAGGTGGGATTGTTTGAAGAAGAGAAGGCTCTAGAGTAACATAATTTCAGCCTTCCAGTACCTTAAGGGGGCTTATATAAGGAGGGTGAAGAACTTTTTATATGGGCAGATGATGACAGGACAAGGGGCAATGGTTTTAAACAGAAAGGATTTAGATAAGTTTTTAGGAAAAAATTCTTTTCCATGAGGACACTGGAATGAGTGGCTAAGAGAGGCTGTGGAGGCACTGTGGAGGCACTGTCTATGGAAGGACTCAAGGCCAGTTTGGATGGTTCTCTGATCAACTTCACACAGTGATTGGCTACCCTGCCTATGGCAAGGCACTTGGAATGATGATCTTTAAGGTCCCTTTCAACCCTAATTGTTCTATGATTCAGTGATTTGAAGAAAATACTTCATTTGGAGAAGACAATACGCTGTACTTATTCGTGAATACACACTGAGTACAAGTAAATTGTTTAATTATGCATTTCTTATGCATACATTGAATAATTATACTATTTTATAGAGCATTCCCATGGCACCCATGAAACTGAGGCATACACCTGAGAGGTCATGGACTCTCTGACACAGATGGTTAGTAGGTGGACATACATTATTCAAATTACACCTGTATACATGAGAAGAAAGAAAGCACATGGGTCACTACCTCCTTGTACAATAGGCTTCTGGGTGCATTTCTACGCCTGATCAGTTTTTAGCAAAGACAATTTGTAAAAGTTTTTGAAAAGAACAACAAAAAATATGTAGGTAGAATGTCTACCAATGAGAATTATTTTATTTATCTAGTAAAACTCACTGAGCCTATAAGAAATGCCAGTGTGTTCTCCGGTGTTAATGACTGAGAAATATGTAGTCACCTAAGCTGATGAAACTTACAGATTTTAAAGGCATTTACTTTAAGCATGTATAGCCAACCAGGAAGGAATAAAAGAGAAACAAGTAATGCTTTTTGAGCAATGAATTCATCTTTGATGAATAAATGAATTAAGAAAGAATATGAAATTGTGCAGTCAAGAAGAAGGAAAGACAATGTCAAAAAAAATAATGAAGTCTCATGGTGTGAGGACAAGTAGAGGTCAGTGGCAGACATTCAGTGGGCAGGCAGACTGATGAAAAGCCTCTTTCTGAGTATTAACCATAAAAAAGAAAATGCAATAGTTCAGTCCAGACACATTGTTGGTTAATCACTAAAGTCATTTTGAAGATGACTGGGAAGTACAAACACATTTTTCAACAATCTCTACTGTGTATGCATTCAAATACCCTGCTTTACAAGATATACTGTATTGAAACTGACTGATACTGGAATATATGACCACAGGGTCCCATGTCTAATAAAAAGTAAAAACCAGAAACTCACACATTCAAAGAATACAGAACTGGATGAAACCTGACTTCCTTAATGTACTTTGCTAAATACTACCGAGAATCTTCCTTTGAGGGCTTTAATGTAGACCACAGGCTTCATTCCTCCCTGTGATAAATACCCATAATCAAGGAAGGAGACCGTGAAACCTTCCCTAAGATAAGAAAATGCTATCTTCGGACTAGGCACAGAAGTCTCTGCGTATTTTCTGCTCTACTGATTATTTGGGTAACAGTGTTGCAAAGCCACTTTATCTCTAAGGGTATCTGATCACATCAGAAATGGGTATTGTACAAATGAAAATATTCTGTCTTCATATTGTCAGAATAAGCTTATTTACACCAAGCTTCTACTTCTGTCAGTTGTTTTCCATCCAGATGTTATTTTCAGCTAGTTGCAGAGATAAGGAGATCCTGGCTTATGCTTTTTATAAACATTCAGTTATCACTGTGTTTCTGGTGTTTAAGCTTGTTTGCCCCAAAATACATTTAAGTACCAATAGAATGATATTAAATAACATAATAGTTAATCTTACAGGGCTCCATAGTTTAGAAGGTTGGTGGGAGAACTGTTATTATAATAACATTTCAAGCTAAGTTAGAGTAAAAGCTCTGATACTAATCTTTGTTTGTTTTCCTGAAGCTTTAGGAGTGGGGCCAAAATATCTGTCAATCACTAATACTAAACACTAG
Organism: Cinnycerthia olivascens; assembly: GCA_035048155.1. Classification (NCBI taxonomy): domain Eukaryota; kingdom Metazoa; phylum Chordata; class Aves; order Passeriformes; family Certhiidae; genus Cinnycerthia; species Cinnycerthia olivascens. The sequence goes on along the minus strand of JAWWMU010000153.1, from coordinate 91,664,754 downwards.
GGAAGGTCTCACAGAATGAGAACCACAGCATTTCACCATTAGCACCTGCAGTAGAAGAATTGATCTGACCTGCTGTTAAAATGGGATTATAAATCTGCCTCACTTGGCCTGGAATTAGCATCTTCCTGTTGCTGTCTGTGCTTGTCTCAAGTTCCCACTGTGGGAATGCTTTGTCTGGTGGCTTATCTTATGGGAAGTTCTTTCTGTGGTTTGAGATGGGAAACTGCATTCTTTAAGTCTTTACACCTACAGCCTCGTAAAATTTTAGAGATTTAAAGTTGTTGTAATTATCATTCTCTACTTATACTGTGTGAAATCCCATGTAAATTTCTTAAATTCTTGTAGGAGAATATTTAGACATTACTGAGCCGTGGAACTTGGAAAATACACATAAGTGAACTTGCACACCTGTTTGTTTTCTGTTAAAATACATGTCTATATCTGAATGAAGTGGGAAATGTTTGTCTCTGCATTTAGATAAGATAAAAAGGTTAATTTCTAGCTCAGGTAGAGAACATTCAGCTCAAAAGCGTTCTGTACCACATGGCAAACTTTATATTAAATACTATTCTTTGAAAGAAACCGTGAATATTAACTTAAAAATATAGAAGACAAGAAAAGCTATCAGAGAAATAGTAATTATTTGCTTTCTTTGTATCCTAATAGAGGATCACATCATTAGTCTGCAACAGATAGACAAGTACATGAGCTGCTCTTGGTACATCTGGGATCTGGACCAGTAGATGGCACTGCGGGAATTATGATGGCTTTTGGAGGGCGATGGGTGTTAAGTACCTCATACTCCACACACAGACTACTAAACAATTTTTGTCTCCCACTGATTTCACCAGTTTAATCCTGTGAGTCAGATTTTCGAGGCTTACTTACTGCTGCCAGTGAAGGATATCATGAAACTGCTGACACCAAGTACTTAATGTAGTTTATGTTATAGAAATAGTAATCTCCTATATTAAATTACTTGCACACAGAAGATACCTTTCCTAGCAAGTTTTCTGTCATAATATTTACCTTCAGATCATCAGCTCACGTGTTTGTTTGGATGAGTTGTCAAACTGACACAGAGATAACTAGGGTTGCCAGTAGTATTCATTGCGAAATTTGAGGCAGCCTGGACTACCAGTGAAACTAGCCCATTTTATGAAGTGAAGGACTTTTTCTGTTCAGACATCACACTCATTTTCACAGCCCAGGAGCTTGCCTAAAGAGAGAAAGGAGCTTTTCCTGAATTGCAGTTTCTGAAACTCAGGCCAGGCTCCAAAAGGCAGGCAGGCTTCTTTCCACATCACAAATCATCAACAGTATTAAAGTTTCCAAGGGCTAAATTATGCCCTTAGTGGTACCTATGTGATTGTTTTGCCTATAAGGTTTTTGAGCAGGTGTAACTATTGGGGTTTAGTGAGCAATTCTGCTGATGGTGCTCAAGATGGAATAGTATCCAGCTGGCTCAAATAGTTATTACTTCTGCAGGGCTAATAGAATCAACAACCAGACAAACAAAAAGGTGTTTATTTTTGTCACTAAAGTAAGTAGATATACATCTAAAAACAAATGAGATTTGATCTAGTCAGGAAAATGGTGCTAGCTGTTAGTGTAATCTTTTTCTGCAGGAAAATGGTTCTTTTTTCTTTCTCCCTTTCTTCTTGTCCAAGAATCATACTTTACAAAGTATTATATGCATCCTCTGCTGGCCTTTGACACACTTGGATGACCACATATCTGCTTACAGAAGGTTTTTAAATTCAAAGATTTAAAGGATTACAAATACTGTCCACTGGAAGGGTAGCCCAGAAATCTGGAAAGCCTGGTAGGTGTTTATTTACAAGGAATAGCATATCAGAGAAATGAGAAGCTGAGGATCTGAGATTTTCTGCGGTGAGTACTTATACTGAAAAGGAAATATTTTTCTTGACCACACAACAACTTTTGGTATAAAATACTATGTTCAAGCCTGTACTGAAATAAGGGGATTTGCAGGCTGAAACCTGTCAATGTGAAAAGTAAACTAGCCATAGTATCTGTAATATATTAGCAATCTAAATTACAGAATAAAGTCTAATTGGGCCCTACAGCTCTTTTACTGATGGATGTCAGGACTAAAATTCCTTCACAGGCAGAGGTCAAAGATCCATCTAAGCCCAAATGGTTCACTGGTTTAATTGGTTCAGGCATACCAGTTTTCTAACCAGCAAAACACAAGTGTGTGATAAGGAGAGCATCATAAGTGACTGCCTTTGGCTCCACAAAATAAGCAATCAGGCACTCATTTATGGTTGGGTCAAGTGATGACAGATTTCAGAATTTTCTGTGGACAGGACTGTGCAGAAGGATGCTGTGATGACTGTCACACAGCTGCTGTATCCCTTGTGGTATCAGTCATAGCTTCAGGCCTGCAGTCACAGCTTTTTACCACCTACTGTGGCCAAGTCACAGTATCATTTGTTGATCCCTGATTTGGGGACCAGATTTATACCAGTCTCCATCTGATAATAGATCCCAGAAGAGCAATAACACTATGAGGAAGATTAGAAAACAGCCAGTGCCAGCCACAGTCTCAGTGCTGTGGTTTGTCTCATTTGCAACAGAAATGGTGGATTTTGTCCTATTTTGCCACTAAAGACCTTTTCTATCTGGAAGATAGCCTGTGAGCTGGGCACAAAAAGGAATTTACTTTTATTTTCCCCTGAATCAAACAAGTCAGCCAAATTAATATGCATAATATATTTTGGATTAAATGTAATTTGATAAATTTAATTTTATTTCACTTGATAAATCCCCAGAAACTAATTTCCTATTGAAAGTGAATCACATATACATTTGAATATTTATGTCTCAGTTGTTTTAGAAACTCTTTCTAACATTATATAGTCCTTTATTAACTACTCAAAAATTAATTAGGAGAATCTTCTTATTGTCTATCAAATATAATAAGAACATATTGAAATTTCTGAATGAAACATATATAGAAGAATTAAAAAATAGGAGATGCAGTATTTCAAAAGCATAATAACTCTCACTTCTTACTTTGTGTCTCTCTGTAGATGTCCTCACAAAATGCTATATTATTTGTGATTTTTCTGCAATCATTAAACACAATACCTTTTATATTTTCTTGTAATTAGGTTTATGACTCCTTCATGTATGATTTCTTTACCATATATATAGTATTTAGAAGAAGGTGGAAGACAGTTCCTGCAGCTTGGTACAAGATGTGTGTTAGTAATGCAGTCGTACTCCTGGTGATCACTGAGCAGTGACATAAAGGCTGACATCAGTGCAAACTGGAGAGGCCTTTTGCTTCTCTCTGCCTCAGTGATTTCTTCCTTTTCAGAGGATCTTGCTTCTTTCTAGCTAGAATCTGCCCCTTCAGTTTTGAGTCCCTGATATGTCCGGTGTTTGGAATCAAATAATTGCTATAATAGTTATGCTTTTTCCATTACGCTTTAAAATTATCATTTTGTCTTATTAATTCTGCAAAACATCTGGTCTCCTTCAGCTTAAGGAGAACACCTCCCAAAACACTCAGGTGTGTCTTATTTCAAAGGGTGTCAACGGCTTCAGAATTGAAAATTCCACCTCTTACCATATTCATAAGTGAACTAAAGAATTATTAAGCTCAATTAAATAAATCTTATTTTAATAAACTAAGGAACACCACAGCACTTTGAAATTCCTTACTAGACAATTTCTGGACGTACTCATTTAGGATCCTTGTCTACTTGGAGCATGACTTCATGATATTGAACCAGGCCCAAGGTTTATCTAGCTCAGTATCCATACCAGTCACCCAATCGTCATGCATTCCATGATATTTTGGTTTTCTAACAAGATCTACATTAGGCATCACTAAATATTTTCTTTTTTATAATAATGGTTCAATATTTCTCTAAGTTCTCTTAATTATCTGATAATTAATTCTGAATCTTGTTGAGCCTTTGTGCAGCATTTCTTTTCCTCCATCCTTCAAAAACACTTTTTTTTTTTTTTTCCTTTGCTGTTTACTATCATCACATTGTCCATTTTGGCTTCTTTAGGCCCTTGTGAAGAAACTAAGAGTACGTCATGGGCTTGACCCTCCTAAGCATCTTTGTGGTATCTGCCAAAGTTGCTTCTCATGACTCATCCCCTTCCCAGATTATTAGGCATGGTGACGCTTACTCTTGAGCCTTGAGGGCCTCACTATTAAACTTTTGCTAGGACTGAAAATTGATAATTTAATCCTACCCCCTACTTTCTGTCTCCAAGCTAGGTTTTGATCTATGTTACAAATCTGGACTGTGACACATCCTGGTGGAATCAATAGGTGTACCAAAAAGCTAAAATCTTGGTATGTGCTCAGTCTTGCTGTTCAATTCTAGCAGACAGAAGACCAAACTTCTAAAGTAAGGAACAGCCTCAGGTTATGGGAAGAGGAACATTTGAAATAGAGTTCCCAAAGCAGTTTGAAAAACTTTTTGGGGTAATTTTGTTGTCGGTTTTCTGCATTATAACACTCCCTGCATTTGACTAAGGCAGTAAAGTGTCTACTGTTTTGATATTCTGATAATATAAAACTCACTGCTTTTATAATAGAAGCATTTTCCTAAGGTTCACTATTATGTATTGGTTAAGGAAAGAAAAAGAAGAACATGTGTTCAGTTTTTGATAGTTTATGTGGTAATTGCACTATGTCAATGGTAAATGGCTTGTAGATAACTTCTAACTCAACAGTGACTACCCCACCATTCTTCTCCTAAACTACCCTGCCTCTACCCTTGTCCCTCATCTCCTCATCTCCCATAATAACTCCAGAGACAATTTCCACATTGCTGTATTTTTCCTTTATGCAGTTAATTTCTTATGTTGGCAAAACATCTATGACTTTATCACCTAGCACTTGAAAACAAGTTTTGTTGGGATCTTTTTGTTAGAGAACATTTTCTTTCTGCAAAAGTAAGTACATCTGAGATGGCTTACCACTTCGGAACTGTAGAGTCATTCTTGTACCAAGAAAGGCTTCTTGATACATTAACAGGAGTGATTATTAAGTCGAATGGTGCTGACTCTCAGTCTCTCTGTTAAGAGTCCAATTACAGTGAATCAGGAGATGCAGAATCCTCTTCTGTGTCTGAATTTTTAGTACTAATATACAAACAGAGGCATTGTCTCTGTCTCCAGTTCAATTTTTTTAATGCAAAATTTGTGTTCTTTCATTTTCTAATTTTAATTTGATTGTGTACTGGAGAAGAGTATTTGCTTTCTATTTCCTTTATGTTTTCCCTTTAATTCCCCATATCTAGGCTTTTCCATTCCTTGCAGTAAGATAACTTGTTTAACTCAGTACAATAGTGTCTTTATAAAAAAAGTAAAGTCTATTATTGTTGAGTTTCTATATTTCATATGTGTTTTTTGACTGAATTGTATGATAGGAGAACCTAGAAGAACAGTGATTCTTCATTCATGCCACTTATCTCTTGGAAACTAGAAGAGTGTAACAGCTTCAGTAAATTTTTAAAATCTGGTCATCACTTGAAAGATAACAGCTCTCCTATACTAGTCAGCTCAGTTAGCTTGATGTTTGGTAAACCAGTAAATTTTCTTCTCTTATACCTTATATTTTCACTGTATTTATTAATAAGATCATATATTTTGAGACCGTATTTAAGATTGTTCTGTTTTACCTAGAAGTAAAAAACTTTGCATGAGATCAATAAATTACAGTGATTTCTTATTGACAGGAGACAGCAAACCCTCATAAGTTCTAGGTAGCCTACAAGAAGAATATTATAGATATATCTTTCCAGACCACTGAGTATTATGTGATGGCCTCCTGGATAAATCTCTGCTGTTTGGATTTTTCATCTAAGAAAAAACAAAAGCAAAACAATAATTTCAAGCCCCAGAAACTTCAAACTTGGGGGCTGAAGCAAAGAAGCTGTTGATCTTTATGGTGATTATGGCCAGAAACTCTTGTCAAATATAGAAGGATTCCTAACAGCAGACATATGCAGCTTAGGGAAGGTAAAGGCCACTAAGGCAAGCAGTCTGTCATGGAACTCGTTTGACTTGGTTGTATTTCCATAACTCAAGAGGAATCTAACTTAACCTGCTTATCTAACTCTGCTTGAAGGAAGGCATAAGGTGAGACTGGGTATGTCTGCCTCCTGATTTTTAAAGTGCCCTTTGCCTGCCATTTTTTTTCAATTGCTGAACACACAAGCAAGCAAACAAACAACTTTGCTTTAATAGCTGCTGATCAGCACTGCACCAGTGGAATCTGAGAATGTGAATGTCAGAGGCAATCACAGGCATAAGGATTTACATGAGTGAGAAAAAATGCAGAAAAATTTCTGTATCTATTTTGAGACATGGATAAAATGTTCAAGATTCAGCCTCTAATTTAGAGACAGTGTTAAGCTGACAGACTGCTAAAGCCAGTCACCCACTTGCATTTCCCATTTATTATAGTCTTTCCCTCTCTTGAGCACTGCTGGCCATGGAATGCTAGCTGAAGCACCTTGATCTGAGTAGATGTGTCAGTGCTTTATGCTTATTCTGGCTGATTTAAAGAATTGTCCAAAGACAATGAAAGATACCTAATATTTCAGGAATGTATTTGGAGATACTTAAAAGACAAGGATAGGTGCAGCTAGACCTGTGGAAGGGGAAAAACCCCAAAATATTGTTTTGACATGTTCTGCTGAGGCATGCTGGTACATCCACTTCTACTTCACAACAATCTGCTTCTGCTGTTTGAGTTACAAAGCTCAAATTGCCCCATAAACCATAGTCATTCACTTAATGACATTATAATCCAGTATTTCACACACATTTTTTCTGTGTGCTCTACATTATATTTTAGTAAAGCCTCAACTCTTCTGCCCATTGTTTCTCAAATAGAAGTGGGAAAAGTATTAACACAGTTCAAGAAAAAGTCACGCTGTTGGAGAATGTGGAAATGAAAAACTGCCGACGTTCCTCCCCACCAGTAAGCTACTTCTTCTGAAACAGAATATCGTGAAGTTAAACACAGAGAGATTAAAAAGTAGTTTTATCACGTCCAGCCATGTGCACTCAGAACCTGCATCCTACTCATAATTTATAAACTTTATTTGACTTTTATCTTTTTTTGTCTAGAGGTGGTGTACTTTAAAGTTGATGGTGAAGAAAAAGTATATTACTGAAATTCTTAAAAGTGGAAATATAAATAAATATGGATTCAACTGAAATTTTTCTCAAAGTCAATACTTTTTTTTTAGATTATTCCAATAAATATGAAGAAAGTTGCTTTCTATGTTCAAAGTAAGGGAATGAGGCCTTCATTTTAATTTAGATGGACTCAGCTATGATATAAAGGCACTTTATGTTAAAAGTTTTTTAGTCACATAAAATCTGTAGTAGCTTGAGAAGATAATGTTATGTGCTTCAGAAGGATCAGAACTGACCAAAATGACGAATAAAGAACAAGGAAAGACAAAAAAATTTCTTACTATACAGGGACTAAAACCTTCAGCATTTATAAAGCAAGGAACTATTTCTGTGAATATGAACCTAGACAATTCACTGGGATGAAAAAGATTTGTCAAGTTTCAGTAAGAAAAAAATGTAATTTTGCCGTTATTCGTTTGCACAGCTCACTATCACACTGTATATGCAATACCATGCGGTACTCCATGGTATAACACATACACTGTTGTTTTCAATAGAATTTCCATATGAATTTCATTGCATAAACCCCACCATTTTAAACAAATGAACAATTTGTAGTAAATAAATAAATTATAAATCTCTGGCAGGGGTGGGGTGCGTGTGGTGGCATGTGTGCTACAGGGGAAGCTACTGTGAGAAGCTGACAGAAATCTGCCCTCCAAGACAGGCCCATTGCTGGCCAAGGCTGAGCCTGTCAGCAACAGTGGTAGCATCTCTTGATGAAAAACATAAATAAAAAGGGGAAAAAATTGCAGCAGCAATTGTAGCCAGACAGAGAAGTGAGAATACGTGAGAGGAACAGCTCTGCAGACACCAAGGTCAGTGCAGAAGGAGGGGCAGGAGGTGCTCCAGGCTCCAGAGCTGAGATTCCCCTGCAGCCTGTGGTGCAGACCATGGAGAGGCAGCTGTGCCACTGCAGCCCATGGAGAACCACAGGGATGCAGAGATCCACTCACAGCCCATGGAGGAGACCCACACTGGAGCAGGTGAAAACCTGATGGAGACTGTGACCCTGTGGGAGACCCGTGCTGGACCAGGGTCATGTCAGGACCAGCTGCCCTGCTACAGCAAATTTGCTGGTAGGGTTTGTGACCCTGTGGGAGACCCACACTGGAACAGTGTGTGAAGAACTGCAGTCTGTAGGAAGAATAACTTGCTCTGGAGAAGCTTGTGGAGGGCTCTGCAGTCTAGTATTTAGGACACTCACACAGGAGGTAAAAGATGTGAGGTTAAATCTGCTCATGCTGAGCAGAAAAATGACCTTGGGTCTTTGGTTTGCAGAGTGAGTGCTCTGATCAGGGCACTATAATATCAAAGGTGAGCAGGAGCACCATTTTGAAGAAGGCAGAGGCTTCACCCGAATTTTTTTTACAGCCTGTATATGCTGCAAAAGCACAGTGTATGCATGGTAAGATTAGGGGCTTCATGGGATATTGGCATACGGGAACCCAGCCCCCATATCCTGACATAATTAATGGAGTTCCACTGCACATGATGATGCAGAAGTTGGAGTGCTTTCAGGAACTTTCTCATCAAACATGGATATGCCTGTGGAGTTTAAGTGCTTCCAGAGCACAGATAAGCAGTTATGCACTTTCTTGTTCCCAATATTTAATTTCATTTTTTTGTCTACAATACAGAAGTTCTGTTGCATTTTCTTTTTTTGCCTTACCTGTTGCCTCCCTGCCCCTCACTTCTGTAGTTGTATATTCTGAAATGGAAGACGAAGCGAAACTGGGACCAAGTTCTTCTCATGCATAAGGAGACTTGACTAGAGAGTTTGTCATGTCTCTTTTACCTCCTTCTCTTTTGCCCAACTTCACACTTTCCCCTTTTTGGATGTTTGGGTAGTACTGATATGAACATAAATTTATGGTTATTTAGAGCAGGGTCCTAGAAAAAAAGGACAAAGCAGCAATAGCAGCAATTGCTACTTTTTTATTAAATATGCTGAGTTGTTTTTGGACACTTTGTTTTGTAGAGTGCGAGTTTTCAGTAAAGCAACTAAAAAGTGATTTTGATCTTTTCATCTGCAGAATAACCTCTTCAATCAAAAATCAATACTCATGAAATGGGTAAATCAGACTCTTCCTGCCCCCAAGTATCTGCAGCATTATGTTTTAAGGAGGTGCTGATTTACTTTCATTTGGAAAAATGGCTTGTCTGCAGAACAGTGTATGCATTTATGCATGTGATAGTTTAAGTTGTAGTGCAGAATGTCAGAGCTTTAAAACTATAATCTAAAATCAGGGATGGGAGAGATTTCTAGTTTCCAAATGACATTTCCACTTATACTCTGAGAAAAGAGTAGTTTTAGTTTGTCTTACAGTAGAGACATCTTAATAGAGACTGTTTTAAGGACTTTCATGAAACTGTCTCTGTCTTAGGTAGTTGAATATCTGGTGAACATCGCAGCTGGTTTTACAGACAAATGGCTATTAAAGACAATATTGCCATCATCATCAACAAAAATAAGTATAAAAATAACTAGATCCTTAAATCATGTTTCTGTAACACCTCAGAATGAGTAAGCTACAAGCATGACATTTCCCATAAAGTTCGTACTGACTTGCACTTGGGATAACCAAGAATAGATCTCCCATTAGTACACGTAATGATAATCTCACATTTGTGTAGCATTCAGCACAAAACCATCACCTCAATTTGATCTCTCTTCACATCTTAAATCAGAAACAAATCTGGTAATAAGCATAAATGGGTGCATTCATGATTCACACCTCAAAAGGCATGCATGATGCAGACTGGGATCAACATCATATTAGCATCAAGAGTGTACATAAATAACGTCTCATACAGAAACAATCTGGAGTAAAGAACAAGAGAAACAGAAATTAATTTATCTTTAAAAATCCAGCAGCTATTTATGCATGTCATTATTTGCAACTTGATTTATTAGATTATATATCCATATAGGTACATATACATACATATATATCTAGAAGAGGCAGTGGGTATCTTGAAAACTTCAGATATGTATTTGACTCTTTGAGAAAAGATTTCCAGAGGTTTTATACAGTGATCTTTGGATTCCTAAACAGAACATTTGCATATCCTTTTCACCTCTGGGTCTGCAGCAAAAAAATGCATATAAAGCCTGTAATGAATATTTAAAGATTATAAAGATTTACATACAATAATACCTTGAACCTAGTGTAACTGATACTGGCTCCATGAGCATTAGGCATGCTGCTTATTTTGATGTTATTCAGAGTTATTGAGTTCATATGTTAGATTTCTATGTCCCAGCACTACTGCTAGGCTCTAGGTGCCAGTGTCTGGCTGCCACTGGTGCTGGAACCACTGAGTAACATTTGGTGTAATGAGCTCCTTCTATTTATTTTTTTCTTTATGGTTATTGGGTTCCTTTGCAAATAGTGTGAACCAGAAAGAGACAATGTTCCAGTAATGGTGTCCAGTTACTAGCACAGCTGGCATCAGCAGGACCAGGGGAAGGCAAAGACAGATGGAGGTTTAAAGGACAAGCCAGAGTCACTGCCAATCAATAGCAGAGTACCAGCAATGGTGGCAAAGCATGTCTAGCATCTAAGGCAATGAAATGAAAAATGACTGATGCACCTAAATGTAACTGAGAGACTAAAATCTCAGTCTGAAAGGAAGCAGGCAGAGCAATATAATGCTGTAAAAATCTGTGTCAGGTTTCCTGCTACAAATTAAGGGTATAACAATGTAGCTGGAGGCTAAATTCATACTGAGGTGCTGCTGAGTACAGGACAAAATGTTCAGAAAGAAAAATCAGCATCATTAACAGGAAGGGTTGACATTGCATAATTTTGTTGTGTTTTTAATCAGCCATGAAGGCGCTTTGGTAGAGAAAAAGATTAACACTTTTAGAAGATTATTTTCCGTCTACATTTTATTCACAGTTCTAGATATACTTGATCTTGCCAGTTCCAGGCATTTTGGTGGGGGGCTGAGTGTGACAAGTCTCTCTGGTTTTTGTGTCAGTTAAGCCCACTCAGTACCTTGTGAGAGAGTTCTGCACCTTGGCAGACCCAGCCCCGGGGCCCCATTTTTGTGAAGTAAGCTTTAGCTGGAAGCACAGACTAAGATCTGTCTTCAGCAGTTCAAAATGTCATTAATATTATCACATAGTTGCGGTTCTGCTGTCACGTAATACCAGGCCTTAATTAGAAGCGTATTCACCTTTTTCTATTCCTGCAAGAGTGGGTCTTTTACTACAGCCCCCTTAATGGAGATTAGTTGCCTGAAATGATGCAACTTACAGCCTGCAGGCAAAGAGCTGCTGCTGTTTCTGTTTTCTTTACCCGTGCAAGCTGCCTGTGAAGCAAACCACTGTGCAAGGGAGGAGGTCTGCCAGGCTCTTCGGCCATGAATTGTGAGCTAGGAGCAGAAGTTCAGCCCTTCTCCAGGGGCAGCTACTTCATAGCCTGTCTTGCAGGGATGAAGCTTTTGATCCTGCAGCCTGCTTGAACACCAGGTCTATGTTTTGTTTCTATATACCAGAAGCAAACATACATTATTATTTTAGATTAAAGGTAACAGCCAAACAAGGAAGAATAAAAGAGACATCTCCTAGAGAGAGGAATTCTTTATGCCTGGAAATGACCTAGCATACTTCTGAATGTTGTGTATGAAAAAAATGAAATATGCTTTTACAGCATCCTGCAGTTGTGGTACAGTGAAGCAAGTACATAGGCAACAGTGTTAACCATTTATTCAAATATTTAAAAATTTGTTTAGCTACTGCTTTAATGAACTCTATTTGAACTGTTTTGTTAAATTAAACTATTCCTTGTCAGTTTAATATACCAAGATCAAGAGCACATAAAATATATACAATAATCGGAATTCAGGAAAAAAATCCAGTTTTCATTTACTTTAAATCCTCCACATGAAAGAAAATGTTCTCTGTAGATATTATCAGAAAATCATAAGTGTTTGACTCATGTAACATAATTTCATAAGATTTCTAATATACATCTGAAGAATGCATTAATATGTTCAGAACGCTTTCTTTTTCTGAAAAGAATACATGATTACATTGAGGAAAAAAAATGACTACAATGGTTGTGATTGTTGTGGATTAGGTTTTGCTTCTATACATGAGCATGAATTTTGCCTTAAGTTCAATTTTTTACCTTTGCAGATATGGTGCTACAGTATTGCATATGACTTATGAGGACTGCTGCAAAAAGCCACCATTTGACAGAATTTATTAGAATTGACAAAATTTATTAGAAGAATTTAGAACAGTTTATTTAAACCCAAGGATAGGTGGATTCTGAACTGTATTTGCCATGAGCTTTTCCACAACATTTCCTCTGTAACTACCCTTGCCTTAGCACACCATTATTTACAGATGCTTTTGACTGTGTATTTGATCTCGACAACTGAGATTTATACAATTTCAATTGTGTATCCTTGCCTTTTCCCTCACTCATATTCCTATAATCTTTAAGTATGTGTATGGGGATGTGCACAATTCTGTGGTTGCAGTCAGTATGAGACGGGGAAATGTTTCCTGTCATTTAAAATGCAATTGATGTAATTTTGGAACTGGTGCTTTTCATTATTCAGTAGTTAATCATGCGCTAACTTATAGCAGGCACTTTTTGCCCTAATTTGATGAAACTTTTCCAATAAAATGCCATAGTTTAAAATAAATATATTTGATTCCTCCCATTAATAGGTGAAAAGTTATTTTCATTCTTAAATTTTAATTTTCAAAGGGAAAGACCATAACTGCCTTTCTGACTTTGTCTGTGCATTCTATTTTGCCCAGAATAGCAATAGACTTGTTAAGACAAATCGATACAATTCTATATTTCCTTAATTCAGGAATATTTGCTCCTCTGCCTTTTTCTTGCTTTTGATTTTAAACATTTTCAATACTCAGCACTGTTCATTTGCTCCTCAAATGGCTGAGTTCTATTAGAAACTCTCTGCATCATTCTTAGGTTTTTCTTTAAAGGAAAAATGCACTCTTTTGTCAGGATCTGCTGAAATTGTCTTTATTACCCAAAGAGTTATCAATGCAATCTTCAGAAACACTATCTCTATTAATCAGTGATTTCTCCCTGACTCTAAATAATTTCCTTTGAATTATTCCAAAACCATATTCTATCCCAAGTGAGTAGTAGGGGGATAAGTCTGATTTTTTTTTTTCATCATATTAAAAGTCTTTGCTGAATAATGTTGAAAAATTGATTAAGCCAATAGCAACAAGAGGTGCTTATTTGATCATTATTGTAGTCTTCTGAACAAAGTAACTATACTTAAATTTCAGATAAAATCTAACAAAGCACACAGGTGTTTTATTCATTTATGTGTTTTATGTACTCAGAGTATTCATAAGCTCATTGTTGTCTTAGCTTCTAAGTCATTAAAATAAAGCTTTCCTGACATTTAAGTAGGCTATATACTTTCTGCATGTTATTTATGGTGGGTGATTTTAACTGAATAAGCACAACAGAGTCTTAATCCTTAAACAAGTGTCCCTATGCTTCATATTATTAAGTTGAAACACGATATAGTTTTAAGTTTCGCCTTTATTAACAGCCTGAAATGTATAGCACAAAAATCTAGTTATCAAAAGTCAATGCTTTTATTATGAGATTCAAAGTATGAACATGCACAATCATAGGGGTCTTTTGAAAAAAAAAATCAAAGAAGAGTTTTACTAGAAGACTGAATACATACTGTATATTGTGTTTACCCTGGGATTTTATCCAGTTGTGATGTGGAATTTTCTGATCTTAAGGTAAATGTAATTAAAATATGTGAGGAACATTGAATAATTTGGAAATATTTAGTTGTTGTTGCTATCATTAGGTAACTCTGGTGTCACTAAGACTTCAATCTGGTCAGCAGAACTAGAGAGGATTTTGAATGTAACCATAACATTAAATTGAGAAGCAGAATATATGTTGGCCATGACTTGGCAAGAACTGTATAGTTGTGCCAACAGCTGGCACCCACAGAAGGCATAAAAAGCAGTGACTTACAGAAGGGGACATCTGTCTGTGAGGGTCAGGCTCAAATATCTGGGACTGATTATAAAAGAATACAGTAGAAATTAGTGATCAAAAAGCTCCCTCTACAAAGGATTCATCTTCCTTTGGCTTTTGAAGATAGCCTTATGATGTTGCTCCATTAAAAAATGAAGGGATGAAGCAAAAAAAACCAAAACTCTTCATCATTACTATTGTTCCCATTATTTTTAATTACCTATTGTTATAAATAGTTCCTCCTAGTGAGAGCATTAGATCCTTCTCAACAAAGCCCTGCTGCAGTTAGCAGTATTAGGTTTGTATGGTCAGAGAGGAGGCAATAATTTTGACTCTCACTGAGGATGAAACAAAGTTTTGCTGCATTTTTCATTAGCTACCATTGTCCAATGACCAGCAATCATTACTGAAGGGAGGTATTGATCCCAACTCTTCTTTTTTCAGGTGCCCTGGATATGACTGCACTATAAGACCTGCTCCTGCCTGTTTTCCGCTGCTCTGTGCCTCCTGGTCTTTTCAGCATGACAAGCGCTTCTGCACAGAACACCTCCAGGTATGTTACTTCAGGCTTTTAGCATGTTGAAAAGATGGGAAAAATATGATAGGGGATTTCTCTATTGCCCTTCTTATTTACTGTATTCTGAGAGTGTAAGTAGCTTGTGATAAGGAGTGATATCTCTCTTTGTCACAGCAGAAAGTTTTGAACATTTTTTTCATAATGATAGGTGCCCATGCAAGAAGCACATGTGCAATTTTAGAGACTTGTAATGTTAAACAATGTTATTGAGAGTAGCCCCACAGAGAAAGTTGGGATGTTGGTTGATGAAAAGTTCAATATGAGCTGGCAGTGTGGGCTCACAGCCCAGAAGGCCAAGCAAATCCTGAACTGCTTGAAAAGGAACAAGGGCAGCAGTGGAGGGAGGTGATTCTGCCACCCTGGTCTGCCCTTGAAGGTCCCACTTGAATTTCTGTGTACAGTTCTGGTGTCTCCAACATAAGAAGGACATGGAACTGTTGGAGCAAGCTCAGAGGAGGGCCACAAAGTTGATGAGAGAACTGGAGCCCCTTTCCTACAGATATGCTGAGGAAGTTTGGGCTGTTTGGCCAGGATAAGGGAAGGTTGTGTACAGACTTCGCAACAACCTTCCAGTGTCTGAAGGAGCCTACAGGGGAGGTGGTGAGGGACTCTTGGTCAGGAACTGAAGTGATGGGACAAGGAGTAATGTGTACAAATTGAAAGAGTGGAAATTCAGGTTAGATTTTAGGAAGAAATTATTTACTGTGAGGGTGGTGAGACATTGGAACAGGTTGTCCAAGGAGATTGTGGATGTCACAACCCTGGCAGTGTTTAAAGCTGGTTTGGATAAAACCTTGAGCAGCCTGGTCTTGTGGAAGCCCATGGCAGGAGGGGTTGGGACTAGATGATCTTTAAGGTCCATTCCAACTCCTTAGCATTCTATGGTTCTATGATTCAAAACAAACAGGCTGTACTTCTGTGTGAAGGTTAGGCGGCCTCTTCTGGGCAGGCAGAACAACTTCTCAAATAAACTGACACACAGTCTGTGGTGCATAGCACAATGTTCACCTCAGCTGTTAAGACTATAGAGTTTCAAATAACTTGACATTTTCTTAGTTTGAATTTTTTTCTTTTTTTTTTAAAGCCTTCTTCTTTGAAAATAGGATTAGAAGAAGAAAAAAGCACTGAAAAATACAAGTCTCTTTGGGATACTTTTCATGCTTGCCAGATATCTCTTAGGTTTATTGTTTGAGTAGAGTTGGGCTGAAATCCAAAAGACTCCATTTCATCCTGCTTTTCATGCAAGGTCTTAACTCAAAAGTCTAAATATTTTTTATGCTTCTGCTGCATTTTCTTCAACTGAAAACTTGGAGCTTAAAAGGTATTTTGTTTGTAGTAGAATTCATAAGATTCATGTCAGTATCAAACTGTGAAAATTCATTCCTCAGCAGTGGAAGTACTTTCCATAGCTGGATTGAAAAATGCTGCCCTTTAGAAGCGTCATAAGTCCTATAACATTTGTATTTGTAACTTAGATCAGAACAGAAGGAATAATTTAATCATCCAACTCCTGTCCATAGTGCATGGGAGTTATGGGACCCAATACTAAACACTTTGTTACAGATTAGAACTCCATTTTATATCTTTTATTTCCCAAGTTTCTATTGTAATTTTTTATCTTTTTTTTTTCTAGAAGTGGACTCTAAAATGACAAATGGTTATATCCTGCTGTTTTGTTAGGTTCTTCCAGTTCCTGGGGCAGAAATCTTTCAATGATTACTAAACAATAATTACTAAACAATATGGATTGTGAACATCTGTCTATGGCTTGTTAGTATAGCATGTCAAAACTTTCCTCACCTTTTCAGTCCTACAATTGTCACAATACTATAGTTCTTGGTTTTTTAACCAGTTTTTTGTTACCCTTCCTCTCATTATATTTACATATTTCTGTTGCACATAACCTGGGATTCATTTCATTGAGTTTTAGATGTCTACATCCAGAGTAGCAGAGCTTAACTCTCCTAGTTACTGAAAGGGAAGAACTTTAACACCAAATTGCAATAATCTGTTATGAATAACACAACAATAGCTGGTCTGACTTTGAGTTGAGTGATGGAGTAGATAACCTCTGTAATTTCTCTCTTCTTCCATCCACTGTGATTCAATACCAGTGGAAGACAATCAAACTTGTCAGGTTTTGAATCTGAAGAGCATCAGAATTTGGGATAGTGCATGAGAAAAATTTACCACAAGTGTGCAGGTAAAGCAAGGTTCTAATGGATTATTTCCTTATTAAAGTACTTAAATAACAAATAGTGTAGGCATCTCAGGATATGGTTCAATGACTTTATTTTGTATAGTGGACAATGATAGGAATTCACACTAATAGTAGTTGTAAGTGTATTTACAGAAGATTGAACAAGTCCTTAACTTGTGTAGATACATGCCTTGGGAAAATTTTAGACAAAGATTTATTGTAAACACAGTGATAAACTGATGTTGGATGCAGGATTTTTTACAAGCCTATGGCCAGTTCTCTTTAAACTAGACTATTCTCCTGTGCAGAATAACATAATATGTCATTAAAGCTGGTTTATGTACTCAAATAGAAAGTGGTCTTTTACAAATAAATTGTAATTCATTGCTGCTGCCCAAAACTAAATTTAAAAAGTATTACCAAGAGACTTGAGCAGAAAAAAGATTTCATATTTTAAAAGTAATTGTGCTAGTCTTCCTTTTTTTCCTGTCCTTTTATGAGTTCAATTTGGTATAAGCTTGCCTTCCTGCCTTGTTATCTATATCTGTGGTTTTGCTTTCAGGTGTAATCCACTGAACATTGGAAAGTTTAATTATTCTACAAGTGGACAATGCAGGTCTTCTCAAAGTAATATTATGTCTCATAATGGGTGCCATTGAACTCAACAGAAAAAGTAGTTGTATACACCAGGAAATATTTCCTCATGTTACCAAATATATGTCATCTGTTTCAGTAAATGAAGGTAGATGCTTCATTTTTTTCTTATATTTTATTAATGTCTGTGGTGGTGTGGTTTTGTTTTGTCTTTTTCTGTGTTTTGGGGTTTTGTTTGATTTGTTGTTTCTTTTTTAAATATTATCTCTCATGCAGAGAAAGGGCTTTGTATTACCTGAAGAGGTTTTGACTGGTATAAAATCATTATATCTTTTTTTCTCCTGCCATTATTTTTCATTTTGAATGTAGCAGAAGTGTCCTCTTAGATCATAACTTCAAGCATATTTTTATTTAAACAGTGAGACAAATAACAACTCAAAGGTCTAATGCAGACCGGTGTTCATTATCACCTTGTTCTGTACTGTAAATAACAAGAATTCAGTTTGGGAAATTATTCATCTGTATAAAAATATTAACCCTATGTGTTGTTTGGAGGACTTATATACAGTAGACAAGAAAGGAGAAATGTAGATTGATGGTAATTATTGTTAATATAATCAAGAATAACATAAGGCAATTAAGAAAAATAATATTTTACATATAGGGATAATTGTCGTATAACCTGGAGAAAATATGAATCACTAAAGTCACAATTGACTAATCAATTGTTTATGGTACTGTGGAACTCATACTGGAGGCAGTAAAAGAATCAGAATATAAGACCAGACATCCTTAAAACAATATTAATCAAACTGATTAATACAGTGGGGAAAATAGCAACATTTTTCTCTCACTTAAATGAGTTAAATAAGTCTTATTAATAAGTCTTATTAATAAGTCTTAAATTGAGTCTTATTTTTTACAGCAAAAATAGACATTTAAATGCATCAAGGAAAGAGTTATAAACCATACTCTAAAAATATAAACAATATTTAGAAAATATATTTAGCATTATTAGATGTAGGCGTATATATTTTATAGCTTCAGAGCCAAAGGTAATTGAGCTAGGTTATATGATTTAAATGTAATAGAAAAATAACAAAAGAGCAACTAGTAATCCTTCGCCTTGCATCATGGCTAAATTTCATCAAAAACAATGAGTCAAACTCAAAAAGTTTTTGATCAAGATATATATACATTCCTCCTATAAAAAAACTATTTGATTATAAAACCAATAAATTAATGTAAAACCCAGCATCTAAAATGTATAATTCTACGTATAATTATTCTCTCAGGCTGCCATTAGCAAGAAGACAGTATTATTTACTTCCTTGTTTTGATAATACCTTAAATCAAATACTTCTTTTTACTGATTCTAACTAAATTTGCTAAATTTTGCTTTAAATTTTAATACTTTAATTTTTTTTCCAACAAAAAAATGGTCCTGAGAGTTATAATGAGAGTTACTTAAATATGTACTATACTTTAGAACTGTCAATTCAAGTATAAATGTGAAAAAGATGCATTTTTTTCAAGCTGTTCCTCATTTCTGTTCTTTTTCAAGCTGACATGAAATCCCAGCCCCTTTGCCTCTTAAGATACTGTTGCATAATAGGAGAAAGGACAAGAATCTGACAATAACAAGAAGAAACAGAAGAGGAGAAATTAAATATATGATAACTTTCAGTAGCATTGCCTAATGCATTACTGGAACCTGTTCAAAAATGTTGGATAGGAATTTTTAAGTATATGACATAATAAAAATTACTTAGAGCACTAAAGAAGATCAAGGAAAATGAGTACTTACAGCAAAACTGGACATTACCATAGTATATTTTTAATCCACAAAACAGCATTTCAGTAAATAAAGGTAGATGCTTCAAAGGAACTGCAGCACACAATTTCTCCAATAGAGGAGCATATTTAAGACTGTATGCATGATCC
>JAWWMU010000153.1:91622391-91639741 GCA_035048155.1 Cinnycerthia olivascens | reverse complement strand
CTTAACCTAATATGATATCTACTGACTTTCAGTTTGAAGCCATTCCCCTTGTCCTGTCACTACATGCTCTTGCAAATAGTCTTGCCCCATCTTTCTTGTAAATTCTCTTCAGGTACTGGAAGGCTGCAATTAGGTCATCATGAAGCCTTTTCCTTTCCAGACTGAATAATCATTCAGCCTTTCCTCATAGGAGAGGTGCTCCATCCCTCTGATCATCTTGATAGCCTCTCAGGACTCACTCCAACAGGTCCATGTCCTTCCTGAGCTGGGGGGGGTGGCTGGAACTCCAGAGCTGGATGAAGTTTTCCAGGTGGGTCTCAACAGAGCAGAAAAGCAGAATCCTCTGCACACACTGCCAGCTCATGTCAAGCCTTTCATCCACTAGCATGCACAACTTCTTCTTGGCATGGCTGCTCTGGATCTGTTCATCCCCCAGCTGGGATTGATACTTGGCATTGCCCCAATCCAGGTGAAGCACTTGCACTTGGTCTTGTTAAACCTCATGAGATTTCCATAGGGCCACCACTCTAGATTGCCCAGATCCCTCTCGATGGTGTCCAGCTCCCTCTGGATGGCATCCTGTACTTTGTTGTGTTGACTACTACACTCAACATTGTGACACCTGCAAATTTGCAGAAGGTACACTTGATCCCTTGGTCTACTTCATTAATGAAGATATTAAATAACTCTTGTCCCTAAGGACAGAGCAGGACCCCTAAGGGACACAATTTGTCTGACACCACTGTTGCCTATTGGGAGTTTGAGCCGTTCACTACTAACCTCTGGATGAACCATTCAACCAATGCCTTATCCATTTAACAGTTTACCCATCTAATCCATTGTGCTCCAATTTGGAGAGAAGGATGTTCTCTCTGTGGCGGATGTTTTCAAGGCCTTTACAGAAGATTAGATAAATGACATCTGTAACCCTTCCCTCTACCATTTGATGGAATCACTCCATCATAGAAATTGATTGGCTCGGTCAGGCAGACTTGCCCTGGTAAAGCCATGCTGGCTCTCAAATCGACTCCTTGTCCTCCATGTCCCTTAGCACAGCCTCTAGGAGGATTTGTTACATGAGCTTTGCAGGCACAGAGGTGAGACTGACAGGATAGTAGTTCCCAGTTTATTCCTTTCTACCCTTTTCCAAGATGGGTGCAATGTTTTCCTTTGTCCAGTCACTCTGGACTTCCTCTGACTGCCATGACGTCTCAAATATCATGGAGAGTTTGCAACTACTTCAGCAACATCCTTCAGGGATCTGGGATGCACAGTATTGGGTCCCATAGGCTTTTACACATTCAGGTTTCTCAGGTGACCATGAACCTGATTTTTGCTTACAATGAGGGATTTTGCTCTCCTAGTTCTCATCATGCTGTCATCTACTTGACATGTCTGGGAAGAGAGAGTGTCATTGAAGACTGAGGCAAAAAATTATAAGTGGCTCAGCCTTCTCCTCATCTGTTTTTACCTGTCCACCAGCACAGTTTATCAGAGAGCATATACCTACCTTGATGTTCTTTTTCTGATTAACCTACATGTACAAGCCCTTTCTGTTATTTTTTTGCTTTCCCTTACCAAGTTCAGTTTTTTTTTTGCATTGGCCTTTCTCACCCCTCCCCTACACAACTGTATTTCTCTGTACTCTTCCTCAAATTACCTGTCCTTGTTTCCACTGCCTATGCTCCTAGCCCCTTAGTTTGGCCAACACTTCCTTACTCAGTCATGGTAGTCTCTTGCCTTCCTTGCCTGAAATGAACTGTAAAAGCAACCTCAGAACTTTCTATTACCTAAATGTGCAGAAATGCAATTCCCTTCCTTCTTATCAACAGACATATGCAGAAATGTATGGTGTCTAACACACAGAAGGGAAGGGAATACAAAATATGACCAAAACTGTTGAGTCTATTAAAATGTTCCTCAGTATCAAAACTATAGCCCAAAATAATTTACACTACACAATGAGTCATGTATCCTGCTTCCATCCCTGAGGAATAGCAGAATGTGGGGAAAAATGTGTGTTACCTGCTTAAGGAGAATTACAAAAAAAGATTAATTTAAAACTGCAGCATCTTGCTACTGCAAACCTTAATATCACATCATATTAAATCAGTCAGCCAGCAAGCTCTGCTGCTTGACATGCCTTCAATGCTGGCATTCCTGACTCTTTACCTTCTGATGCTGGATGTATCTTTCATACTGCAATTTAGAAAATGATCCCTGGTAGTGTTTTATATCTGAGGACTCAGTTCAGACAGGCTTTTGTCTAATAATAGTGTGGCCACACAAAGTATGATATTAGAGATGTCATCTTAGATTAGTCAAGGGTTAGCTCAGAATAAAGCTATTGTCATCACTGCTAATCAAACTCAGAAGTGGAGCTGGAGTAACACTGGAAAGATTAAATCAGATTTTTTTCATAAATGATTTGATTTGATTCTGCTTATGTCCCTTTTCTATTTTCTCTTCACAGCTGCCAACAAGAATACAAATACAGTGTGTGTATCTCAAAAAAACTAACATAGAAAGCTCTGGAAAAACAGAAGTGAACACCTGCATCACTATTTAAGCAAGACAACATCATAAGACACAAATACAGGAAAAGTGGCTTTATGATTACACAAAGACATTGAAATATAACAACACATGATGATATGGAGCTAAGACACCCAAACAATGTAAACTCTTCATTGCAATGACTCAATATAATAGCCATACCTTTGAATTGCACTGTGTTATTTCAAATTATATCCATTTCCCACAGCAAGACACCAAAAAAGCTTTAGAATAAAACTGTTGTTTTCAGATATAGGACACTAGTTGTGATGGGTTTATTTAGCTCTGTTGTTTAGCTATTCACATAAGATTTACTGAAGTGGTGAGATGATAATTTCTTTACCTTATATGAGTATTAAATTTGCTTGCTACTAACTACATAATTCGTTTAAAGGATTTTTCCTCAGATACAAGTCTATGTATAAGACAATTATGTAGATGAAGTAAATGGAATGTAAATTACTATTGAAATAACGAGTGAATGTCCTGGTTCTGGGCCAGGACAGGGTTAATTTTTGCAGTAGCCAGGTGTTGTGACTTGATACTAGCCCAGTGCCAGGCACCCAGGAAAGCTGTTCAGTCACCCTACCCTGCCACAGCTGGGTAAAGGAGAGAAAAAAATTAAGAAAGGGTTCATGAGTTGAGATAAGGACCAGGATAAAATACTTAAAAGGCAAAACAGGCTCAACTTAATGTATCAAAGTGAATTTATTACTAATAGAATCAGAGGACGATAATGAGAAATAAAATAAGCTCTTAAAACAGCCTTTTCCCCCTAGAGTCTCCCTCTTTCCCACTGACAGCACCAGGAGACAGGTGTCCTGGGGTGATGTGAAAGCCAGGACAGCAGGGCATGGGGGTTTTGGTCAGTTTGTCACCCAAGCTTTTCTTCTGCTGCTCCAGGAGAGAAATTGTTCCTCCATGAGACTATGGGGTCCCTTCCATGGGAGACAGCACTCCGTGAATTTCTCCAACATGGACTGAATCCCTTGAGTAGCAGTCCTACCACACCTTTTGCAACATGAATTCCCCCCATGGGTCCATAGTCCTCCCAAAACTGCAGCGGTGTGTGTCACTCTTCCACACAGTGCAGTCCTCCAAGGACAGGCTGCTCCAGCATGGAATCAGGGACCCCTCTCTCCACGGGACTCCCACTGGTGAGGAGACAGCCTCCTCCAGGCATCCACCCACTCCAGTGTGGGCACCACCCAATGGGCTGTGGGTGGATCTCTGCATCCCCCATGGATCCCTTGGGCTGTGGGTGGATCTCTGCATCCCCCATGGATCCCCAGGGGTTGTGGGTGGATCTCTGCATCCCCCATGGTTCCCCAGGGGCTGTGGGTGGATCTGTATCCCTGTGGATCCCCAAGGGCACAGCTGCTTCACCATGGTCTCACCATGGCCTGCAGAGGAATCCTGGCTCTGGTGCCTGGAGCACCTTCTCCCCCTCCTTCTCCACTGACCTTGGTGTCTCCATGTTACTTCCCTCACATATTCTCACCTCCTCCTCTTCTTCTCTGACTAGAAGAAAAACTGTGCACTCTTTGTTGTTCTGATTTTCTTCTTAACTGTGTTATCCCAGAGGTGTTACCAACCTTTCTCATTGGCCCAGCTTTGGCCAGCAGCCTGTCCATCTAAGAGCCATCAGGGATTGGCTCTCTGGACATGGTGAAAGCTTCCAGCAGCTTCTCACACAAGCCACATCTGTGGCCCCCTCATTATCAAAAACCAGGCCATGCAAATCAACACAGCAGGGAAGGGCAAGGTTAGGACCCAGGGTTATTCTCTACTACCTGCCATCATGGCCAGGTGCAGGGAAAAGGGAATCTGCTCCGGGGAGAAGGGATCCCTTCCGAGTTGGTGCTGCACGGCAGATGAAGCCATAGGTCATTGTTGTTTCCGTGTTAAAAATTCACCTCTTTCTTGTGCCTGCTGTCATTTGTATTGGTGGCATTACTCTTGTAACTCTCTGTTTTCTTATCTCATTGCTGTTTCCAGTAAATTGTTGTTATCTCAACCTGTGATCTTTACCTTTTGTGCCTTCAAATCTCCTCTCCAGTCTGGAAAGGCAGGGGGAGGGGGAAGTGGGAGGGAGGATTGAGTGAGCTGCATGTGATTTCAGTGGGAGGACTAAACTGAAGAATACCATTCCTAAACCATGACAGTCAGAAAGAACACACTCTAAGAACCCTATTATTTACATGGAAATATTTTGCCTTCCCAAACTTTCTAATTAATTTTAAATGGAATAATTGAAAAAAATAATTTTTCATGCTCTGCATGAAAGCCCATAACTAGAAAGGTGGTATTTAACAGGGACACACTATGACTTTTTGTATATAATGAAGGTGTGAAATCTTTTCTTCATCATGGTTGAATTTAAAAAGTGGGATTTTCCAGTTTCAGTGTTGCCTCTATGCTCTTTAATCATCAAATAACTTTTTTTGTTGACACAACTGAATAGTTCATTTCATGTTACAAACTTTCAATGTTCTCTGTCAGAACAATAATTCTAATATAGCAATTGTGCAATCAACATAATCAAGTGTGATTCATGACATGGAAAATATTCTCTTTATTAGACTTCTCAAATTAAGATGAAAATATTATGATTACAAAATGTACTTATGATTTTGTCTACGCTTCCCTTTGCATGCAATATTCTAAAGGGTATTGGAAGGTGAATGAAGAAAGACCCTTTCGGATATGATGCATTTTCTGATATAAAAAAAAGTGGGTTTCAAGTGACAGGTTTAGATTCACTCTTACTTTTGACAATCTATCACTGAGCAAATTTGTATTATAGAACAGTAGAAGACTGGGAATAGTGCTAAAAGAAATGGCAGAAACATCAATTCTGGGAAGTTTTAAGAAATATTAAAAAGACACCTAGAAATAAAATACCTATCAGACCCAGCTATCTATGATAACCTGTGTAAGAAGGGCCCTGAACCTGTCTTGGGGCATTTCCAAGCAGAGATACAGGCTGGAGGAAGAATGGATTGAGGGCAGCCCTGAGGAGGAGAATTTGGGGGTTTTGTTGAATGAGGAGGTCAACATGAGCCAGCAGTGTGTGCTTGCAGTACAGTAAGCCAGCTGTATTCTGAACTTCACCAAAAGCAATGTGGCCAGAAGGTCTGCTCCACTCTCATGAGTCCCATCTGGACTGTTTTGTCCAACTCTGGGATCCCCATCAGAAGAAGGAAACGGACACACTGGAGTGAGTTCAAAGAAGGAATGACAAAGATAATCATGAAGCTGGAGCAACTCTATTAAGAGAGAGTTGGGGTTGTTCAGCCTGAAGAGAAAGGTGTGGGGAGACCTTGAGCAACCTTCTAGTACCTAAAGTGTGCTGCAGGAAAGCTGGAGAGGAACTTTCTACAAGGACGTGTAATGACAGGAGGAATGGCTTCAAATTGAAAGAGAGTAGATGTAGGTTAGATATTAGGAAGAAATTCTTTATTTTGAGGGTGTTGAGGCACTGGAACAGGTTTCCCAGGGAAACTGTGTATGCCTCATCCCTGGAAGTGTTTAAGATCAGGTTGGATGGGTCTGTGAGCAACCTGGTCTAGTGAGTGGCATCCTTGCTCATGGCAGGGGGTTTTGAACTAGACAACCTTTAAGGTCCTTTCCAGGGACTAGGCTTCCAGGGACAGGGCATTCACAGCTTCTCTGGACATCTTGTTCTAGTGCTTTGTCATCCTCTGAGTAAAGAATTTCCTCGTAACAGTTATAAATCTCCCCTCTTAGTTTAAAACTCTTTTGCTCTATTCTGTAAATGTCTTCCCATGTAAAGATTCACTCTCCATCTTTTTATAAGCTCCCTTTAAGTACTGGTAGGATGTACTGAGGAAGATGAAAAACATTATAGGTTCCAGGGCAGCCCTGTGCAGTACTTTGCTTGATAGCAGCCATAAGGTTGTGTAGATCTTTTAATGATGACCATCTGAACCTTCAATCTGGTATCCAGTCTTTTAATAACCTACTTGTCTACCCATCCAGACCCTAAATTGCAACTTGGATACAGACCCAGGGTTGAAATACATCTCCCATGTTATCTATTATATAGACACTTGTGAATTGATGAATAACAGGAAGATTTATACTATACCATTAATGTTTCGTTTGTAATATTTGATGCATTTAAATTTACAGAATCTTATAGTGTCACCTCTCTCCCCCTCTCTTTTTGTTTTTGCAGAGGGAGTGAGTTTTCTATGGAACTTACATTCTGAATATGCAGTCTAAAACACAGAGAGGATCTAAAAAGTTTGTTGTTGCCTAACTTGTACTCAAACTGAAACACTGTGTGTGGCTGCATGTGCATCTTTTGAAAGCTAAATCAAGACGAAATATATGAAGGGACAAACCCAAACAAATCCTGAGACCATGCCCCTTCAGGTGTTATATTGTGTCCTTTATGTAGTAATGAGATAGTACCAAAATTATATTACTGGAGGACACACATGGCTTCAGAATGACTCAAGCTTTTATCTGGCCATGTCAAAGGCAAAGGAAGATACCCTTCCTAGATTTTCATCTTCAGGACATGCTGGGATTTATAGGGCACAATGTGGATGTCCCAAGTGACAGTCAAATGCCCTAAAAAGGTGCCTGGCTTGAACTTAAGCACTTCCAGATATTAGGAGTGACATGTTACCAATTCTTCTGTATTTTGGTATGCTTAATTCTTAAATATTATGCATAGAGATTTGTTTTTTTCAGTGCAGTAATCAGCTGGAAAGAACATTCACTCCCAACAATGAAAACATAGTATGAATTAAATTCTGCTTTTTACTTTTAATTAAGAATGCTACAAACAATAATGACAACCATCAAGTTGATTTGGAGTTCCATCAGTGAAGTGCAAATGAGAAACATATGGAAAATAGAGTTTAAATTCCCTTTACTAGGTTGCACATCTCTATCACCTGTCAAGGAGCAGCAAAATGGATGATACAATGTGCATTGTAAATTCTGCTGAGCTGAACAGCAATATCTCACTGTCTGCATATCTTGCCTGCTGCAGGAGGAGCAACGGTGAGTAGCAAGTAGGTGGAAAAGGATCAGCTCATGACAGTGATGGAATTCCATGCTGCTGTTCAGTGAGATCTGGCTTTGAGAGGTCTTTCACAGGTAAGCTTTTACGTAGAATAAACAGACATTTATCCTCACTGCTACAGAGATTGCTTTATGCTTGGCCTTTCCTTCCAGATAAGTGAGCCAAGGAGTGCTTTGAACTGCCTTGGATGAAGCAACCAAGTGCCCTTGGAGATGACATAATTTAATTAAGAACCTGTCGTTTACTTATCTACCTGTAGCAAGCAAAAAAAAAGGCCCCTATTGAATGAGTGGCATACTAAATACAGTAGGAGAATTAAATGAGCATTGGCTGCTATTGTCCTTGGGTATGGGCATTAAACTAAGTTATATTCATGATGAAAAAGGTGTGGGTGCATTTCAGGTAAGATTCATTTAACTAAACTACAGTGAGAGTACATCTCATTCACAGTTATTACCCCTGGGACTCCCATTACTGTCAATAAAGAGGAATAGACACCTTGAGGAGGCAGTTTATCTCACGTTAAAGTGCATGACTGCAACAGCTGAGTCATGCCCCACAAGGTTTCCCACTCAGGATGAAAATGAAAAAGTTTCTTTGCAGTAACATGAGATTGGGTAAAAAAACAACACATGGGAAACTACTGAAAATTAATAATCTGCAAGTTCAGACTCACTTTCCACAGGAAAGCACACTTGATGCTTTTCAAATGTGTTCACACTCAGAGCAAGATTTTTTCATAAGAGGTGTCTCAGTCTCAAGAAGGAAACTGGATCCAGTTCACTCCCTAGGCTGTTGGGAACCAGTGCAGGGGTTCCAAGTTATCGCTAGAGGATAGTCCAAAGTTGCTGAAGAATTCTACTGTCCCATGTGAGGTGGAAAGGCATAGAGGCCATGAGTAGAATGCAGAAGGGGGCAGGAAATCTCCTTTGTAAGGAGATTTTAAGTTATTCATGGAGACGAGAGAAATTAGTCTGAAAGGTTGTTTCCATTTATTTTTCTCACGTCACCCTCATTGCAAATTCTCTTTCCCCATGATACTCCTTGTTTCACAGTTTTTCTTATTGGATTGCAAGTTTTTTCAGGACAACAACTTTTTTCAGCTCTAGTGGGAAAAGTCTAGTCTTGCTGCCTTCCTTTTTGTGCCATGGTGAAGCCTTTACTCTGACTGCTTAACACCCATCTTGGTGTATCACTAGGAATATTAAGGGCAATTCTGCTTTTGCTTTGACTGGTGCTGTCCTCCAGTGTTTTCTGAGCTTGAAAAATCTCTATCTCAACACTATGCACAAGGCTCCCTCCAACACTACTGCTGTGACCTCTAAAACATTAAGAAACAAACCCCACATGCTGAGAAATCCTATAAAATGGACTTTAATATGGAGTGAATACTTTCAAGCACTGACTCAAAAAGTAAAACACTTAAGCTTAGGTGAGTAACAGGCAGGGGTATCAATCAGGGGACTGCTAAACTATTTTACATTGGTTCACAGCCAGCTCTCACTTTTGTGGATTTCAGACAGGTGTTGCCCCTTGCGATTACTGAAGCAGTATGAATGATAAGGGCCAAGACTTGAACCTTGGTCTTCACCCTACAATATGCAATTTTATTTACTGTATTAGAATTTTTTTTTATCATTACTTAATTTGAAAACTAAATCTGACCTATGATCTCTTTAATATTACTGCTTTTGACATGGATTGTACAGTTTTCAAAGGCATTAGAATTCTACAGTATTTCCATTTCCTAATATTAAACTAGTTTTTTTTAATACATTGAAGTATTAGGATATCCAAGCCCAGTGCAGAGTCACTGGTCTGAGGTGACCATAATTTTGTGCAACTTAGTCTTCTAAATACTTTCTCTGCTTGATTATGTAGCTTTTGGCTGATGTCTTCAGGCTGAAATACAAAATCAATGCTTCTTATTCTAGCTTGCAGGTCATACTACATTGCTTTATGCGTATTGCATTATAGTCTGCTGCAAGGAAACACAATACAGTAATAGACTGCTTTTGCAGTCTATTGCCATTATTGCTTATTAATTCCTAATATTTGTGATGGGAGATGTTAACGAAGCATTGCTATCCTTGCATCTGAATTTTATGTATCTAGTATATCATTCTTTTATCCTTTTCCTTTAGCAGCAATGATGGCAGACAAAGTTATAGAGTTTGAAGGTTAAAGAGTATAAGAATTACAGATGTAGTGGAAATATTGCTGCTTCGGCTAAACTAAATAATATGGAGTAATAAAAGTAGTATTTTCTTTTTCTTTTTTCTCTCCATCTATGTTATTCAAATGAAAGAAATTTAATTTGAATTGTCTCACTGCAACTATAAATATGCTGTGGAAAGTCTGTGCAGACATCAGTTTCAAAATAGAGTGTCTGATCTGCAGTAGCATTACACCAGGTGTACTGAAAACTGCAGTGAAATGAACATGCAAATGATGTCTCAAGTTAATTAATGTCTACCTATGTACTTGCCTGAATTCAGCAGGATTCTAATATATGCACTGAAAATCTTGCTGGGCTAAAGTTTGCATCTGTCTTAAGAGTGGATCAGTGTCCCCTTACTACAATGAATAGTGTCAAAAAGAAACCTGAACGCAAAATGTAGAAAGAAATTGGATGTTTTTAGTTAAATTACTTGTTATCCCACATAGACTTCAGCTACGGCAGTAAAGAACTTTCAAATTTTACAGAAACCTGAAAGGCCTCCTCTTGCTGCTGACACATGGACACGTGAAGTGAAATTAAGATTAAATTTTAAAATATTTTAAAATACACTTCTCAAAGTATTTCTGATTGATGAAGTTCAAACTTGAAATCTTTACAGAAAGGAGTACACATTATAGGATAACATAAAGACATTTATTAAAGATTGTGATTATAAATCAATTTGAGGCCTTGAAAGTACTATCTATGTCATCTATCAGCAGTCCTCATTAACTGGAGAAGTTCCAAAAGACTGGAAATTGGCAAATATCACACTCATCTACAAGAAGGATTGGAAGGATGATCCTGAGAACTACAGTTCTGTCAGACTGACCTTGGTTCCAGGAAAGGCTATGGAGCAGATCATCCTGAGTGCCATTACACATGCAGGACAACCAGGACATCACACCCAGCCACGTGGATTTCTGAAAGGTAGGTCCTTCCTTATCAACCTGATCTCTTTGTACAGCACAGTGAACTGCTTGATGTATGAAGGGAGGGATGTGGATGTTGTCTATATAGACTTCAGAAAAGCATTTGACACAGTCCCCTACAGCATCATCCTGGGGAAACTCACTGCTTGTGGCTTGGATAGGTGGAATCTTCTATGGGTAAAACCTGTCTGGATGGCCAGCCCCAGAGAGTTGTGGTGAATGGAGCAAAATCCAACTGGTGGCCAATCACTATGCGAACCCCAGGGCTCAGTTTTTGGCCCAGTCCTGCTCAGTATCTTTATTGATGACCCGGACATGGAACTTGAGCACACCCTGAGCAAATTTGCAGACAACACTGAGCTTGGAGGGAGTGTTGATCTTTTTGAGAGCTGGAAGGGTCTTCAGAGAAACCTGGACAAACTCAGTCAATGGGCTGAGGGCAGCTGCAGGAGAGTCAATAAGGTGAAAGCTCCTGCACTTGGATCACAGCAAACTCCAAGCAGTGCTACAGGCTTGGAGTCTGAGCCCCTCACTTTAAAAAAAACACTAAAGTTCTAGAGTGTGTCTAGTTTAGGGCAATGAGGCTCATGAAAGGACTAGAGAGTGTATCTGATGAGTAGTGGCTGAGTAGGGAGCTGAGTTTGTTTAGTCTTGAGAAAAGGGGACTCGGCGTATCTCATCGCTCTCTACAACTACATGAATAGAAGTTGTAGCCAGGTGGGAGTCAGTCTCTTTAATGTGGGTGCAGTGAGAAGGCCAGAAGGAATTACCTTAAGCTGAGACAGAGAAGATTCAGACAAGATATTAGGAGAAAATCACTGGAGTGTCCAGGCACTGGAGCAGGTTGCCCAGGATGGAGTCACCATCCCTGGAGCTGCTTAAGGGGTGTCTGGATCCAGTGATGAGTTATGGTTTAGCAGTTTTGGGGTTACAGTGGTGTCACTGGGTTGGACTGGATGATCTTAAATGTCTCTTCCAACCTTGATATTTCTACAATTTTGTGAAATGCTTTTGGATATTCTCTTTATTCCTCTCTGCTGTACTTTGATCAGCAAAAATCAAGGTACTTATTTGTAGGATAAATATTCGCCCATATGTACACTAATATACAAAGCCGTTCTATTTCTCACTATGTGTCTCATATGCAAAACACATAATATTAGCATTAGATGAGTGTACCACCCATTTTGTGTATATGCTTTATGTTAAGTTCAATTAATATATAAAATAATTTGTGAGTAATAACTCATCCTAATCATATAAGTCTTTTGAGAAATTATTAATTCTTAAATAAGGAGAATCCCATATATTTGCATTATTTTCTACACAGTAGTAATAAAGATTGATTTAACATTCTAAAAGAGAACCTTAGTTCTGTATATCGACCATGAAAGTTCTAGCAAACAAAAAAAAATCTTTCAGAGAAGTACCTTGTTTCCTTGTTAAATCAATTGCCACTTGAATAGATTCCTATTATGTCATAGATTTTGTTCGTGTTGCAAAAGTATAAATATTTGGAAAAGAATGTACATTGATATAATTTTCTAAAGCAGTTTCTGAGATCAAGCCATTCTGAATTCTCTTATGTCATCCTTCATGAAAAACAAAATAATATAAAAAGAAATAAAAGGAATCCTGGGCTTACTGCTTAGAAACAAGACAGAAAAAATTTCTCTTAATTTATCAATTTTATATAGCTAATTAGGTTGTCTTTTTTTCTGATTTGTAATCATAGTAAAAATTTTTATATTGTATGTTGATTTTGGAGCTATGTTTTATTATGTTTTAGTCTAGCAATGTCTATTATTGACTTTTCTACTTGTTGATACAGCTGTTATATTAGTGTTTGATAATTTTTATTTCTTTCATTTGTTTCCTGCATTATTCATCTGCTGGTTTTGGAAGATAGTGTTCTCTGTAATGACAGTTTAGCTTGTGAACTTAGCCTGAGTCAGCATTGACAGTGCTTTAGGAAGCATATACTGCTCTTAAAGGCACATCAGCGACAAAAAAATGCTTTGGTTGTTCCGGCATTTAGGGCAACTCTAGGTATTTAAGGTTCATCGCTTTCCAGAATCCTCCCTTCTGTGTTATTTGCTTGTTTTGTCTCTTTCTTTACAGGAACAATTTGACTTCAGCTAGACTTGAGTATGTTCTTTCTTTTGAATACCATTTTCAAAAGAACACATTAATTGCGCTTAATCAAGCGCAATTTATGTATTATGCAGCATATAAAAAAATTTAAACACGTATCTGCTAAATGCTTTTGCATTTGTTATGCTCATCTTTTCATTTACTTTGTCAGAATCAGACTTTGACTGAATTTAGATCAACTATATTCAAATTATCCCCATCTGTAATTGACACCAGGATATGTTCTCTTGTTCTTTTTCCCTGTTTTCAGCTGCAGTGCATATAACCTCCAAAGGATAACAAGAAGCAAAAGACTATTGTTAAAACCTTAGATCACCATATTTGCAAAATGGCTCTGAGTTGCAGTCCAGTTGTTTCCATGGACAATTTCAGCACTCTAAAT
This sequence comes from Cinnycerthia olivascens, assembly GCA_035048155.1. Taxonomy (NCBI): domain Eukaryota; kingdom Metazoa; phylum Chordata; class Aves; order Passeriformes; family Certhiidae; genus Cinnycerthia; species Cinnycerthia olivascens. The sequence continues at coordinate 91,626,434 of JAWWMU010000153.1, read as the reverse complement.
TACTCAGTGGTAACTTGAATAATTACGGAAATACAAATCTCTTTCAGCATACAGAGTACTTGGGAACAATTTTCAAAAACCTTTTCGCATATTCTGCATCCTAAATTTGTTGCTAATTCTAAGACGCAAGACTGTTTTTAATCTATGACTGGATGTTTTTCAAGCTTATAGGATGTTTAAAATGGCAAAAAAGAACAATTCTGTTTTGGACATTTGCCCTAATACAGACTGCAAGCTATGAATATTCATTAAGTTTCTTTTTCTATGACATATTTAGAATGAATATTGCCTGATAAAAATATTTTGTAAAGAGAATCAAAGAGGTTAAAATACCAATAGACAAAATCTGCAGAATTTCTTGTCTCTATAGGTCAACAATACATGCCTGCAATATTTGACTATAATTATAAGATTACAGGATTCTGACTAAAGTGTTTGATGTTAATTTTCAGAATTATGCCCTCAATGGCTATTTCATTTGCGGCTCAGCTTTTGTCAATGTGTCCATATTTCTCCCTGTCTTTTTGCTAATTTTTATGTCTTCTGGTTGACATAAAAGTCAAGAAACTAATTTTTTCTTGCAAATTAGTTTAGTGTGGTTTAAAATGTTTTTATAACTTTGCCCTTTTTATTAACTTAACTTTCTGTTTTTATTTGTCAGAGTTTTTGTAGTATATGTTTGTGCATATAGCTCACTAGATTTTTTGAATAAATGTAATGCTTTACATGATAATTTGGATAATCACATGTATTCATGAAGAGATCAGGAAAGCAGCTCTTTTATGAAAAAAACAGAAATATATCTACATGTATTTGGTTATTGGTTTTGTTGAAAATGCATTTAGAAATCTCCAGTGCTATATAATCCAAATGCCCATGATTTTGACAAACTCTTTCATTATATAAGCTAAATTATTTCACTTCTGAATGAACTTGGTTGCTATCCGAGCAAAATAAAAAAATTGCATGATATTCTTGGCAATAATAAAATACTTTTAAAATTACTTAAGATAGTTTGAATGTTTTCTTTTAAGTTTTAACCAGCAGTGAATCAGAGATCCTTGTCCTTATTTCTACGCAGGAATATTTATCTATCTATCTATAAATCATCTATGTATGGATGGATGTGTATATATACACAGACACGTAAAGGCACACATGGTAACCCAGATTTACACGAGGTCTAGTGATGAAGATAACTCATTTAGTGTTGCAGCTGTAACTGTCCAGTTAAATTCAGCTTCCATTTTTGCTACTGGAAAATCTCTCTGTGCTGCTTCCATGCAGTTTTCCATGCTGCTTCACTTTTTGTGCTGCTTGATATGGACGCAGAGAGAAGATACTTTCCTTATTTACCGAATCCTGTTTCCTGTCTGAAAATTATTATGTTACATCCTGTCGTTCTAGAAATACAGAAATACAATGACCAAAACAGTGTAACTTCAAATGATGCGTTGCTGGTACCAAGTAGAGGATCAGAATGTTTAATGGGTTTTATATCCCATTTTATTCATGTGTGTTTTTTTCCCTTGCACAACAGAGTGACTTTGCAGTTCTGTGTTCAACTCATTGCATAGGAGAGTATTTATTCTTTTTGTATCAGAGCTGTGACTTGTGTTTGTGCAGCAGTGTATTTTTTTCATGATTTTAGTATTCTTTATTTGTCCCCACTGAACAGCAAATTTAAGAAGCATATGAAAATACTGAATAATGTTAGACCTAGGACAGAACCCTGGAAAACCCTGCTTGACACAGCCTTCATCCTGACAGCAAAACATTAATATTGTCTCTAGTCCATATTATTTTCATCTAGATTATGTCTCCCAAGGCTGCTTATGAGAATGTCTTTCAAAGTCTTGCTCAGGTCAGGATATATGTAATCTACTTTTTCTTTTCTATTCACAAGGTCTCCTGCACTCTACTAGAGAGAAATTATGTTTTGGTTGACACAATCCATTCATGACAAATCCATACAACTAGTCACTCACTTCCTTATTTTCTTATGTCTGCCACTAGTGGTTATTGTAATTCCCAGTTGCAGTAGAGCTATGATTTGAAAATTGGTGCAGAAGAGCAGTAAAGGTATTAGTCTTTCTGTCATTAGTTGTGGTTAGCAGCAGCAGACTGACCTTTTCCTTTGTTTTTTCTCATCTTATAATTGACATTCTCTTTGCCCTTTTCTAATTGCTACTCCTTTTTCCTTTTTTCCCTCCCTGTGGTTCTCATTTTGTCCCTGTATGTTCATGCTATACTTTCATGCTCATTCTCATTAGTCTGGCCTAGTTTCCACTTCCATTTTGCTCCCTTCATTTTAAATCTATGAATGTTCTTCATTTAGACAAGTAGGTCCCTTACGACATTTTCTGTCTTTCCTCTTCAGGGAAATAGCTTGCACTTGAGCCTTTTAAGTCCTTTTTTTTAAGAACTGCCAGATTTTTTAAATATTTTTTCTTCTCAGACTAACCTCTCAGGATATGCAGTCTAACAATTCTGAGTTTACTGAATCTTCTTTCCTCAAATCGATTAGTTTTACTTTGCACATTTTTATGGTAAAAAAAAATTGTTTCACTACCTTATGATTCCTTCCATCTCAACATTGTACAGTTTGAAAAGGAAAAGAAGCCTGGAGAATTTTTCTCTTTGATGATTATCTCCACTAACAGTGGCCAAAACTACATTCAACAACTTGTTCTTTAATATATCTCTTCTTTTGACAGCTGGGTGTCAGGTTAGCTGGGCTACAACTCTTCCAGTTGCTTAAGAGAAACTTCACTCTGTTTTTCTAGATTTAATATAAACTTATATCAGACTCCCTTGCTAGGTGGAAACTACACTGTTATATTTTTAAGCACTACTGAAGAACATTCAGTGTTGTACCTACATTTATATTCTGGTCCCCAGAGTAGACTATAATATGCAAGCAAACATTACTTTTGCTGTTCTATGTTTAGCATGTTATAAGCTCTTTCAGTAAAGTCCTATTATTTCAAATTGAATATGGCACTTGCCATAACCAAACTCGTAAAATATAGATTCTTGCTCTGATTGTTTAGAAAGATGTCAGGCTGCACTGCTTACTTCTTTTAAAAACCTGGTTTTAGAACGCATGTATTTATAATACCTAGTATGCCAACCCTGTACATTCTTTCTTGGCCCTTTGTCTCTGCAGTGCATGTTCATGACTCTTGGTAGAGTCAGTCACTTCTACCACTTCTGTAGAGCTGGATATTTAGAAGCCTTTGCAGATATATATTTTATCATCATGATTGTTATGTTGTTGACAGCAGGAAAATCAAGACATTATTCTACTTCCATTGGTATGAATATGAACTATTACTGAACTCTCTGAAGCTTTTTTGGGTTTATGACCTTTATCTCTTGTTTCTATCAGCAGTAATAATAGCATGGGGAATGATCCAAAGCACATGGAGACGGGAATAACGGAAGAAAGAGTTGAAGATTAGTGGGGAACAAACACTGCCCCTATATGATATTAAGTGGCAAACCCCCCAATCTGGCTAGAAACTGCACATTTTCTTCACACTGTCTACCCCCTTATATAACCCTGATGCCACTGAGCTGTTTTCTGATAACAATAAAAAACCCTGTTTAAAACCAGCACCAAATTGTCATTCAGATGAAGGGAGCATTATCCTATTCTTCAGTGGAAAGGTCCTGTTTCTCTGGTCCTCCTCAGTAACAATGTCAAAAATTGTACACATACCTTTGTGCTTTATGTTAAGCAGCCAGCAAAGAAGCTCTGTAAACACATGGATTTACTGCTAAATATGCTGAGGGAAGTCAATGACTTTGATAATAACCACTTCATATGATGCATTGTCAAAATAAAAAATGTAACATAAACTTTCTTGACAATCCAAATAATTTGTTTAATGTGGGAACCAGGGCTTGTCTCTGACTGCCCTGGAGGCTCAGGGACCCTGGCAGGGGTCTCAGAAATCTTGAAACAGAGCCCAAAACACCTGTGATTTGGATTTTGGCCCATGGGAATGATTGCCAGCCTTAAAAGAAGAATTACAAGT
>JAWWMU010000153.1:91591426-91622291 GCA_035048155.1 Cinnycerthia olivascens | reverse complement strand
GGTGACGGGGACATGACTGATTGGTTTAGAGTAGAATCTGACTGTCTAATGTAGAGAATGGGTATTGGAGATAAATAGTAAATAGACTGTACGTAATTTTTAGTATAAAAGATAAGCACCACCCCTGAGGGGGGAGAAGGCCTTCAACTGTCTTGCTGGAAGGAGCTCAGCTGGGCAGAAAGAAAATGTTTTAGATAAGAGAGAATAAACAACCTTGAACACGAAACATGAAGAGTTTTTGCCTTCTCTTTCTCTCGCTGGGCAAAAAGAACTTTTACGTCGCCAGAAAAAACAGAAAAACCATAAAATCTGACAGTTTAACAAAGCCATGTAGGTCAAGAATATTTCATGACTAATTCTGTGCTTTAATTTGGTTGGAAATAAATGGCTCATGTATTACATTTTGTGGTTTGTTTAATGAAAATCAAAAAATAGCATTTAGTTCCAAAAAACTCTTGCTACCTCTTTCATGTTTTTAAAAACTGCAAGAACAAATGGGTTGGCATACAGGCTACAACATTGTGTTCTTTTGAATTGGCCCAAATGTGACTGATTTTTTGGTAAAAAATAGCAACTTGTCTAACTTACTAATTAATATTCATAAACTTTTAATTAAGCATATACATCACAGCAATCCATTTGAATCTAATTGTTTACATCCCACTTCTTTGAAACTAAGTTCTTATCGATCTAAAAACTAAAATTTACATCACTGACTTTTACACATTCTTGTTACTTCATAATAAAGCTGAAAGTTATACAGCTTCACACCAAAAAGAATTTAACTAATTCTCTGAGCTGTATTTCACCTGTACACATTGGCACACTATCAGACCACCCTTCAGTTCATTCTCAATCTTCTATTATTCTCAGAAAGTTTCTTTCCTCGTGGCTAATATACCTGTTGCCTGCTGCTGTTAGCAATTCCTCAGGCTGACCACTTCTCTGCTGAGACTCATTTCTGATCTGCTCTGACGTCTCTAAAAGCTCACTTCTCTGAGTAAGATCTTCAAGGCAGGAATAACCTCCTCCTCCTTCTTGTATCTGAGTTAGGATGTTAGAGTCTGGAAGGATGGACTACTAAATGAATAAACAGAATCACCTGCAGAGGTTCATGATTAATCAGCTGTATTCTGTCTGGAGCTTGGAAAGAAATCAAACAATAGAAGGCTTTATCTTGAGACCTGTCCTGTTAGGATCTTCCTCATTAGCTTCAAAGAAACAGCAGAGTCCCCAGGATGCCAAATCTGAGGGAACAGGCAGGGCTGCTGTCCAAAAGGATCTGGAGGTTGGAGGAATGGGCCAGAAGGAATTTCTAGAAATTCAGTAATGACAAATGTAAAAGTCCTTTGCCTGGGAAAGAGTAGTAACTGGTACCAGTTGGGGCTGAATGCCAAAAAAGACATCAAGGCTGTCAATCTTGGTTAGCAGGGTTTGATATAAGGAAAGCCATTTTCACCATAAGAAAAGCTAAGTAGTGCAGAGTGAGCAGCCCAGAGACTGTACAGTCTCTGTAGCTAGAGAGTTTTGAGATTCAAAACCTGACCAGCTTGGTCTAACCCCACAGCTGACCCAGATTCAAGCAGAAATTTAGACTAGAGATGTCTGAAGATTCTGTGGGCCTGTGAGTTTAGGAATACCTTGACTATCTTGCACGTGTCAGAAACTCTGTTTATCCTCTGATTGCTATTTTAGAAAGGCCTGTGCTAGAATACAGTCACAGAAATATTGTTCTTGTATTCACAATGATATAAAGTGTTGTAAAGCTTGTCTTATAAAGCTTGATAATGCAAGACTAATTGCCCATCATTGCTAGAGAAAAAATATTTCATACAGATGCAGGGTAAATACTAATGAGCTCACTGAAAGCTTTGTAGCTAGTTCTGACAGCGAAGCTATGCCAAAAACATACCTCAGACAGTTCTGGTTTGGTGGCATGTTCTGAAGCTGGTGTGACTTATAAAAATGATGAGCTATGACAAAGGGGTACCATCTATTTTTTATTTTTATTTTTTAAGCTATAAAGACAAAAAGATAATAACAATTGAAAGAAGTAGAAGACAAGCAGGTAAAACAAAATAGTCCATTTATTAGTAATTCCTATGTATAGCTTAAATCTTTGTATTTCCCTCACTATTTTCTTCCTCATCCCAATTTTCAAGCAGTAACAGGCAAATACTGTTATTGGAAGTCCTTCATGAGCTAGAATCTTCAGAAAAACATCTAATTATCAGACACAGAACTGTGAGCCATGAAAGATTTTTTTTATTTCAGGACTCTCCAGTGCATGTATGTTTCCTCTCCTAAAGATTTTCAGTATTTTGTTTTCTTTCTTCAAATTACATTCAGCTTTACTTTACAACATTCCATATAATTACAAACTCATTCTGATGCCACTTTTTTAAGACTATTATCTGAAATGTTTCTTTTTCAGATTAAGGTTTCTTCATGGGTGGTTCTAATGTCTTGGATTTAATCAAAATCAAAATAATAAAAAATCATATAAAACCAACTCTATGCCCATATATCAGGGATTTGAGCATGCCAGTGAGAATATCCTACAATATTTTCTAAACCAGGAGGCGAACCTATTAATTTATTTTTTTACAGTTCTCTTTTGGGCAATGCCTCTTGAGAGGCATTGAGTTTCTGCCCCTTGCAAATGATCAGCTTAAGTGGCCTCAAGTGTGTTCTGCAGGACAATAACCTAAAATCTGTATGCTTTTCCTTCATTCCTTAAAATAAGAGAGAATAGTTCTTCAGTACAAAGGACTTGTTCTGTGGCAGAATTTTAAAACAAGCAAGCAGAAACTTCTAACACCCTCATGGCAGTAAATATTGTGGAGAGCAATCATATAAGACATTTACAGTTTGCTCCTGTTTGTCCTAAGAGAATGTGTGCAGTAGGTTTTACTGATTATTAGGACAATGAAGCCATTTGATCAAGATAATTACTACTCAGGAAGATTAAAATGCAAAAAAAAGTATCAATTCTTACTAAATTTTTATCAAATCATAACTGAAATAATTATTATTTAGCCAAAATATTGGATAATTATTTAAAAATTATATTAATGGTCTAAATCATGGCATACTGACATAAAGAGGAGGAATTAGGTAGATATCAGTGATAGTGGGATCAGAATGTGACAGTCTACATTGAAACAATGGCCAGAAGCTATTTAATTGGAAGCTTAAAATAATAAAATATGCCAGCAAGTTTTAGTGGTACAATTATGTCATTATTTGGTCTACTAGATAACAGGTACCTCCAAAATTAAAATAAACAGACATGACCTGCCCAAGCTCCCTATGCTCTGGATGACAGCTGATGGATAAGTGGATTTAAAAATCAGCAGCCTGAGAAAGAAATTAGCTACAATCTAGAAGAGAGGGACTTAAACAGCTACATCCTAGCAGTTCTCAGCACCTTATTTCCAAACACAAAATTCTGATTTTAATAGGACTTCTTCCAGCTTAAAAACATGAGATAATATGGAGAAAAATTTGCTCTGCCATAAGGGAAACAGCGATGGTTGTTTCACCTGCTATTTCCAGTAACTCATATTTGGGACATTTGGCCAAGAATGGATGATCCATGTTTGATTTCTTTTTATATCTGACAGGATTTAAATCTGTTTCTTATTTCCTAGGTGTCAAAATATAAAATGGGAAAGAGAAGAAATGGGCTATGTACACATGCCAGAAGAGAGAACTGCTTTCTGCTTCTGGGACTGTTCATGGGTTTTACAAAATGAAGTGTAGCATAAAATACAACATGAGTTTGGGAATTAGAAGACATGATATTTCTCAAAGACCTGAGAAACTATTGTGACAACCATTTAACACAAGTGTTTCTATACCTATCATTAAACATGATGTGATCATTTTTTGAAGAACAATCACCATAGGTGCTGTTCATATCTTACATGTTAGCCTACTCATTAAAGCATTCATAGCCAAAAAGAATTTCCATAAAAAATTTCAAGGTGAAAGATATTTCAGCTTTGAGTTTCTTACACCAAGTTTCTTGAACCAAGACATAAAATTTGAAACTGCTCAATGTAAGAATGAAATAAGCAAAAAATTTCCAGTCTCTGCTTGAATGATACAGCTGCCAGACACTTGTAAAAAGGAATGGTACAGCAGATCGTTTCTTCCTTCTTTAGACTGCTTTCCTTTTTTCTTTTTCTTACAGGTTGATGCACCCAGACATTGGATCCAAGACAGCAAAGTTAGGTGCCCAAACTCCAGAGATGGTTGTGATTCTCGGTCTCTCCTGCTTTGATGTATATTATGATAATGGCAATTCTTAGTTTGTATACAGAATTTTATAACTTTGGTGGAGAGCATTCCCTGTCCCTAGACATGATAGGATACCTGTTGGGACATGGCGACCAAGCACACAGCAGAGCCTGAAAGTACTTAATGAATTTCATTCACTGATTTAATGAAGAACAAAGCCTGAGAGAACTATCAATATCCAGCATTGAACCCTAATTGCAATTCCTGTTTACTCACTGCCTCATGAGAGTTTATAGATCATATTTCCCATCATCCATTCCTTCTTGTGAGGCAAAAAGTCACTTGGTATTCCTGCTCAGTGTTTGTGCTCTTTATATATACCCATTATCATGCTATGCATTTTTATTTTCTGTGCTGTAATAGCAAATAAAAAAATATTATAAATTCAATAAAACAATAGGAGAAGATACAATATAGGGCCCTGGAGAAAAGTCCTGGGAATAGCAGGCAGAAACTGAAATGAGAAGCACATATTGATCTCTTTGTTATGCCTGAAGAATGCAGAGTGCACAAACAATGGAGGGAGGAATGGATGTGTGGGTCTTTCTTATCTGGCATGACTGATTTTCTGTAGTCACCCTTCAAGCAGCAGACAAACAAAGGTACTACTTGATCAAAACAAACATACTATTTGTTCATCATTATTAAGAGTGAATATCCACTGATAAGGATAAAATTTAGCTTTGCATTATGATATTAAATGTTGAATCTTTTCCTAATTTTTTTTAAAATAGATGAACATAAGTCTGTCTAGAACTACATGAAATTGCCATTTTCAGATGTTTTATTGTTTGTAATGGGAAAATCAAAGCAAAAAAAATAAGGCTCTCAAAAAATTTTAACCCAAAATCCCATTGCCTTCATAAGGACTGGAAATTTAACTAGTGACTTTTTGAAAATATCTCTTAAATTTATAATTTATGGGCCGTCTTTATCTTGCAGTGCTTCCTGAAAAATACCAGCAATTACTTTGAGGCATTTCAAATAAACTCTTAGCCAGTCTTTTCTTCCTGTCTTCAACAAATACAGCTTCTTCTTGCAATTGTTTGGTGACACATAATGGTGATGTTTTGCTGTGACCTGAATTCTTGAAGTCGTTATTTGAAAAATGTCAAAACCTCTTGACTGTCTCTATTCTTTACAATTTGTAGTTCCTTTAGCATCTCTTCCTGTTGCAAACACAATGAAAGAGGACAGTCTTCTAATGTCATTGTGAGGTGTGTCTGTGTTGTGAGACACAGGAAGAGGATGAAACTTCCTTTATTTAGCGTGCTTCTCGTGACCTGTGGACAAACTGTTCAAAGCAGTCACACTTTCCTCATACTCTTCTAATACTGTAAAACCAGAAAATAGAATCTAATGAACTTGTAGAAGAAAATTGTGTTTCAGACTAAGTACTCTCTACAAGTGAAAAACAAGTTGATTAAACCTAAAGGATTAAAATGATGGTGGCTTATAACTCAACGAAGTCCCTGTTTGAAAGTGATGGCAGAATTTTATAGGATTGCAGACAGCAACTTCTAAATCAAAAATAAAAATTGCTGTTTTATGTAATTCCCAGTCTCATACTTTTACCTAATTTCTAAGATATGAACATTTTCTAAAATCTTTTTGTTATTAAGAAATGTTACAAAATTTTACCGTGATTCTGGGTAAGATCCAAGATATCACAGTAATGGAAGTATTTCATAATACTGAGAACATATCTATTATTTACTTGAGTTGCAGCTTATTTCCTAAAACAGTGCTCATTTGATCCAAGTCAGGGAACTGAAGATGTTCATGGCAACATCTTTTTTTTTCCCTTCATTTAAATTACAGAAATATATTTTGATACATATTTTAAAGACTTGTTTTAAGTTGGATTTTATTTGCTCAGAAAAGTTATTCAAGATAATAGATGGATAAAAAGCACAAACTTCACAGCAGATGATTTCAATAATTTGTAGTAAAATATATATATTTTGTTTCTGCTGAACAAATCAGCAAGGAAAGTAATGTAAATGACAATCAGTTTCTACTCATTCTAGACAATATATTAGATGTGGTAAATTTAGGAGAAAATACCTTAAATTAAACGGTAAAAATATTATAGATATGGTATGTTAATGTTGAATTTACAATAAAATCAGAAAAAATTATTGGAGCAGCAAAAAGGATTAAGCAATTATGTCATAATGTATAATTAAGTCATATGTCATATGGCATAATTAAGTCATTATGAAGCTAAACATAAAAGAACATAATGTTGTATAAATTTTAAATTGGTACTTTAATATTTTTTACAGTTTATGGAAAATGTTTACATGCTTATTTCTTTATCCATTTATTTCTTTAAGTGAATTTTTCCCTAAAATGAAAACAAACATTTTGTATCTGAGTACAGTCACATTAGTTAATTAACAAATTTATACATTTTAACCAGCGTCAGTCATATTGAGGATCATAACAACACAGAAATATAGCAAAAATAATTATTCTCCCAATAATGTCTATATTATTGTTATCAAACTTTAACTGCTGTGTTTTAGTAGGCATATTCAAAATATGATTGATTATATGGTGTGCACTGAAAAAAAGTAAGCAGATTCCGGATATTACCAATGAAGACAGGACACAATACTAGAGACAGAGAAATGATAAAAAAAAACACCAACTGCTTTTTCTTATATTTACTGAAGTTCAGGTGAGCTTTGTCTCATCTCAGAATTGCAGAGATGCAGCAGAAGATGAGACAGGTAAGTCTCTTGAATATGTTGGTCTCCAGCACTTATAGACCTAAATCCAAATTATAATATTGATATGACAGTTCCAGCAATGGCTAATATGGATGACAGAGCACACATCTAATATGTTTTCATAAAGAAAAAGCACTGCTTAGCAAATGATACACTACTTCTAGCACCAGAAAGATGTAGTTCTTTTTTACTGTACCAATATAGCTTTAGTCTTGAAGTGATCAAGGCATGGATGGAACTGCAAGGCTGCTATCAAAAAGAAATGAGCCTAGGCTTCAAGAAGTCTCTTAATTAGAGCAGTCATTCTGTCTGTAACACTTACATGATCATATAGAAACAGCAGAAATAACTTGAAAGACCTGGAGATTTCAAAGCTCAAAATAAACTAAGGAAAAATGTATCGATCTCTGTTACTGATATTACCTGTCTTTTAAAGTGCTTTTCCCAGTCAGATCTTAGTACATAAGAGTAGGCATGGGATACTTGCTGATCTCCATGCAAGCCTTAAGCATTTCCAAACTATATGGCTGACATTGCTCATGTTGCTTGTAGACAGCTGTAAATGTTACATAAAAAATTTATAAAGGAAAAGCATCCTGAAAGCCTAGTTGTAGAACAGGGATCAAATGTTGATTGTTTTGAAATGATCTTTAGTTTTTATGAAGTCCAACACATAGTTTTTTTAATAATTTTATTTAATAAGAACAGATGTACACTTTCAACACCCTGAGCTGTAGTTTTTTAATGTGAATGAGGCAAAAGAAAAGAAAGTGAAATCATCATATTAGCCATGCATATAGTAAATACAAAATGAATTATTTTCATCTGGAATCCCAGTGTCGAAGTAACTCCAAAAATTCAGTGATCCTTTCTGTCTTTGTTTCTTTCTAAACACCTATGGATTTTCCTCTCTTAAAAATCTTCATCTATCTGCTTTATCCTCAGCACTGTTTACCTCTGCAGAAATTTTAGATGTGGTATCTAGAGTGTTTTCCAGTAGTAATTTTGTGTTTACTAATTTATTAAAATTGTGAGTAGTTTTAGGTATAATTTTGGTTCCTCTAAAATAACTCCCCTCTCTCATAGAAATAATTCCATCACTGCATTTCAGTCTAGTCATTCTAGTCATTTGCTATCATATAGCTCCGAGGTAGCCGGGTCCATCTAAAATGCTCTTACAGTAATGTGTTCTAAGTAATATGCTAGGTAGTAATTAAAAAAAACCTAAACTTTCTGCAGGAGTTTATATAATATAATAACCTCTCTATATAATTTATTTCTAGTGTTTAACCTATATTTTTTCTTAAAGCCTCTGTTATTAACCCCTATGTTAAAAAGCAATACAAACTGTCTGTCCTCATTTATATGTATTTCGCTATGAGGTTTTAAGCTATCATTGTGAATAGAAGAACTGATTTGTCTTTAATGCCACTTCATTTTAACATCACAATCTAAGCCCTTTTTAATTCATCTAATACAAACCACAGTGATTTAATATACATGGCTCTTTTCCCCTCAGCATATTGTGTCAAACTGTATAAAATGCTATGCACAAGACAAATCCAAACAAATCAAAACAGTAGTCTGGTTTCAGCTTGGATAATTTTCTTCCCAACAGCTGGTACAGTGCTATGGTTTGGATTTAGGATGAGAATAATGTTGATAAGACACAGATGTTTTTGTGATTGGTGAGCAGAGCTCACACAGAGTCAAGGCTTTTTCCTGTTTCTCTACCCACCCCACCAGTGTGTATCATTTATTTTGTATGTTCTAACATTTTTACTTGCTATTATTATTTTTATATTATTATTAGTTTGTTGTTTGTTTTGTTGTTTTTATTGTCTCATTAAACTGTGTTTCTTTCAACCCACAAATTTTACTTTTTTTTTCCAATCCCACCTGGGAAGTGAGCCAGTAAGAGAACAGTTATGTGATATTTAGCTGTCACATAGCCAAACCTGTGATTAAATAAAAAAATTAAATTCAACTCATTAGACAAAACCTTGCTTATATGAAGCTTTAGAGGTCTGTAATTAAATGCATTCTAGTACTTGACTTTTTTATCCTCTGACTTCTGTCATCTTTATCTTATTTTTCTAGTGACTGATGCTAGTCTAATTTATTGGAAGTTGCTGTCTTACAAGCACAGTATCAGCACTTTTGCAGTCTTTGTATGTATCTCCTTTACTGCATCAGGAATAATAGAATTAAAGAAAAGCTGTGATTGGAAGGGGCCTCTGGAGGTCCAGTCCCACCCCTCTCAAGTAGGACCACCTAGAGATGCTTGGCCAGGACCATGTCCAAACAGCATTTCTATATATTAAGAATGGAGACTCTGCAGCATCTCTGGGCAAACTGTGCCACTGCTCAGCCGCAGAAAGAAAATGTTTCATGGAATCATAAAAAATGCTTTGGACCTTAAAGTTCCAACCCAACCCCTTGCCACGGGAAGGGACATCTTTCATTAGACCAGGTTTCTAAGAGCCCCATCCAACCTGGTTTTGAACACTTCAAAGGATGAGTCATCCACAACTTCTCTGGGTAACTTGTTCCAGTGCCTCACCACCCTCACAGTAAAGAATTTCATCCTAACATTTAATCTAAATATGTTCAGGTTAAAAATGTTCCTCCTTGCCTACCACTTTCCGCTTATGTAATGAGATCCTCTTCCTCTTTTTTTATAAATCCCCTTTAAGTACTGGAAGGACACAATAGCTCTCAGCCTGTTTTCATAGGAGAGGTGTTCCACTCATCTGGGTATCTTCATGTCCCCCTCTGAATCTACTTTAACAAGTCTTTCTTGCGCTGGGAAACTCAGAGGTGGATGCAGTAATTAAGGTGAAGTCTCAGGGGAGCAGAGTAGAGCAGAATCAAAACTTGCCCTGATGCCCACACTGCTTTTGATGCTTCCCAGGATGTGGTTGGCTTTCTGGACTATGGAGCTCACTGTTGACTCATGTCCAGCTTTTCACCTACATGAATCCTCAAGTCCTTCTTCACAGTGCTGCTCTACATGACTTTTTCTCCCAGTCTGTACTCATGTCTGGGATTGTTCTGGACCAGGTGCAGAGCTTTGCAGTTGATGAACCTCATGAGGTTCTCATGGACCCAGTTCCTGAGATTGTCCAGGTTCCCCTGGTTGGAATCCCTTCTATTGTGTCAAATTCACTACTCAGCTTCCTGTCATCTCCAAACTTGCTGAGCATGCATTGGATCTCGCTGTATTGTTGATAAAGATACTGAAAAGAAACAGTTCCAAGACAAGGGCCTTGAGGAACATCACTCACCGCCAACATCCACCTGGTCATAGAGCTATTGACAACAGCTCTCTGCCTATATCCACCTGGACAATTCCTTATCCACTGCATAGTTCACCCTTCAAACCCCATGTATCACCAATTTGGATGACTTGTTAGGCATGTTCAGCCCAGACTCAGCACATGGTCTTATTTAACCTCATATAATTGGCCTTAGACCACCAGTGCAGTCTGTGGAGATCCCTCTTCAGAGTCTTTCTACTCTCCAGCACATCAAAACTCCCACCCAATTAAGTGTCACCTGAAAACTCACTGAGGATCCACTCAATCTCTTCATCCAGGTTCTTGATAAAGATATGAAACTGGTCCCAGTACTTAGCCCTGGGGAATATCTTAGGACCTGCCACCAACTGGATGTAATTCCAACCAGTACCACTCTCTGGGCCCACCCACTCACTGAGTTTTTTGCTCAGGAAAGAGTGCAGCCATCCAAGCCATGAGCAGCCAGTTTCTCCAAGAGAATCCTGTAATTATGTCAAAAGCTTTACTAAAGTCCGGGTAGATGGCATCTATTGATCTCTCTGGATAGATGGAGAGAAAAAACTGGTTTCCTGTAGCTTTTTCACATCTCTTTCACAGTATTTGCTGTGGCACCTTAATATTAGATTAAAAATTTACTTCCCTAACTGGACTTTGTCTACGTCTTTAAGATTACTGTCCTGGTTTGGCTTGGATTGGCCAATCATTCAAATATTTTGGTTTCAGGCTGTTTTTTTTTTACTTTAGGGGTAGCCTAGGAAAATAATAACAACAAAATTAGCAAAAGGTTCTTTATAATAGTGTTTGCATTTTTTTAAAGATTCTCAGTAACAGAAAAACTTAGTGGAGCTATTGTGGGAATTGCAAAAAAACCAAAAAAGATTACTGTTGCAATCTGCTCTAAGCACAGAAGAGCAAAGGGAACTCTCTATGAATAGAATGGATTGAGCCCTGAAAGGTTTGAATATATGCAAAACATGTGATTAAAACTAAATGAGGTTAGATGATGATACAAAAAAAAAAAATTATTATATTTTATTTAATAGCAAAAGAGGCAAAGAGAAAGAGAAAAGAAAGAAATAGAAAAAAAAGACGTACATTGATGGAGGACAGGGAGAGTGACAGAGATTAAGTAGAAACATATCCCCCCTCCATGGGTTCCATCTCCTTGCTTCCCTCTGTCTGGTCTTCCCGGTGGTGAGGATCCCCCACTGAAAAGTATAGAATCCAATGGATTAATATACATTGAGGGGGACAGGTTTGGCACTGTCCGTAGCAACACTGTAGATGTGTTGCATCATGTTGAACCATGTGCAGTGCTCAGGTGTAGGGTCTGGGGATCCCTTTGTGGGGGGCCTTTGGTGGGCCATGACACCCCCTCTGCCACCCCTCTTGTGGATGTTCCATAGGTGTGGCTTTTCCAGGGTGGGGGGCCTCTGCAGCTGGGCTGGTCACAGTGGAGTGTCGCCGTGGGACACGCAAGGACACACATGAACACACTTTTTTTGGAAGGTTAAAAACTATTTATTAGAAATTTGACTCTATATTTATAGTATTTTTACACAGACTAGGGATTGGAGAAGAAGGCTGACACTTCTCCCATCCCGTTGGTCAAGACAACTGCCCATCAGTTGTTTTCCACACTAAGAGAAAGTATGAACAACAACTTCGTCTTATCAAACAGACTTTTGATAAAGACACTCTTGAGTGTGAGAAAGAAACTAACTACTGTGAAAACAGCAAGTTAGAAAGTGCATTAGGAAAACTTGAAAATTCAGGGCGATGGTGGAGGACCAGAGACTGTGCCACACCCCCAAAACCTTTCCTCCTCCCCCTTTGGGGTGGGGGTCTGTGCAAGCTTGGCATCAGATAGACCTAGGGCTGTGGGCTGCAGCCTGGAGATGCTGGGCTGGGCCCTGCTGTGGATGTTTTTCCAGATTCTTTGATCAATAGTGTCACTTTCCTTGGTTTATGCTGCCTTTGGTGGTTTTACCCACAGTTCTGGGTATCAGTCAGGGGCCAATTCAGGGTGGGCTTTGCTGGTGCAGCTTTGTTATACACTTTTGCTATAAGAGAAAAAAGCCCTTCTGTATGAAGACATAAACCATAACATTTTAGTCTCTGACACTGCCAAAAGTGATATATTATTTAAACAAAGAAATCTATTTAAAAGTTCAACTCAAACATCTAAGTTAGTCAGGAGAAATTAATGTGTATTACTGACTAATTTACAGGAGTTTAAAGAGCAATATGGGCTGGAAAGGTAACCCTGAGAAAAGAAGTTAAAAATATGCTACTTACCAAAAAGGTGTATTGCAATACAATTTCTCTTTTTTTGTTTTTTTTTTAAATTTATAATTGATTGCCTTCCTGTGATGTGTCTTTAAATTCTTGCACTGCTTTTCCTTTTTTGCCAGCTCTTATAAGCTTATGTTTCTATAATTTGCAAGCTGTACTTTTTGTACACCTTCTTCCATTATCTCTGAAGCAGACATTCCTGTAAAGCAAAGAATAAAGGTATGATTAGAAATTAAGATATTGCTTTTTTTTGAAACAGTTGGTTATTTTCTGGCAAGATTAATTTTAAACTAGTAAAAAACATCAGGAAAACACTAGGGGCACCTAGTAAATCTACCTGGAGAGATTTCAGTGATGTGAAATGCAATATTCTCCACCTCAGAAATTCATCTAAGACAGCTGAGACCAAATGATTCATTGTATTCTCCTATGGGAAATTATGTAGGAACTCCAGAGAGGTAGAGATTAAAGCTGCCCACTTCTGTCAAAGTTGTTGACATGCCTAGTAGTATGATTTTAAATATCTTTAAATCAAAAAATATCCAAAATAATTTACATGAAAAGAAAGAAATTAAAAATACCTCTCTTCTGGCTTAGATATAAATATAAATTAGCATGTATGAATTAACAGAGATATGAGTGCTGTGAACTGAATGAGTTACCACCAATTTTTAAGAGCAATATTAATCCCTGTGGATGAAAACTCTGACAGAACTGTGGCTACAAGGGATTTCTGTTACTAACCACTCACAATGTATTATAAGGAATAGGAAAAAGAAATTTTGTGTTTGTCTGGTCATTTTGTTCAGGGTTGTCTCTGCTTAAGAGCAAAGTGTAAGCACATGAGCTAAAATTTTCCTCCAGAGTGAATGTTTAAGGTAGTGCAATAAACACAAACTTTACTTACAAGAAACAGATCTCTGACTTAATTTTCAGTCTAATGTGATGCCATTATTTTGCTAGTCCTAGTCCATACTTACAAGAGTGGCCATAACAAGATGAACTGCCCTGTGTATAGAGTTTTTCTGGTATATGAGAAAAGTCCACCTACATAAAGCAGGCCAAACAAAACTATTGTACACACATTTTAGCCAGAACAGCATACAATTTTTCAAAATATCTAGATAGATGAAAATAATTTCATGCATTAAAAACTTAGAAACCTTTGATAAATTTTATGTCAAGAAGTAATATTTTTGTCCTCACTTACCCATTAAGTTCTGCTGATCATGATTCAGACAGAAAATAAGCTATAGATACATGATCATAATTCTTCTGCCTTCTTACTCCAAAATACTCTGCATTTTTTAATACATAGGTTTTTCAAAGTTAATCAAATTCATCCTTGACTTGAGACTTTGTCACATTTCCTTGTTTGAACAAAGGACCATTCCCACTTTTAAACTTTCTTTTTGATGACAGTGAGTTGACAGATTTGTAAATTTGTCTGCTTACTCTGCAGGTCATCTGCAGAATGCTCCACAGGGAATGATGAAAGGAAGACTTACAAAGCGAGTTTTACTGCTTTCTGCTCTCTCCAGTTAGTATCAGTTAATTCAGCAGGTGTCTCCATTACAGGTAGCATAGCTGGGATTGCTCCCTTGCAGAATACTCAGTCAAGTTAGATATCCATATATCTTAAACCTGTAGGCTGTGGGGTGCTGCTGTCATGGAAGAGGCATAGAAGACAGCATGGGAAATGATGGTCCTAGCCTTTGCTCTACAAAAGTATTGCATATCTGTGTGCAGGAGAAATCATCATAAAAACAGGTACAGTTGCAAAATATGGATTTTCATTTTGTTGTTGTTTTGAGTGATGTGAATGTTACTTAATGAAGCGTTTGTCTGCATGGAACAAAAGACATCAGAATTTTGCAGAGTGCATGACTGAGTTTTGACACTAAATCCACTTATGACTGAGCAGAATATAGGAGCACAGATTGAAGAGCATATCCTGGAATATAATTCCTAAGTAAATAGCTCAAAAAGAAATAAAGTGTGTGAGAAAGTCAAATGATTTTGTAAGACAGATGCAGAACAATGAAATTTAACTACTGATGAATGGATCCTTCTTTTGTCTTATACAACATAATCAGAAATTTTCTGGAGATTAGAGATTTTTTTTCCTGGAAGATAATAGGTATCTCTGAAAAAAAAAAAATAGCTTCTTTGATTAAAAATCCATGATTTACAATACAGCAGCATTTCACAAATTTCATGATCTGATTTTGATGCATGTGTGCATAAAAAATGAGACCTTGACTTAAAGTCCTGAGGTCAATGTTGTCCTCAGTAACATCTGATGCTCCCTTTGAAGTGAATCAATCAGTTAACTGAGAGAATTTCCCCTGTAATCCTTATATTACTGATTTCTGTGTATTACAGTGTAGCTCACTGCTATAATAAAACAAGATAGATTACAATTTTTCCCTTCCCTTCCCTTCCCTTCCCTTCCCTTCCCTTCCCTTCCCTTCCCTTCCCTTCCCTTCCCTTCCCTTCCCTTCCCATGATTCACTGTTTTCAAAATTTTCATCATGTAGCCAGCCACTAAATGTAAAAATACAACAAGTCCCAGACTGTCATTATAAGGTGATGAAATTCCAAATATCAGTGTCTACTTTTAATGGTAGCCCAGCGCACACAGTGGATAACGCCTGTCCCAACCCACAAAACTACATTAAAAATACAGCAGTTTTGTTTTAAGCAAGGATCTAGCCCTCATTGGATGTTAATACCTCATACTGAGATATAAAAGGAGAAACGAAGCGTAAGTTCATAAATTTAAAGCTTAGGAATCCACTGTTGAAACTTGACTAGAAAGTTTGTTAGTATTCAGTTTTCCAGCCAGAATCTTCACATTAATTCACCTCCAATCAGAAGAGTAAAGCAGAGAAAAAAGCTTTGCCAAGTGCTAAGTAGGTGTACAAGAGAAGCCACTTGGCAGAGCCCAAATGAAAATCTGAGCTATGTTTAAGGGGTGCAGTGCAACATGGAGATGATCTCTTCAGTTCAGCTGCCAATGAGTAAGGGCCATAGGACAGTTTGAGAGCCTCAGGAGTGGGATGCCAGGACAATGCTGGGCTGAATAGCTGGGAGTGCTGTTTAAAGTCCTCTTCGTGTGCCAGTTCTGCTTCCAGTTCCAAGGCAAGACAGGAGGAGGTGACTGAAGGGGAGGCTGAATTACAAAGCACATTGAGGCCCATTTGCTGGTGGACTTCAAACACAGTGAGAAGACAAAGTTTTATTTTTATTTATTATTTATTTTTGTATTATTACTTCAAGTGCGATATTTTTCAGAAGTCTTGGAGACTATTTTGAAAGGAACTAGGAGGGGGTTCATGTAGCCTCTGAATCTTTCACACACACTCTGAGATGCAGGGGCCAGGTTTATACATTTCCCCTTTGGAATGGAGTCACAAAAGATTTATATAAAAACAGCTGTTCTTCCAGACCAAAGAAATAGAAAGAACCCCACAGCCTATTGTTTATAAAAAAAAGTAAACTCTATTCATTCAGCTAGGTAGAAAGTGATTTTTTATTCTGCATTATGAACCTGTTAACTCTTCCATTATTATCTTTTTCTAGATATATTTCTCTTGATAATTCTTGGAATTTTTGTTAAAACCTCTTTTTTTTAAAGAAAATTATTTACAGTTACAAATATGAATATAAAACTCACACATTTTACATGTTTTCTTAAAAGCAAATATTGTTTTTTCAAATTTGGGAATTATTTTGAGAACCTTTCTGCATGTGTCTTAAAGTCAGGGCATGGTGGAAGCAGATCTTCCTAATGAAATTTCAGGTTCTATGAATAATATTTCAAATATATTTTTAAAACAAATGTTTAGGGCTTTTAGTCTCCATTCCACTTTAAAACTCAAGGGAATGTAGAATTAATATACATTTCTGTCCAGCAATGGGAAACTCTCTTCTTACTTTTAAAATATCTGAAGGAGTATTTTAAGATATTTTTCATTCAGAAGGTGAGTTATAAACCCTCCACAGTTTTCTGCTGAAGTAGTTCTTGCTGTCTGGATGCCTGCAGTAGTTACATTTTAATACTGTGAATATACACACACATTATGGAGATGGAGAGGAGAATGCAAACCTACACCTTGATGCAGTAGAATTTTAGTATAATTAAAATGCCGAGGCACGCTTGCCTTAACTTTGCTTAACACTGAAGAAATTTGCTCATGAGAATTATATGTGGGGAAGGAATCTGCTGAATTACAATTTTTAAATTTATTATTTATATGAATAAAAATCGAGCTCACACATAAAGCTAATATCTAGTAAATGAATATTTTTGTTGTGCTTTTTGCCCAATAGTGTCTATGTATAACAAACCAAAAATGCTATCCCTACAACTTCTTTTTTTTTAAAAGGTAGATGACAAATATCTATTTCTTCCCCTAAACCTGGACTGACAAGATATATGAAATGAGGACAGAGACTAAGCAGAGAAATAGTGGAAGTGAAGGGTTTAGAGGAATAGAAAACTGTCAGAAATTCAATTAAATGTATCTTGGGAAAAACAACCATCAATCATTCTTTTCAATGATCATGAAATATTATTACAAAAAGAAGTACCAGTCCACCAAAAGCATAAAGGTATAAAAAAATATGTATGTATGTATAAAATACTGCAATAACAGTGCACAAGATAAAAAAACCCTAGAGCTTTGAAATTGCACATAATCTTTGCATCTAATTAAGTAAGAGTAAAGCTGGTATCATATGCATGTTCTGTGATACATGTGTTTTTATTAATGTCTAAAGTGAAGTAAATCAGAAATGCTTATCCTGAGATATGGTATCATTCTCTACGTTATTTTTTTTTAGTTTAATGTCTTTTTAGATGTTATGTTTGCTGATGTTTTAAGATTCAGAATATTTACTGAACAGTAGAAATCCAAACCTCATTATTTTTACAAATACCATAAACTTTAAACAGATCACATAGCTGGGAAAGACGTTCATTACAAGTTTACAACTGGTAATATTTAGAGTATTAATTTGCTGAGATTAGTATTGTAAAGTTTTTATTACAATTTATTATTACTATTACTATTAGTATTACTACTACTACTACTTCTACTACTACTTCTACTACTACTACTACTACTACTACTAATAATAATATAGGAAATCAGTATAGCAATTTGCCTACACTAATTTGTGTGGTCATTCTGGAGAACTGATGCAAAATGCTGCCTCATGTCCTTTAAATGTTTTCAGAGAAATGATTTTATACTCCAGGAAGTGACATTAACCTACTGCCATGAGACCAGTGTCACAAATCTTCACAAAGCCAGCTGTCACAGTGACAAATGCCATACTGAATTATCTTTGACAGGTTTTTGAAGTCTGCTAAAATCAGCTCCTCTGAGTTTTGAGATCACCTTGTTTTCCAGATGGAGAATGATGCTGGGTGGCAGCTGGTACTGCTGCAGAATTGTTTTGTGTACCCAGCCTGATTTTGGTCTTGGACTTTCCTCCCTCTTGCCAGAGTTCTCTGCAGCTGTAGCACAGAAGTTGGGCATATTGGTCATGATCCCAGGCAGACTTTTCTCCGGAGCAATCCATCTCATGTTATTGCATTTATTTCTGGGCCTCCTTGATTCCTTCATGTGCCTTGCAATGCTGGAGATGTTACTAAAGGAGGAAAGGCAAGGTTACGAGGACATGTCGGGTGTTGCACCACCACCCTTTCTGTACCTAGTTTCAGAATGAGAGGGGATGACTGAATCTCTCCTTAGGACTTTTAGGGTTATGAAGATTGTCTCTTCCACTCAAAGACATTGTTGGGAATTGCCAACCTGTAAATTAAGTTCTTCTATTACTGAAATTTTGTACTTATGTACCATACAGCCATGCAGAAGTCATCTTCCTTTCATTGCATTACCTGGAAAATAATGGTAAGCTTTTGGAGAATGACATTTCTACTAAGAAATTAAGGTATTAATTTGCAGCAGTAATACAAAATTATTTAAAAAAAATACCAGTTTCAAATCATCATCAAATCCTACCAAAATATGTTAACTAAAGACTGTGACATTGATACTCTGGTTTAGATTGCTTTAGATGGGTGAAAACACACAGCCATGCTGCTGACATTTAAAACTTTTGAATATTTTCACTTTAAAAGCCTATTGATATATGCCTGGTCTCATCCCTGCTTAGAACTCTTGTTGGTCACCATTTTTAAGAGGTACCTTCTCCACTGCATCTTCTTGAGCATATGTTTTGTGCCATTAAGGAACTGCTGTTACTTTGTTAAGCAGTGATAAAGTATAATTAGTTCATCATCTTAACATCTATCTGTTTGCTGACACAACATAAAAATAAAAAAGTCAAATTCAGGGATAACTGCTTAATTTAATAAAGATCTCTTGTTTAGGCTGCATCCAGCATGCCAAAACTTACAAATGTAAGTAATTTCTGTGGAGTGAGATTGAGAAAAAAGCATGGAGTAGGAGGAAGGCTCTTCCACACTGACAGACAGGCTTGTCCCTTCCATGTACTGTATGACTGCCTGCATTCCTGTCTGTGGCCATCACAAACAGGCTTTAAATTGCATAACAACAAATGAGTTACTGTGGTAGTAAAACTGGATAGAGGCCTTTGGGAGACAGATTAGTTTCAATAGCTGTAAGACCTGGTGAGCTGGTTGTGGCAGCTGTGGTACCAGCTGACAGTTTAGCCATGAGTCTGGCAAACTCAGTCTTACCAAGCATCCGAAGAAATTTCACAGAGGTAAATCCAAATTACTCTCTCTTGCATAATCTCAGGCACTGGGCATACCTAGATGTCTCATATGTGTTTAATTTAGAAAACTATGGGAAATAGACATTGTGGAGTGAATAATGAGGAATAAGCCTGATCAAAGGCTACCAGTTCTGAAAATAAATAGACTTTAGAAAAATCCTTCCTTTTCCTTACAACTCATTTTCATTAAAAAAAAACACCTTATTACTATTCAAGCATTTATCATTTTTCTTGCAGTCTAGAAAGAAACATTAGATTTTGTTTTCCAAAACTTGAGATTTCAAGAAAAATTGATTTTAACCAAAATATTTGGCTCAAACACCATTAGTTTTTTGATAAAAAGTTTTGATAAAAAATCCTTCAACTCTGGCTGTCTTCCTTTATTACTGTACAACCAATGTGTCACCAATGGCAACCAAAACCAAAAAATAGATATATAGTGAAACTAGAAATTAAAATTTCTTTTACTTAATTTTGATGCAGGATCTATTTTTTGTTCCTAGTATTTTTCTTCTTCAAGAAACAATTTCAAAATAAAAGGTTTATCTCTCTCTAGTTTGACAAAGCACTTCATGTTTAAAATTAAGGGCAGGAGTAGTTTATTATGGTTTTGTTTGAAGAATATGAATAAACATAGATTTCAGTCTTATATGGGAGATGACAGATCCTGGAAAACTACGGTTTCTCAACCCACAATATTGCCTAGTTCTGTGAACTTCTCTACTCCAGTGAACCAGAAGATTACACGAGGCAGAGTGATGACAGAAATGCTTGTTGAAGCTTGATGCTGTCAGTCTGCCTGCACCACAACTGTGGTAGATCTGTTTGCTCTCCAGGTCAAACCTTGAGTTACATATATGTAAAGATAGATTTATTTTAGATTTATTAATTCTTCTTTGCAAAATAATAAAATCAAGCTGAAGAATTCAGTAACTGATTATAAAAAGTAGGACATCTTATGCATTTGTTATTTAAAAATGTAAAGTATAGGTTCACACAGTAACAGTAGAAGTTAGGCACACAACAAAAAAAAATGGTGAAAATACAGACAAAATGAAAATGCAATGATTGTTGTATTTTGTGAATTTCAAAATTGTGAATTTCAAATGTGTTGCAGATATGAATCTCCTACAGTTTCTGCAGATTATTAAATAGCATTCTAATTACTCTGTAACAGTCATATATGACTTATTTCTACCATTTCGCAAGACACCAGATTGTGATCTCCCCAGTTTGAGTGACCTGGAGATAGACACATTTGAAAGAGGTACAGATGAAGGAAGTGGTTTCCCTAGCAACCGTAACTTTGTGTGAAAACTATTCAAATATTGTTGTCTTCCTCTTTTACGTTTGTGCCTTGCTCAGGGATTTTGTTAGTGCACACTACACAATTAATCCTTTAAAGCCCTATTCAACAAACATTTGCAATGCCAATATGCAAAATTCTCCCTTGCCCTGAGAAAGCCAAATGCCCCTTAGAAGTCCTTCCAATTAACTTGAGTAATTCACACAAATAATATGCATTGTAAATTTCAACATCTTTCTCAGACACACTCTTCTGTGAATTATTTAATATCTAGGTTATAGAAATAGCCTTATTCACAAAGCTCATCCCAGAGTTCAATTTAATTTCCTTAAAATTGCTAGTTGTGACAGATTTAATGGATATCTCAGGACTAAAAGTTTTCTTTTCCCTCACACACAGAGTCTTAATACATGAGTGTAAAACAATGGTTTACTAAAGTAGTGGATGGTCAGTTATAACATGAATCTCCATTAGCTGACTCAGAAAAGATAGCAATGTTTTCTCATTGACTCAGTCTTCATAAAATCCCAGGGAATAACTCATCTAGGGAGATGGCTTTACTACAACTGTCTTGATGGCTGCAGTCCACATGCTCTTGCTACCATTATAATACATATTTACACATTATTATGGCCTTAATGTTTTTCCCAGAACAAAAACATAATAAATCACTCTTATTACTTTTAATCTTATTTTACTACTACTTGAATTAGTAATAAATCAAAAACAAAACCCAATCAACTCGACACCAATGTTCCTTGTTGTTACCTATATATTTTTCCTCTTTATTTCCTTTTATAATTTTCATGTATGTCAGATTCTTGGACAAAAAATGATCTTTTGTCTTGGAGTCTTGGGATTTATAAGACCTCTGTCTCTGGGAGTTATGGGATTAGATACAGTATTTAGTGAAGCAGTCTGTGAGAATGAGTGCACTTAACATAGAATGAAATTCCTGATTTTGGTTGACATAAGCAATACACTCAGAACAGCCTTTACACAAAAATATTCACCTCCAGCCTGTGGAGGACCTCACACTGGAATAGGAGAAGAATGTGAGTCCTCATCCTGAGGAAGAAGCAGCTGTAGAGACGTGATGAAGTGACCACAACTCTCATTCCCCATCCTCCCTGCTTCTGGTGGGGGGAAAGAGGGAGAGAATTCAGTAATGGAGTTTTGGAAGAAGGGAGAGGTAGGGGGAAGGTGTTTTAGTATTTGGTTTTGTTTCTCATTACCCTACTCTGATTTGGTTGGTAACGGTTAACATAAATTATCTCTCCCTGTTCTTGACCTGTATTATACTTTCTCCTCCTGCCCAGTTGAGGATGATTATGGACAATGTTGGAAGTTTTGTGACTGTGTTGAGTGAAGTTGTGAAGACTGTGTTGTCTTCTCAAGAATCTCATATTGGCAGAAGATTGGATGGCTGATGGGAGAGGTAAAGCTGGGATGATGCTGATAAGAGAAACTTGTTTGGTATTCTGTAGCAGAAAGTACAAACATAGGATGAGATCAGAGCTCTTATGAGAAGTGGAAGAAAGGAAGAGCAGGGAGGTGGATTGCTCTATCAGTGCCTCTCCTGATTAAGCATGCGGCTTGCACATAGCCAGTAACCTATGACAAGTCCCCACCCCCTCAGTGGTAAAAGGAGTAAAAGCATTCACAGTTTCCTTCTGCAACTCAGCAATCATGCGTACACCATAGTACACATGATAATAAGGTTAACATTTTAAAGACTAATGGGTATGCTTCTGCTTGAACCTTCCCAAACACAGAAGTAGATGTTTCTATACCACTGAACCAGTGCAAACTTGGATACAAAACGTCTATTTGGCTTTACTCCATACAATGCCAAAGTAGCTCTCAGCAGCAGTGAGAAAGATATGTTAAAAAGTATTAGAAGAGAGAAAGGAAAAGCTGCGTTATAAGACTGTTAATCCACATTTTGAATGTTGTCTACAGATGGCCTCCTCAGTGTCTGAAAGGGTAATGTAGAACTGAAAACTGGAGGAACTGTGATTACAAGCATGGTTCTGTTCCAGTGCAAAGAACTAAATATGTAAGTCTGGAAAAGAGATGAAGGATATGAAAGAGCATTATGAATGTCATGGACATGTGTGCATAGGTCTTGAGAATTCAGAATTTCTTGCAGTGAGAAATTAGAGGCTATATAAAAAAAAAGCCAGATTAAAACAAAGGAAATAAGATTGTTTTCTGAAGGGTGGAATTATTCATCAAAGGGAGCAGAGGAAATATGAAGTTGCCTGTCTAGAGAAAGGAATATGCCACTAAATATATAGAAATCTTGACTAGATCAGCAAGACACTGAACTGAAAATAGGACTTTAATCTGAATTATGTTTGCAGTTTCCTCTTGTCTAAGTACTGTCTGACAGCCACTGTTGGAAAGAGGACATGAGAGGGACACAAAGCCATTCTTCTTTTCTTATTTATCTGCAGAGACTCTTAAAAACTTTTATATTGAATAATTATGCTATGTACTGATAAAATCCTGAATATCTCATTCTTATTTCCTTAAACTAATCATTCATTTATTATTCATGTCCTCTTTCAGAAATTTTTACTTAGTCTCCAGTCACTTATCTAAATCCTTCATATTTATTCAGGAATCATACTTTTTAATTGAAGTTGAGCTTGAAAATCTCTTGCCTTTTGTTTTTCTCAGGATATTTTCCAATCTAATGTTTCTTTGGGATTTTTCCAGGTGCTATTAAGACCAGTGAAGAGTTAAAAGAAAAGTAAGCAAAAAATCTAAATCTGATTATTTCATTTCCCTCTGCTCTATAATTTGAGAGTCATGCTTAAATCTTCTTTTCTTTAATTTGTCTCTATTTTTAGGCCACTATGATATCACAAATAGTTTTATGACTCCTAAATTCCCCTAGAAAACATAATTTTAATACAGTCAACTTCCCTGATAAGAAATGGAATTCAGCTCAGATAATATCAAGCCATTTCTTAAATTTTGGTCCCTCAAAGACCACTGTTGTAACTGACTCCTTTCTTCGTAAAAAGTTCACTGCTTCATCTTTTGTCAGAGCTGTTTTCTTTCCTGATTTCATACTACAGTACTGTAGCACCTTAATAGACCCTTATGGCGTTGTGCTTGACTCCAGATTTGAGATGAGAGGAAGAAAAATGCTATACATCAACTTTACCTATGATTGTAAGAACATTGTCACTTACCATGTTATTACCGGGAAAACACAGTAAGAAAAACACCTTGTACTGACAGTTTATATATTTATAATAATACTTATTTTCCGTTTAAATCTTGGAGAATGTTAAATATAATTTAAATTAGTAATTTCAATTTCTCCCATCTGTGCTGTGGCTTTACCTGTGTAAATGAAGATTTCTTTTTCATTTTCATCTTAATTTCTTTTTTTATTTTTCTACTTTTCATTTTTTCTCACTATTTTTCCTGACTAGTGTTCAGTGGAAAGGCCCCATAACCTTCGCTGTAGAATTTAACTCTCCTGGGAAACATTCTGAAGGCAGGCAGGCCTTGTATCTTTAACTGAAGCATTTCATAATTGCCTTACAAAATTAAAATGTAGCGCATGTAATTTAATTTCATTGTCTAGAGATATTAAATGTTACCAGATATTTTTAAAGGCAGACCTTGGAAATCAGTAATATAGATAACTATAAGCTTGTATATAACATAACTTAAATGGAATGAGCTTATTATCAATCAATCTAGTGTAAATTTCTATCACCACCAGAACCATCATTAGCAAACAAATATGAAATGTGTGATGAAACTCTTCACTCACTGCTGAGGGCACTTGAATGAAGGAAGGACCTCCAAGTGACCAGCACATAACATTAAAGAATGTCTGTTATCTAATACTCAAAACTCTCTTAAAAAGTTTCTTGTCATCTGGTTTTGATATCATCACCACAGGCTGCAGGGGAACCTCAACTCTGGTACCTGGAGCACCTACTCCTCCCTCCTTCTCGCCCTACTTTTCTCTGGCCAAAATCACAACTGTGCAATAACTTCTTTTTTTCTTCTGAACTGTGTTATCACAGAGGCATTGCCATCATTTCTGATTGGCCCAGCCTTGGCCAGCAGCATGTCCAGCTTTGGAGCTGCAAGGGATTGGCTCTGCCAGTCATGGAGGAAGCTTCTGGAAGCTTCTCACAGAAGTCACCCCCATAGCCCCCTGTTACCAAAGCTTGCCCACACCAACCTAATGCAGCAGCATTAAAGTTTTTTCCAATTAACAGTTTTGTCCAGTAATTTCCTTTGGTTTTAATAATTAATTTCAAAATAATCAGGCTTATGTATTTATTAGTATTGGTCTTCACTCAAGTGATTTCCTGAAGAGCAGAATGTCTTGTTTTAACTCATTACCATTTAATAACTGCAATTGTCAAACTTCAGCAATTTCATCTTTCAGTGCCTTTCTTAAAAATTCCTTAGTGGAGACACTTTTAGAAAGTTTCTTAATTAGATTAACACTTTAGAAGGAGAGTGTTGTGCATGTGTCAGAAAATAAATCTATTATATTATTTCCAAAATTTATTAAAAAATTATTCAAAAATTATTTGATAGAACTTTCAGATAAGCAAATATGATGTTATCTCAGTGGAACAAGTGAAAGTAAACTGTGACAATAGTTAATGGCACAAAAAATCATACTAAAATAGCTGTGTTTTCTTCTAGTCACTATAAATACACCATTGAAGCAAATATAATACCAGAAAAATTCAAGGTTCTAATGTTTTTCTTAAAATTTGTTTCTTAATCTTCTTTTATTAAAGTAATTTCCTGTTTTGAAATTCTGTGGTAGGTCAAAAAGCTAAAATGAGCATCTTGAAAAGAGTTATTTAATCTCATCAAAGTGAAATAATTTTAAACATATAATTTATATAATGGCTGTACTTCTATAAAAGCTGTTGAGCTCAAAAATCAAAGGGTAACTGAGTGAATATATATCTCCCCAGTGAGGTAATAAATGCACTTTAACACTGACATTTCTTTGGGCAGTACCCTCAAGAGCTATTCAGTGTGCTTGAAATGCTGACATCAGTTAATCCATTTGTTACATCACAAATTTGGGCATCTGTTACATTTTTTACTTGATTGCTTTGTTTAAGGATCATAGATCTATGTACAATATCAGCTCTCCTGTGTATGTTGTTACTCTATCTATATGGTGTTTTTACACTTCATTGATTAATCTACTTTGGTTATTATCTGGAAGGACTATTAGCAGTGGTGGCTTCCAAAATTCTTATTAATGCAGTTTCACACAAAAATTGAGATTTTTTTTCTGGACTATAAACATAATAACTCAATTTAATAAGAAAAATGAAATTAGGGTTGGCTGTGTTGCTTAGTGATAGATGTAGCAATTTCGTCATGGGACAATAGCTGCTGATCATTTTTTGAGAAGATGTCTTGCATGTGACACGAGATATTTCAAAATATGGTAATAAAAAGTCATGTCCAGCTAGCAGCATTGCCACTTCATATGGAACAGAGCTCTGCTTGAGTTATTATTGAAGAAAAAGATGGAAAAACAAAATGTCTTTTGTTTTTCTATCTTTCTGAAGTAAATTCTTGACACTTAGGACAACCATTTTTTTATCTTTTTTTAATTTTTTTTTAATTAATATTAAAATTCTTCATATGATTGGGAAAAATATCAACAGAAGATAGTGAAATATGTGTTTTTCCTCCCACATTGACTGCAGTAGAATCATTCTGTAACATGATCCAGGGTAATGGGAAAATGAATATCAAATCTTTTAGGTTTCAGAGTGTAGTTTATAAAGTGACATCTGATGGAAAGCAAATGCTTAAGCTCAAGACAGCCATTCAGACTGTGTTACCCACAGATGCCAAGCCTTGAGATGCTCGGCT
Organism: Cinnycerthia olivascens; assembly: GCA_035048155.1. NCBI lineage: Eukaryota > Metazoa > Chordata > Aves > Passeriformes > Certhiidae > Cinnycerthia > Cinnycerthia olivascens. The sequence goes on along the minus strand of JAWWMU010000153.1, from coordinate 91,595,676 downwards.
TCATTCTGGACAGCCAAGTCAACCTTTCTACATATGGACACCTACAGAAATTAGTATTTAAACTTAGAAGTTTGCACTTCTAATCTCAAGAATTTACCCTTCTGTTTGAGCTGGAGCTTACAAGTCTGAGCAGTTCAGAAGTAGTTTAGAAGATTTTTAAATTCCTTATAAATCCAGAAGGAATTCCTGTGCATTGCAATGTTAATGCAAAAGAAAAAAATATTCTAAACTCCACTAAACTTTAGGGAATATAATTTTGTCATAACTAGTTCATGTCAGACAAAGATCTTAAACATTAAACTAGACATTAGTAAAGGACAGTGAATAATATAGTCACAAAGCTAGATAAAATTCAGTATCAGGGTGCATAATCTTGTAGATCAGTAGAATGAACAGATGACTAGGAAACCAGCAGATGATTTTTGGGTCTGCTTTTACAAATGTGGTCTAACCCCAGCCAGTAACCAAGCCCTGCACAGCTGCTTGCTCACTCCCACCAGCAGGATCGAGGAGAGAATTGGAAGGGTAAAAGTTGTAGAACTTGTGGGTTGAGATAAAGAGAGTTTCATAGGGAAAGCACACAAACAAAACAGTAGAAGGAACTAATTCATTGCTTCCCAAGGGCAGGCAGTTGTTCAGCACTCTCCAGGAGATTAGGTCCCCATCACATGCATTGGTTGCTTGGAAAGACAAATGTTCCCCTCATCTCCTCTTTTCCCCTCCACTTTACATACTAAGCATGATGCTCTGGAATATCCCTCTGGTCAGTTTGGGTCACCTGTCCTGGCTGTGTCTCCTCCCAGCCTCCTCACCAGTGTGGCAGTACAAAAAGCAGGAAAGACCTTGGCTCTGTGCAAGCCCTGCTCAGCAATAACCAAAACATCTCTGTATTACCAACCCTGTGTCCAGCACAGATCCAAAACACAGCCTCATACTTTATACTGTAAATAAAGTTATCCCAGAAAAAAACCAGCACAAACTTTAATCAAATATATTTGTTAAATGAATAAAATCTGGCCAGAGAAGCTTTTAAGGCACACAAGTATATTTAAATGTTAATGGTTCTTCTAAAGGTTCTAATACAATTATCTGCTTTTTCACGATTTTAGTTTCATCATAGGACTCTACTTTTTGATCCACTGACAGATAGCATCTACCACGTGAGAATAATTGTGAACATAGTAAAAACATGCTGAATATGTAAACATGAAGTAAATGACTTTTTTTTTTAATGAATCTTTGAGTTAAGGAGCAATAGAAGAATTCAAACATTTCATTGTTTGAGAATTTAACATAATTATGCTTTGATAGTGACAATTTTTGAGGAAGATAAACTTCGTACATAAGTTATAACTATCCAGAGAATAATTAATTTGACTTTACAATAAATGATTTTGAAACTGAATATCTCAGACTTGACATTAAATAATAAGTGGTTAAATATTTGTTGATATTTTAGAATATTACCTAGATTTTATTTCCAGATAGGAAGCATGCAGAAATTAAGTCAAATGTTAATGCCACATTGATTCATTTGATAAGAATAACTTTATCTGTCATTTATCCTCCTAATATTTCATATTAGACTATACACCTGAAGCAGACTGAGCTCAGAGCTCTTAACTAAAATCTTGAAGTCAAAATGGAAAGATTCATTTTTCTTACTTTACTACATAAACCCTTTGTGGAAAAAATAAAATATGTTTATAAGTTCAAAGACTTCTAAATTAATATTGATGTAAAGATGCATCATATTTAATCAACAAAAGACATATGCCGTAAAAATAAAGCCTGGATTTGACAAAAGAGTGAGTAATTTTTCTGATGTCAGGTGTCCGAAGGCTTTAAGTATGAAAATGGAGGACCTTCTTACTCAGTGTGTGAGGTAGATACAGTCTCTATTCCCTTTTGTGAATGTTATCACTAACAAAATTACAGAACAATCAGAGCTGAACTAGTGTCTGTTCTGTAGAAGGAAGAGTGTGAAGATCGAATGAAAAGCCTCTGTCAGAGGCATGCGTTTTAAATGACTAGTGTTGAGTATGTTATATGGAAACACAAATGTGTTAAGCAAGCCCTTCTGTGAAAAAACAAAATGAGAACAGAATAACTCTTTTGCAATTTCACAGCTTAGCTACAAGTAAAATGACTTATTTTCTATCTTTAAAGCTCCTAAGCACCTTAGCCCCAAGTACCATGCAGTTATCATGCCTCTTACACTAGGATTTGGTATGTGACATATACCAAGTAGTTGTCAAAAGGGCCCCAAGCAATCATTAGGTGTTAGTTTGTTATTTTCTGCATAGATTATTATGGCATTTTCACAGAACCATTGTCTGACCTTGATTAAAATTCAGGAAATGTTAGCCCATTGTCTGTGTTCTGACCAGAGAACAATACCACTATTTTGACATACCTTTGATAAACCCGACATTTCATTTATCTTTGCAAAATGGAGTGAGATTGCTGGTTTATTTATCCTTCATGCACATCTGAGATGTAATTGGCAGACTTGTTATAGACATATTATTAAGCTATTTCAGCTCTACATATCATTCCACAATAATTCAAACAATAGCAATTTGAGCTCACTGTTGGCTACAAAATAATGGGAGTGCCTTAGAGTCTACAAAATATATTGATACTATTACTCAGTTCTCATTCTACATTTTAATCGAAACCATTATCAAATAATGATTCTAGGCCAGAAATAATAGTTAATAAAGTTCTGGAGATCATATCTGCTCCTGTTGCTCTAAGGTCTGACTATTCCAGCTGAAGGATAAGAGCCCTCTACTACAGCTTTTCTACCAGAAATCAAAGTGCTTATTAGAGGATTCAATACACACGTGTGGTGGATATACAGTGCTCTTGAAAACTGCTGGTTGGTTTATCCAAAAATGGAAATTTTCTCCTGTATGATACGGATAATATTAAACAATGCTATCATCATCTGAGGTTTTCCAGGTGTGTGTCATGTCCTGCCAGAAAGTTTCTCATGGGATTATGAATTATAAATCCAATAAACAGGATGAGGGGATGCATACTTATTTTGCCCTTCACTGAGCAGTGCAGTGGGTGAGGTAACCTCAGGGGTCCTCTCCAACAAAAAGTGATTCTCCCATTTAATGGGCCTGTGCTTGTCCCAGGCAGTACCTGGACGTGACTCAGACACTGCTCTCAGTAGCCTGCAATGGAGCATTCCCTCTTATGTAGAGAAAAATCAAGGCAGAGAGCTATTTTTTTTATGATATATCATCAACCATCAGATGTATCTTTTGCATATAATCCCTGAGAAAAACATAGATCTGTAAGAAAAAAAATCTTCTATACGATTTTTTTTTTTATCATTACCATATAAACAACATTATTCCTAAATGTAAGAGACTTAAAAATCACAATTGCCTTAAACACAGTCAAGGCCAGTGAATGAACTTGCCATAAGATAAACCATCACAGCAGGAACTTGAGACAAATACAGGAGAGAGGAACTTGTAGCAGGAAGGCACTAATTCCAGATTTAGCAGAGCTGAGGTCTGGTTAGCATACCTTAGTGCATGCAGGCAGAAAATTCCCTCTGTGGCAGACTGGGAGAAAGGAAGCAATTGCTTATAAACATGCTATCCCAAGTTATGGGAATTGCATCTATGCCATGGGATCCACACTTGTGGATCACACTATCTTCTGCTTGATCTCTTCTGTCTCTCCCTCTTCAACCCCACTTCCCTTTCCCTTTTCTTTCTCACATTTACAGTTAAATAAAATCCATACTATTGATTTTGGCTTTTGGACCTTAATTCAGGCAGTGGTATCTCAAAAATTGGATCATAACACTATGTTATTTACAATATCATGGAATTTTAAAATGGCCTCAGCTGAAAAGGGACCTTAAAGATTATCTAGCTCCAATCCTCACTCCATAGACAGGGACATCTTTCCCTAGACTGAATTGCTCAGAAGCCCACCTGAGAAAGGCCAGAAAGCCTGGCCTTCAACACTTCCAGGCATGGGGCATCCACAGCTTCTCTGGGAAACCTGTTCCTGTGCCTCACCACCCTCATAGTAAAGAATTTCTTCCTAATATCTAATCTAAATCTACTCTCTTTCAGTTTGAAACTATTTCCCCTTATCCTTTCACTTGGTGATCCAGTAAAAACTCTCTATCTTTCTTGTAAGCTTCCTTCAGAGAATGGAAGGCCACAATTAGGTTGCACCCAAATTACCTTAGCCTAAACTGAATTAAAGAAATA
>JAWWMU010000153.1:91562173-91583856 GCA_035048155.1 Cinnycerthia olivascens | reverse complement strand
TCTTTCTTTCTTTCTTTCTTTCTTTCTTTCTTTCTTTCTTTCTTTCTTTTTCTCTTTCTTTCTTTCTTTCTTTTTCTCTTTCTTTTTATCTCTCTCTTTCTTTCTTTCTTTTTCTTTCTTTCTTTCTTCCTTCCTTCCTTTCTTTCTTTCTCACTTTATCGCTTTCTTGCTTTATCCCTTTATCATCCCTTTATCTCTCTTTGTCTCTTCCTCTCTTTCTCTATCACTTTTTCTTGCACTCTTGCTTTTTCACTTTCTTTGTCATTTTTTTATTTCTTTCAATAGCCAGTTACAGAAGAAGATTTTTTTGAACTGTAATTGTGTTTGATGAGAAAAATATTTATTCTCTTATAATTATTTCTGCACCTCAAAATTTTCAGTTTTAAATTGTTTGCCTTAATCTTAATGTGCCTAAAATAAAGGAATAGTTGTGGAGCTCAGAGTACTGAAGTCATTATTGACACTGTAATAAATGAGTTAAGCATTGCAAAGTACTTCAATAAACAGGTTTATTAAACAATTAGAATGCACTGGGAACACTATAGAAGATGATGTTATGGCCTTCACCAGTCAGATAATTCTTTTTCTTGTTAGGCAGTTAAAATAACACTGATCAATCATCAATACCAACTTTATGGCTCTTTGTCATAAAGCAGACATACTGTTATTCATCAGGAATGATCCTTGTTGTGCTGCAATCTCTATTTTCAAAACATCTAATAGAAAGGCAAGATGTAACAGATATTCCATGGATGAATCTCTTCTATTACGTATGAACAAGGCATTTATGGATGATGTATATGTGTTGACAAAGAAACACAAGCCAAGTTTTCACAGGTGTCAGCTCTGTTTTGGAACTTGAACAAGCAATTAACTGGGGCACTGAGGCTGCTCTCAGCTTCATTGGCTATTCACAGCTTTATGGTGCACTACATCATTGGGTGGAGGCAGCACATTATGGAGCTGTGTTCTGCCAGAAAGCTTTCTTTATGCTTCATTGGAAGGCATATACAAGAGCAAGTGCTCACACAGAGATAAGTGGCAAATCTGAGCCTTGTAAAAGATACACATAATGTGGGAGACACGCTAGGAAACTGAAAGGGATTTTTAAAAAATGTGATAGAATAAAAGGGAAGAAAAGGGAAAATGGAAGTTTTGAATTAGAACAAAGAACATAAGACAGAAGTGTCACAGAATAATTGAGATTGGAATTGACCTGTGGAGATTACCTGGTTCAACATGATTTTTAAAGCAGATCAGCTAGAGCAGATTGCTTAGGCTGTGTCCATTCAGGCTTTGAATCTAAGAATACATAATCTGGATGAGAGGTTGACTTGAAGTAGAAACTCCTGCATGTGAATTTCTACTCATTGCCTCCTTGTATTTTCAGTGCTTGTCACCATGATGACTCTGGTTGAACCATCTTCAGTTCTTTACTTCACTTTTCTAGGAACACCATGAGGAGATTCCCAATGAGTCCCTTCTTTTCTTTCTAATGCAGAAAGGTAGATGCTCAGGAAGCTGTTAAACTTTTCTTCTAAGGCACATTGCTGACTCATGTTCAACTTGGTGCTGACCAGTTTCCCTAGGGTCTTTTCAGTAAACCTGCTTTCTTGTCAGTCAGCACCCAGAGCGTACTTGTATTTCAAGCTCTTCCTCCCTGGCTGCAGAAGTTTGCATTTCCCTCAATTCAACTTTGAGAGGTTTCCTTCATCCATTTATTCTGACTGTTAGGATTGCCATGAATGGCAGAAAAATCATTTAATGTATCAATCACTTTTCCTAGTTTTATATTGCCTACAACTCTGCTGTGGGTACAGTTTTTTGTCCATAGTCAAGGCTATTAATTAGGATGTTAAACAATATTGACACAATTTTGACCCCCGGGGGACTGCTGTGGTAGTGAACTGCCTCTAGTGCCACTGATTACAATCCTCTGGGCCTGGCTGTTCAGTCAGCTTTCAATCCACCTAATTTTCTTTGTATCTAGACTGTGTTTTATTAGTTTGTATATGAGTATGTCATGGGAGTCAAAGTCAAAAGGTTTCTAAAATCCAGACAACCTTTAATTCACAGTCATGTGAGTGACCTCATCATAGAAGGCTATAAGGTTGTTGCAGCATTACTTCCCTTTAATAAATCCGTACTGACTACTTCCAATGACCTTCTCATCCTTGACATGCCTGAAAATGATCTTCAGGACCAGTTGCTGCATCACTCTCTCAGGGATTGAGGGGAGATTTGTAGTTCCTCAGACCCTCTTTCCTCTCCTTCCTGAAGGCAGGACTGATATCTGCTTTCTTCTAGTCTCCAGGAACTTTCCCCAGTCATTATGATATCTTGAAGAAAATTAAGAGTGGCCCCACCATGACACCAGTCACGTCCTTTGGAACTTAAAGGTACATCCCATCAAACCTCATGGACTTGTGTGTGTTCAGCTGTTTAAACTTCCCCTGATCAGATTCACCTCCACTAAGGATAAATTTTCAGAATTACAGAATGACAGAATAGTTTGAGTTGGAAGGGACCCACAAAGATCATTGAGTCCAGTGCTTTCATGAATGGCCCACAAAGGAATCAAACTCATGAACTTCACATTATTAGCTTCTGGCTCTAATCTCCAATTTTTCCCCCTGATCTGAAGGACCTAAAATTTCCTGAAGGCAAATTCTACCAGAAAATAAGGCATTAAGTGTCTTGGCATTTTCTGTCTACTTTTTCATGAGCTACTCTCCTCCATTTTGATGATCTTTAAAGATCTCTTCCAACCTCAGCTGTTCCATGATTCTGGGATTCTGTATTAATTTAATTACTTTACACATTCTTTTAGAGAAATGAAATGCCTGGAAGAAAGGAAATGTTGTGTTCCTTCATATAGATTTCCCTCCTCAGAGGATTAAAAGGCCATTTCTGTTTTAAAACAATGCTCTGTCAAGACTTCACTAAGGGACATTTTTAACATCACTGTAATAATGGAGATTACTTGGTCACTGCCAAACAGCCAACTTAAACATCCACTTGAAAAGCAGAGCATGCTCTCATTTCTTATTTCTACGAGAAACTCATGATACCTTTACTAGAAATTACTGTTAGATTAAATGCATTAAACTACACCTTCTACTAAGCTAAAAAGGCATTTGAATATTCAATTATTTATATTCTCTGAGAAATGTAAGTTTTTCTAGCATTGTTTATGCAACTTCAATAGACTTATGAAAATAAGAAACACTGATCAAAGCATCTTAAATGTGTCTTTTCAAAGACAACGCCTTCAAAGCTAGATTTTTACATTGTAAAGGGAAACAAAATTTGCACTGGTATCAATCCCTGAAGCTAAACCAAATTACAATATAGGAGAATGGAAGAGAAAAAGAATAGTCCCTTTAAAGATTCCCTGAAAATCTATTGATGTTACTTAAGTAATGCAACCATAAAACTGTAAAAGACTTAACACAGTCTTCTACCAAGGCATTTAAGGAATGACACATTCATGAGTCAATGAGCACACAGTTCATTGGTGTGTGCAATATACACTAATTGTATATATCATATATACAATATATACAGTATGCATTACAGGGTATAATATGTAAAGATGTGCATCTTCCATTCCCTCAGAGAAAAATGCAAATTCTAAATCTTTCTGAAGTAAAAGAACATCTCAAGTGCCACCAGTTGCATTATGAGACAAGAATGTACAGCAGTCTGGAAAAAACTCAGCAATTCACAGGCTGGTAGTGAATGTCACATGATGATATAATTGAAATTTCCACATGACAGAGAGCACTACTAAGGCACTAGAATATTTTAAAATAGATTTAAACATGTTAGAGATGTGTTCATGGGAGCAGTGAGTTGTTTCTCCTTTTAACCTTAGTTTTCTCTACACTAAATGTTTTTGTTGCCTCTTCTAAAAGAAAAAAAAAAAGAATTAATCTGAAATTATTGTCCACAATTTATAGTAGTTTTTCTCAAGATTTCTCTCTAAGGAAGAAGATTTGAAGTGAGTAATCCATAAAAAATTGGTTTTAGTAACTGATTTTAATTTGTTTGCTTTTTTTTTTTTTTTTTTACAGAACTTGACTAAAAATATTTACCTTCTTCAGAATGATGGGATTCAGGTAGCCTGACTAAAACAAACTGAATCTAAGTTTGCCAATTTAAAAAAGTAACGCACTAACAAATTAACCCAAACCATATTGTATCCAAGGACAAAATTAATTTGTCCTGTAATTAATTATATCAGACATCTTCATAGGATAAGGCTTACCATTTCTTATTCTCTAGATTATACAGTTTTAACAATATAAAAATGTTTAAAAATTATAATAAAATTACCATTATTTAAAATTTAAATAAAACACCATATAGGAAATAATGAGAAGCCTTTTTTGAATCCAAAATTCTGGCAAATGCATTAGAGAAATAATGGCAATAATATAAATATCAGAGAAAATAAAAATTATTTCAATTTAAGGACAAAAATATTGAAGTTTCCATTTCAGGGAAATAATAGATGGGAAGAGATATCTAGCAGGTATTTAGCATTAATAACTGTGATTTCAAGAACTAAAGTAAGATCACAAAATTTATTTAATTAATTCATCATCTCACTTTTCTTCTTTCTCATAGTACTTTCTGAATATCAATGGATTGTATTGTGACTATTCTTTCATCTCTATGGTTTATAAGTTTATATTTGTTCTGATCCAAAACTTGTGAAATGTAGAACATGGCAAAGTATACAGAAAGAAAAACACCACCAAGTGAAAATTATACAATCTCTTCAACCTTTCCTTATTACATATTGAAGTAATTAAGACAGACACTGTGATGAGTTACGAATCAACTTAAAAATTGGGCAAACCTTTAGGAAAAGACCATGTGTAAATGTGAAAAAGGAAAAATCAAACATGTATATTCCAGGACTAGACAGAAAAATCAGAAATGTCACCACTCTGTTTTTCACTAAACAAATAATGCAATTTCATACAGACCCAGAATAGAACATCTATCTCTTTCTCAGAATGATTTGTGTTACTAAAGAAATTCATTTCTCACCATTTCGTTACTTTGTCACATAAAAATTGATCACAGACAGCTAACCTCTGTCTCCATGTTCCTTGAGATTTATTGAGATTGATTTTTGGAGGCATGTCAAAAATTTTGAAACAAAATGAATTCTCTTAATAGGTGGATAAATCTTGCCCATCTTTGTTTTTTGAAGAAGATTAAACCAGAAATGATAGTTGCTTGCTCCTACAAGACAGATATTTGAATTGAAAAACTCAGTAGTGTGGTATTGAGTTGAGATTTTTGTTTCTCCTGTTGAGACTGAGCTCAATAGAGTTAAAATCTTACACAACAGCATTGTCCACTTTTTTCCTCTGCCAAATGCAGAAGACCTCAACCTTTGTATCTTGTACAACTGCCAGTAGTATCTAACTCAGAATGCAAGTGGTGTAGCATGACACACACATTTGCTATAGAAAGGCAAAATAATGCTACACATATCCCAGTATCTTGATTCTTGCCATGAAAAAAAATTATTTGGAAGAAAGAAGTGATACAACCACAGAAAGTATGTGCAATTATTTCCTGTTGTAACAAATGGTTTTCTCAGATTCTCTATGATAAAAAAGATTTGAAGATTTAAGTAAATAATCTGGTTCTCTGAGTAGTACATCTTATGCCTAAACAGTTTAAAACCATGAAAAGTTTCTCTGAAAGCTGTTAGAACTATTTAGTAATTATATTTATGAACTTACAGGTTCTTTTTATGAGAAAATTTGAACTTCTTCAAAATTGCATAAGCCTAGTGAAATGTTTCTGAAGTGTTCCCTAGGTTGGCATTTGTAGCAAGCCAAAAACAACAGAGGGAGCAGAGTGAGTAGAACCCACCTTAGTGCCATGTCTCTCCATCACCGTGCTGAAAGTTGCTGGAATCTGTCTTCCTCTGACTCCGTGGTCTACCTTCTACTGAGCATACTGATGCTTGTCTTTGATTCATCTGCCACTTCCCTCTTAATCACAACAAAAAAAGAATTATTTCGACCAGTCTTGAAAAGAAAGTATTTACTTGTGCCTGATTGGTGTGCAGCAGTACTTACAAAACATGAAATGTATCATCAGGCAAGGAATACAATTTCCCCTCTACTCCATTTTGGCCAGAATTATTTTATAATACAATAAATTACATTACATAGAGTCATAATATATATAACCAGTGTTAGATTTAGTCACTTCTATCTGTACTACTACAAAAATAATTTTTATTTATTAAATTGTGCTTTTTATGAGACATCAAAAGTTCTTTATCTCAGATGTATCTTGAAACAGTTAAGTCTAAAATTCAGCTATTAAGTTCATGAAATACCTTTTGGTTTGTTTTCTAGAATGTATAAGGAGAATGTGTGATCTTTTAAATTGCAATATTCAATATTTTTTAAAGTATTTTTATTTCAGTCTGTAATTTTCAAATAAATATTGTTTTTCCAGATTCTTTTTCATAGATAAATCTTTCCATGTTTTTAGTCTTTCTTATCATCAGCCTTAAAAACTGCTATTTTCTATTATATATAGTTAAGAAAAATTGCAAGAATTGAATAAAATATTTTAAAAAATGAAAAATCATTTTAATAACTGCAGTGTATTTTTGCTGATTCTTTTCCTGACTAAAAGAAATTCTTGTAATGTTCATATAAAGAACATTTCTATTCAGATAATAATCTAATACAATATATTACAAAATTTATTTTAAAAATTACATAGATTTTGTGAGAGGAAATACTATCTTATCTAACAATATGTGCAGTATTTACATCAAGTTTTATTACTGCCTTTTTTCCTAACTTAATACTTGAAGTACATAAGTTCAAGTACATTCATTCTTCTCTTGTGATGCACTTCTAGTAGAAATGTGAGTAGCAGCATGTTTATAATTCTTCTGTTGCATCCTTTAATGATATTTATTGTGCTGACTTTCAATATATTTTCTTTCATGGTAAGCTTTTCTTTCACTTTCTTTTTCGGGCTTAGTGCTGCCATCACATAAAATGACATTTTTATATCTGACAGCAGAGTTTGACTGCAAAAACAGTAGTTCATGAAAAAGAAGCTGAGCTTCCTGTTGTTGGTGTCCAAAATGACAACTACATTTTGTTTTGCATTCCACTACTCAGACAGTAGCTGTCAAAACTTTATAACTCTCTGGAGAGAGTTAAGTGTAAGCAGAAAGAAAGAATTTATTTCCACTAACAGAAGCAAAGGCATGCTTTCCAGGTATTTTTTAACATGTAAAATATACTTGGCATTGTAATTTCATCAAAAGTGGCTTCCAATTGAGTTATAGTTAGAATTTTTGCTGAGTATGCCTGCTTTGCTTTTATTTTCTTTTTTAATTTACTTACTTTTAGCAATTCAAGAGAGCTGATGTGCTACCTAACCAAAGAATCACTATGTCCAATTAAATCTCTGAAGTAGATGCCTCTTTTCTATTCTTTTTATTTTATAATTACATTCTCATCTTCCTACCACATTTATTCTACTCTCCTCTTCTTTGATCTCAGCTGTTAATTTTTGAAACTTCTGCTGTTCACTGTTAAGAATCCAGCTATCTCTGTAAATCAAGCCCAAGTCAAATCTGACAATAAGATTCAGCTGGATTTAAGACCTAGCTATTTTATGCAACTAATAGTTCATATACAATAAGCCTACTGTTCTGTGCAATAATTTACATACTGTAGAGCAAAGATTAAAAGAAAAATTGTTTTGTCTCACTTGCTTCCTACTCTTTCCAGCTCCTTTACTGATCACTGTAAAAGCCTTCACAGTAAACCTGGCCAATAGCAGGAAACTATATTATGAGTGTGTTCTGGCTTTGTCAAGACTTAATCTGCTTCAACTCTGTGGTCCTGGGGCTGTTTTTTGGATTTGTGCTGAAAAGAGTGTTGATAATACAGAGAGTTCTCTCTCTGTTTTGTTTCTGACCAGTGCTCACAGACAGTGAAGGCCTTTCCTTCTTCTCACGCCAAGGCACCAGCGAGGGGGCTGAGGGTGCACAAGAAGCGGGGAGAGTGCACAGCTAGGACAGCTGACCCCCACGGACAATGGGTCATCATAGAATCACAGATTCATTAAACATGGAAATGACCTCTAAGATAACCAAGTCCAACTTTGTTGCCCTTATTTGGAAGGCAAAAGCTGACTCTTCCAGTGCCACTATGTCTTCCTTGTCATGAGGGGCCTAAAATTAAACAAAGGATTTGAGATGCAGCCTCATCAGTGCCAATGAGAGAGCCATAATCATCTCCTCTGTCCTGCTGGCCACACTGTTTCTGACAAAGGCCAGACTGTCATTGGCCTTTTTGGCCACCTGGGCTCATGCTGGCTCATGTTCAGCTGTTGTTGACCAGTATCCCCAGGTCCTTTTCTGCTGAGCACCTTTCCAGCCACTCTGTTCCAGGTCTGTAGAGCTGCATGGGGTTGTTGTGACTGCGCAGGACCCCATACCCAGACCGTATGGCATCACATAGCTCATATGGCTCAGCATAAAAAACTGGGGGAAGCAGAAGGAAGGGAGCAACATTGATGTTGTTTGTCTCTGCAAGCCTCCGTTATGTGTGATGAGGCCTTGCTATCCCAGGAACAGCTGAACATCCACCTGCCCATGGGAAGCAGTGGAAGAATTCCTCATTTTGCTTTGCTTGCATGCATGGCTTTTGCTCTACCTTTTAAACTATCTTTATCTTGACCCATGCATTTTCTCTACTTCTATTCTTCTGCATCTCTACCTCATCCCACCTTGGGGAGACACCAAGTGCCTGTGTGGGCCATAGTCACTAGATGAGGTTAAACCACAATGTAGTGAAAGGATAGAACTAAACTGGAAACATGTCAGCACCACCTAACAGAAAGAAAGCCTGTGTGCAATTACTGCTTATCATCATGCTTTTTTAGTGTGTAATAAATAGTAAGGGTTTGTTGGCACTGGGTAAAGAACTAGGATATACATGGAATGATTGTAAAATGGCTCATACTCCTGTCCAACCTGACAGTATTCTGAAAATATCAGACTTTTGTGCAATGTTATTCATTAGAGAGTTCAAGACCATAAGAAACTGAGGAACATCAACTCTAACTTTCTGCATGTTGAAAAACCGTACAGTCCCCTAAGCTACTCCAGCTCAGTAATGTGGGACTGAAGAAACCTGTTTTTTGACTTATGTATATCCACAATGACAACTTCCATGATGTCCTACCTGTTTATATGGATCATTTAGAAGAGAAATATTTAAGAGGAGCTCTTTTCAGAGTACCAGTTTCTCTGTGGTAAGAGAAGACTTTATGACACAAACCCACCACTTTCTTGCTCTCAAGAGGAAATTCAAATTGTCAACAAATCAACATTGTCAAAAAATCTAGTTTTTTGTTTAAGTACACTGAAGTCTGAAGCTGAGCTTTCCAGTGCAAAGAAGATGAAAAGTTAGTTGTATTCATTTTGGTTATTCCATATTGACTACTTCTTGACAAATTTGACGGGATTTCAGGAGTGAGAAGATTCATATCATTGTGCTTCATGTTAAAAATCAACTGTGGAACATGAAAGATTTTATTTTTGTTTTTATTGAATCTTTGAAACATATTCTGCTCTGAAAAATTTATTGAATGATTCTTGAACAAGTATCATACTATTAGGTTACTTTTATAAAACATACTCTCTACAAACATTGGTAGAACCAAACCCTAATGTTTTAATCCATCATAGCACAACATTTACAGGCAAGCTAATCACTCTATACTTTCCCAGCTTCTCCAAGAATCCAAAATATGAATGTATGACACTGAGACTATGAAACTTTTGTAATAAGGAATGAGACAAATAAATTGATTATACAGTCATACTATAAAGGGGTATATTGTGTGTATAAACTTGAAAATGTCATTTTATGAGAGTGTAGCACTATAATTACAGGGACATTGTGATGAAAAGAGCCTTAGGTTGTCAAGAAAGTGCTGTAAGATGCAAGTTGGAATAGATTGCAGCAATGCTCTATGTTTCAGTAACAGGCTATTGATCATGCCCTGGCTTATGATGAAGAACATTGTGGAGACTTTCAACCTGCAATACTAAGTGACCCTCACATGAGAAAGTGTGTATTATTCTTATGAAAAGAGAAGCCCTTCTTTAAGGACTTAATATTTTTAAATGTATAATACTATTCTTTCTTAGTGACATACTCTTTTTATGGTATGATTTATGCCTGCAGTGTATTTTCTTTGGCAAAGAAAATATTAACTCTGGAATATTACGGTATGATTTATGCCTGCAGTGTATTTTCTTTGGCAAAGAAAATATCACCTCTGGAATCCAAATTAAATTCCCTGAAATATGAAAATATCTCACTAAACATTATAAGTCAGAGGATTTTTTTCCCATAATGAACAAGGGAATGTGTATTATTTGCAAAAACAGAGAAAATGAAGCTATTTCTTGTTGCACTTCTCAGTTAAACATACCTTGATTTTTATTTGCTCACCATTAACTGAATTCTGGTCTGTAAAATACAGCATACTTTCAGAAATACATGTGTCATTGGAAAGAGCACTTGTGACTTTTTAGGAAAACTAGTAATGGAGTGAATAGCAAGTGAGGTCAAGAGTTATTATGCATGTCATGAATAACATAGTATATGCTCAAATCTAGCAAATATTGGACTAAAAGGGACTATATTGATGTATAAACTTAAGCCCTCATCTCAGGTAGGATTAAGTCACTTGGGTAGCTGACTTTCTTAAAACTTTTAATTGTCTTCACTCACTTCCTGAGGATGGTTTTTGTTGAAATGAATATGTTCTTACTGAATTAATGTTACTAGATTTTTTTTGGCAGTAAAATTTTATTAACTTTTTTTTTTCTAAAGCTATGTACTAAGATGCAGATTTGAAAAGAGGACCAAAGTTTTCTGATTCATTGACAAATGAACACCAGCAATTTTTCATTATTGTATTCAGCAGTTGCAGAACTCCTTTAATAAAAAAAAAAAATAACCAAACAAAACATTATAAATGTCACTTCATTCACAGCAATGCTCAACTTTTTTTTTTTTTTTTTTTTTTTTTCTAGTCTTCTTTCTCAGATTTGGGATTGTGTAAGCGTAGTGGCTTGATCCCGGACATCACTCATGCAGTTTCTCACTGACTCCCCCTTCCTTTGGGACCTGGAGAAAATAGCAGGAAGGCAAGAATAGTATTGGGCAGCGACAAGGATACTTTATTAAGAAAGCAAAAATTGTGTGCCAATCATGTGAATGGTAGGCATAAATAAGTTAAGTTTTCTTCAGTCTGATGAGCATACCTTTATGCTTGAATATATGAAATTATGTGGAAAACCCCCCCTATTGTTAAGGAAGAAAGCCCAAAAGACCAGATAGTTTGGAATGAACAATATTCAAAGATACAGAAGTGAGTATTTCAGGGGTGAAGTCCCACTAGATCTGCTGTTTACAGAGAAGGGCTGGTGGGAAATGTAGTCAGAGGTCTTCTTGGGCTCAGTGACCACAATATGATAGAATTTGCAATATTTGGTGAAGTTAGGAGGAGTGTTAATAACACGTGTACCCTGGATTTGCAGAGGCCAGACTTTGGTCTGTCCCAGACACTGATTCAGAAAGTCTCTTGGAAAGCAGCCCTTTAAAACAAAGGGTCCAGGAAGGCTCAACATACTTTAAGGAAGTAATCTCGAAGGTGCTGGAACAGACCATCTAGAGAAAGAAATGTGTGTGTTGTCTTGTAGGCCAGACTACAACGTTTTTTGTAGTTCCTAAAATCTAATCACTTGGTTGCTTTTATAAGATGATGGATTAATTATCATCTGTAATTAAAAAGTTTGACTGCAAAAGGGCTCCATGTACAGAGAAGGTACAGGACACCCATTAGCTCTACAGATCTAAGTGGGAAATACTGGACTGTGTGGGTCTGTTCCAAACTCCAGACAAAAAGGAGACTAAGCTGATGCCATAATGTTTCGATAATTTGCTGTTTGCTGGCTACACTTTGACAGATCATTACTAATTTTCAAAGGAGCTGTTAAAAGTCCCCTTCAGAACACAGTGTTTTAAATACCCTTGAGGAAAGCATCTTGTCAGAGTGATATGTTATGCAGGTTGTCCATGTATGCTTATTAAAAAGGATTCTGCTATTCAGAATTCTGTGTTAGCATTTCGAGTAACCACAAAATGCACCCCTATGAGATCATGAGGAAGTAAAAAGTGTTTTACCTATTCACTGACCCTACACTGTGAAAGAGTAATTTGAATTACTATGAATTAATGGCATTTTTCTGTGGTTTGCCTGTAGCTGTAGTCTCAGGCTAAGTACATTAAGTCCAATTAAGGACTGCAGAAATACTGTCAAGATGCAGGATAAATGTTTGCTACATTTTCTCTACCTAAAAATGGAAAACTTCAGTGCATTCACTTCAGCCTGCACAGACGAATAGATAGCATCTGTGGTTACAGCTATACCTGAAGACAATAAACATGACTAACAAAGGGATGACCTACAGAGTTTTGATATGGAAGAAATATCCACCAGCATAATTTCTGACTACTTGCTTCATTCCTGTCATTTTGAATACTAAATCAACCCTTATGATATAATGGAGAAGTAAATCAGAACCTTACAAACATATAGCCACCTGTCTCTGGTGTAGTACAGAAAATTCATCACTTGTGTAACTGTACCACATGGAATTACCATAGGGATGAGTAACCCAGTATTTTGATAGTAGCGTGGTCCAATTGACAGTTATAAAGTTCTAATGAGCTAATGAGGAATTATAATAATTTCAGTTTTCAAAATTGAAACAAAAACTACTTTTCACATGCTGTACTTGTATTGCTGCTCATGTCTGCCCTCAGCAGAGCCCCAGATCTATTCCAAAAAGGCAATACATTGAACACAGTAAAATACAGAATTTATAAGCATGTGGAGTTCTAAGACTAAATTTGTGATTTTTTGCTAAAACCAGGCCTATTTTCTATCAAAAATTGGAAACTTACACATCCACCTCATTTTGCTCATATGAAGATAAGTTATTGTTTGATGGGGATTGGAGTACTCCATGGAATTTCCTGTTGATTTTCACAGATGAAGTGGTAGAGTTTTTCCTTCCTTGTTGTACTTAGCTGCGTATTTAAAAGGTAATACACCTGTTCAGGTATATATGCACATGAGTGAGATAAAGGAAGTAACTCAAAGCTAAAGAATAAATATATTTCTGGTGTAAAATTCTGTGGTTTTTTTTTCTGGAAATGACTGTGATTGTAAACATCAAGGTTGCCAGTCATTGTCAAAATGTTACATTCTATTAAATTATGATAATAAATAATCCCTTTGGAAGATATTTACTGATTTTAAACACTTTATTCTGTAACTACTCTGTGAATCTGACCCTCCAAAGTACAAAGGAATGTGTGTGACTGTGGGATGTTCTGAAACCAGACAGCTTTGTTTCAGCTACTGTGTCATTTTGAAGCAAAACACAACACATACTTGTAAAGATTTCTTTGCTCGATATTGTTTAAATGTCTTATTTTAGTCATTTGCCTAATCCTGATGGGTCTCCATTACAGTCCAGAATGATTAAGCGACCTCTTTCAGGAGCTTGCATGAGTGGATGAAGAAGCCATGCCTAGTTACAGTGCTCTGATGCTTTTATTTTTTCTTTCTTTGTTAGAGGCATTGATAAATGGGTAACTATGAGCCTAAGAGCAGATGAAACTGCCCTGGTTCTCCCAGAAACTCCTCGTTACTCACCTATGGATGAAATGGTTCAAAATGATAGCTGCCATGGCTTAAATAATGAGACATGAAAATTGTAAATTATGAACCAGTCTAAATTAATTTACTGGAAATTAATGTAATTTACAAAGATCTACTAGTTGTGAAATAGAGACTTGAAAGATCTATTGTGAGAAATTATATGTTTTCCTCTTTCTGATACTTTTTCAGAGACGTTTGCTTTCTTCTAAAATTAATTAACTCAGTAATGATCCAGTAGTCATTAAAAGAGGATCTGACTACCTCAGAAGCTACATTCTCCTGAGAAACAACAAATACAGTGTCTGAGACATCACTAACCTTTATTCTTCTTCCTCTATCACCCTTGTAATGAGACATAGCAAATGACTGAAAGGGTTTACCCAATTAGTACAAAAAACTCTTGAAAAAGCCTACATCCCATTTGTTAAATCTTAGGCGTATTTTGCTGTATTAGCTGCTATAATTACAAACTCTGAAGCCATTATAATGAAAAAGGAAATGAGAAGCAGTGGTTATGGTTAGCAATGCATCTGACAGAGTGAATTTATGTGCTTTAGGGCCCAATCTAAAATTTATTGAAATAATTTTAAGTATTCTCTCAATATTTGAGTAAGACTTATTGACACACAAATACTAGCCAATCACAAATCAAGTAGCAATGAAATGCGATTTTTTTTTCCCACCATGTCAGTAGGTCAATGAATTGCATTTTAGCAAAAACTAGTTTTGACCTTGTAATATTGAGATCTTTTTCCTTCTGTTTAGTCACTCGGAATTTGCTATTACTATATGTACAAAATAGATTTTCAAGTTTAATATACTGATCTATTGAAATTCGTTTACATTCTGAGTCTGTTTTAGGATATTTGGATAAAAATTAATTTCAATAGTTTATAATATCCCTTTTAATTTCTGTGATATGGATAGACCTATTTTATTCTGACAGAAAAATATTTTGCTTGCTCTCAGGTATACCCAATGAGGAAGATTTTACACGTACAGTAAAATTGTTGATATTTCTTATATGAGATGACAGATAAAGAAAGCAAAGCTTAGAGAAGATATACAGAAAAAAAATCAAAATAGACACAATGGAGTAAATATAACACTTTTTATCCTATTTTTTTTCCAAAATATTTTTATTCTGAAAAAAATGACTGGTAGATACACTGAAATTGCACTTAAAAATAATAAATGTTCAGTTTTTCTGAAAATAGTAACTCTCCCACAATCCCAAAGGGACTTTTAGTTGATTTCTATTTACGAACAACAGTGCAGAATTTGTCTGGATTATGCCTAAATTGCTAAGTGGATATCTCAACTTTATTTGGTCTAATGTAGATTTTATTTAAACTGTAATAATAATTTTCTTTTTGTGTACATACACACACACACACACACACACATATATATATAGGATGGTTTAGTAACAAATAAAAATGCATGAATTATTCTATTGCATGCATGTGCTTCTCCCAAAACAGCAACAATTCAGATTAATCTTGTATGGAAACATGTATTAATTATCTTGTTTTATTTTTTTATCTAATTTTTAGGAACACTTCCAGGTAGAATAATTTTGTATTGCTTACTACTTTTACCTGGAAAAAGACTAGCAGTGTGCAATTCCAAAGTTAATATTTTATAATCTTTTTTCCAATTACGCACCTCCTCCTAAAACACAATTTACCAAGTTGTTTGGTTCCTGGTTTTACCCTGGCTTTTATCTCATTTCTGTGGAGCTGTCACATATGCTGGTTTGTAGTTTTGCCATTTGAAAACATGAAAACAAAGGGGAAATATTTTCGTATGGTAGGTTGCACAAGAACTTTGTTCTGCTAAATTATTTCCATCAAGGCCTAGAAGTTTCCCTATAGCCATGTTCAAAATCAAAATCAATAGTTTCCCCCTCTCATATAGAAAACAGTTAATCTCTGTATGAAATGGTAGAAAATGACACTAAGTAGATTTATTCTTGGATTTGTGAAGAGGGCAGTTTGGGACAGAGCAACATCCTGGTGCCAGGAAACTGTGACTTGAACTAAAACGAATACCAGACTAATTTAGATTTTGTTCTGTATTCTGGATTTTCCTTTCTACTGCATTAGAAAATAAAATTTGTCCCTTCTTTCACTTTGAAATGACATTGAGTCTCTGTGATCAAACCATGCCATGCCGTAATAAATATACATTTTAAATTTTACTCCTTGATATTTAATTTCTCTCCTGTCCACATTTCTGTCTCAGTCTTCAAAATTTCTATTGGCAGATAGTATTAAAATGCTAATGCACACCTGTTTCTTTAAAGAAAATGATCATAAAAATCATTAATTTAGTCTGAGATAAGAAACAAAATCTCAAGAGATGTTCTATTTAATATTCAGATATGGATTGCTTTGATGGAAGTGCTTTATCACTTTTAACAAAGCATGCATGGTGAGTGTAAGAAGATTATAAGATATCTGACACCTAATAATGAAGGTTAGGTCATGGATAACAAAGTTAATGTAAGTATTTGAAAAACAGAAATAGAAGTGCAAATACTTCTCAACTAGATTTAGTCCCAAACACCCTTTATATCTCCTCATATGATTGAAGTATGAATATATAGTATTAAAAAGGCTAATACCCTCTTACAAAAGTCATCTAGCTGTCAGGGTGCAGCCAATAGTAAAAATAAAACATGAAGAACTGTGAACTCTAAGGCATGCAGTCAGTATACTGTGTTAACTCTAGCAACAGCCTGTAGCAGAATCAATCTTTATATTGTTTCACCATTGGATCAAAAGCAGACAATGCTCATTACTAAAGGAAATCATATCCTGAATTTTTAGAAAGGAGGGATTTGTTATTTCCATGACTAATTTATGACTTCCCAGACACTCCTAGGAAATGAGGTTACCAATACTGAAGTGTTCAAAAGCAGTACAGTATAAAATCATGGAGGTGTCAGTATCATAACTAGAGCAAAATTTTCTTCTTTAACTTCTCTTTAAAGGTCAAAATTGCAATGGATGAGTTTTAATTTTAATAGCATATTCTTCAAAATACTAATATAAATGTGCAGGTGAAGCTTTGCCAAAGTTTAATAGATATCTGAAATAAAGACTCTCTCGTGATTTTAACAGCATCGTTATCAAACTGAGGTTTTCATATGTTTGTGTGATATCACTTTTACATGAGAGTTATAGAACATAACTGATGACTGCAGGGCTATAACCCAAGCCAGTGTTAAGAGTAAGAGAGCTGATGTTCCTTAGCATCACTCATCTTTCCTTCTCTGTCTTTGCTACGCACCTAAGAAACAAAAATATGCAGAGCTATCAAAAAAGAAATGCTAAGACAGTTTTAAAAATAAATCAAATGCAACCTAGAAAAACAATCTTTAAATTGTCTTTTAAAAGGCTCCTATGGACAAACTCTCAGAGGTAGAGCAAAGATATCACATTAATGTGCTTCTTATTTTGTTATTAAAGTAAAATAATTGCTTTGTCTTTATTACAAATATATGAAAAGTTTTAACGATATCACCACTCTAGTTTTTAGGGGGAAAATTCACTAGTCATACTATCGACATAATTTACTCTTAAGTCATTCCCTTTGACATCAGTGTTACAAGAGGAATTTACTTTCCAAGGAAGAAATATGTCAAATATTGTGAAGGATTTCCAGGCTGTTGTTTTTGTTTTTTTTTGGGGAGGTGGTGGTTTGAGGACAAATAAAACAAAATAAAACCTCTCCTCCAATCAAGTTTGCAATATTGGCAGTTATCCAAAGTGAGCCACATTCAGAAATAGAGTGCCCAAACAAAAAACAAACCAAATTAAACCAAAAAACAAACCCCCAAAACCAATAAAAGCCCCCCCACCAAAAAAAATCCAAGCAACAAAAAAATGTAAGGTACTTATCGCTTTATATTTTTGCTTCTCTTGGCTAATTATTAGTCAGCTCAGTATCACCACTGACTATATATATCAATTGCTATCAAATGAAGTAAACCTAACTTAGTTCAAGTTTAATATTCAGATGTCTACTTTAATTGCTGTTCCAGCTCTGCAGCCTACGATAATCTTTATCATAAGACTTCTGAAGTAGCACAGATGAACAACTTTGTTAGATGTTGCAACTTGACTTGTACACTGTGTATGAAAAAAGGAGAGTTCTCATGCTCTAGTTAATTAATTGGATTATGCCTTCAAAAGGATTGACACTTCGTATGCCCTTATTCTAAGCACTTTTTAAGAAAGTTTGCAGAATACACTTCAGAAGAATAACTTAAGGATGAACTTTCAACTTGTGCTATATCACAGTTTCCTTTAGAAAAGGCAGTCTTAAAGGGCAGGAAGAAATGTTAAAGAGAAGAAGATGTGCCATACTTTTATGAAGTGTGGCATCTAAGAGAAATATCCTTAACTTTTCAACAGTTAAACAGAGTTTTAAACAGCTGCTGTCACAGTTCCTAATTTTCTTGTTTTATGAATGGCTTCTTTTTTTATCAGGCAGACTTGCCAATTGCCAAATTGCCGAAGTCCTTAATGCATTACTCTTCAGTCCTACATCACCTTAGGAGTAGTCTGAACATTAATTTAGCACACAGAAGTAGACATTGAATCTAGCTGGACTGGCATAAAAAAATCTGCCTGAAACTGAAAATGCTTTCCCATCATGGACAGTAATTTTCCCCAGAGAATATCCATCTTGTACTCATATGTACGATCATTGTGTTCTGAATAACTCTAAAATTAAATTTAACTGATTTTCAGTTTATTTTTCTATCACTTCACTTGAATAGAACACATAGGACTAAGAGAAAGATTAGCAATTTCCAAATATCTTCAGACCTGTAAAAATTCCAAATGCACACCAAAACACAGCCAGTCAAAATCTACCAGAAATATTGAAAACTGTGATAAGTTTTCAAATATACTGAATAGTATATTTGCAAGTTTAAACTAATCCCAAGTTCAAAATAAATTTAACCAATGAAAGGTTGTAGCCTTGTGGAAATCAGTAGTGATTTCTATAGAAGATCTCTGCAGAATGAGAGATTTACAAACGTGCACAGTAGACTATAAAAGGATTTCAGCTGAATGACTGACTAACTTGCCCGTTTGGCCTGTTAGATGTCTACAGGTGAGGAGTCTGTGAAAGTGTACAGATGTGGTTAACCATGCTCCACTCTGATAGTTTACCTTCAAGCTATCTTTTTTTCAGATCCCAAATTTCCCTTTTTCATGGTAACACCCAGATACATAGAAATTGCAGTGATCAGAAGAATTCTGGTACCTTGGGCATGTCTTAATACCTGATAAAATTTTATTTCTTAGATGACTACCATTAGCCTGAGAAATATTTTCCAGCTATGTGATTCTGGTGGAGGTGACTGCATAGAGTGTTTATTTGGAGCTATACACATGCAGGGGATTGTAACACATTGTCATACACATGAAAACATTCAGGTATCAATGGAAAGAGTATCCCAAATGAGATATAAACTAGCTTGAGGGCAGAGGAATAATATTTTTATTTAACCTTTTGTTGTTAATTCTTCTCTTGGGAGTAAAATAAATGGGGTTTGATGTTTCAGGTGGATGAATTACTTGATTTTTACTTTGTTGACTGTAAAATGCTTGGGGGAAAAAAATGGTGCTTTATGACTCAAAATTGTTTCAGGACAAGAAAAAACATAGTTTTCTAATAAAAGTAATGTTTAATGATACGTATTTTATGCTGCCACAAAAATTTCCATTTCAAGAGATTAAGTCTGCAGGCATACACATTATTCCATAACCTGACATTCAGCATGAAGAAGAAAGAAAAAGATACTTCCTTGCCTCGATACTAGAGGCATGACCACCTAGTATTAATTTATCTATAATTCTGATGAAAACAGCGTGACTGATGCATTTGGTATATTTCCTTTTCTATAAACAGTGAAAGATCAAAATAAACACTAAGTCACCAAGCCTAAGAAGTATTCAGAAGCTGAGAAAAAAAATTAATAAACTGATTAATATTTAAAACTTGTCTAGAAAGAACTGTCTTCAATATTTATACAGCATCATAAAATTACACCAGAAATGTTAAATACTGCAGAAATATTTAAAATCCAAAAAGCAAGTCTGTGCCTCTAAAACCCTTTTTCTTAGACAGCTTCTTTGCAAATTCTTGCTTCTTTGCAGTTTTACACAGAAAAACCTTGCCTAGCAGAATTCCAGCTGAATTTCTTAAATAATTGTTGAAGCACCAAAGATATTTATTAATTACTATTATGCTACCTCTGAAATTACTGTTTCATAGCTAATTCAGTTTACAGAATGAAAAATAATAAAAGTCCTCTTATTTCACATTTTTACCCAACCCTAATATGAAATAAAAGATTTCATAATGGGTTTAAAGACCAATAATTCAGACTGATAAACATCTGATTAAGGAAGCCAACAAATATGAAATATAAACACCAATTATGCATTGATCTTATTTTATCCTCCACTTTCTATGTTTTCTGACTGCTACATAAGTGATAATACTAATTTGATGTTATGACCTCTTTGTACCCTGTTGACGTTTCTGTGAGCTCACCTTGAGTCAGACAGACACTTTGAAGGCAAGACAATGTTATAATGCTTTCTATGAAAGAGCTTTCTGAAAACTTTAGCTAGCAATGGAAATCACCAAAACACTGACTTTGCACTTCTGTGTGTTAGGCAGGATCCACAGAGAAGCAATGGTACATGATGAGAACAGAAGTCTTAAATCTTACTAATTTCTTATTTGAGGACAATACTGGGAAATACATCTATTAATTTGAGAGGCAAGCAATTTCCAAGACATTGCTGTTTCTTGGATTTAATATTTTTGTGGTGTCTGTATCTCACTTCTCCTTTCAGTTTCATGAGGAAATCCAAAATTTCATGACATCATGTTTCTGAAACCAGACCAGGATCATGTTGCTCTTACTCAGGCCCAGGATCATGTTGCTATTACTCGCTCCATACAGAGGTGTTTGTTGTGGTGCGTGTTTTTGATGATTATTTATATACTTTTATATCAAGGTCTCGCTTTTATATTCAGTTGGTATGCTCCTAGTTTTCCCTCCCTTCATTCCAGCACCCTCTATGTCAATCTTCCCTGGACCCAATCCTGGAAACCCTAGACCCCCTGGGCTTGTCGGGATGTCACCCTTTGTCTCTGGTATAAAACCCCCAGCACGACTCTGCTTGGGGTCTTTTCGCTCCTCATCCCTTCGGCTACAATAAACTTGGGCTGGAACCTCTCGGCGAAAGGTCCCTTCTCTCTCCTTTGCCCAAACCGGGTCGAGCTGACCGACGCTTTGTTTCAGAGCCTGCTGCTCTAAAGGTCCCACCCGCAGGCACCCCCGTTTGCCTGGGCGGCTCCCTGGACGTGTTGCGGCTCCTGGAAACCGGGCTACGGCAGCTGCGACAGTGTTGGTGTGGCGTGCAGGTTTACTCTTGCTCAGTCCTGTACTCTCAGTCAACTTGTACGGGAAAAGTGGAGTGTGAAAAACCCACATACACATAGAGCATTCCCTAAAACTTTTACGTTGCTCAAAGCAAAGATGTATCAAAGATTAATTACTATGATTGATGGTCTGCAACAGCAAAACATAGTGAATTGCAAAAAGTAAAAATTAGTACTCCCCTCTGTACCAAGAAGAAATAGAGGCTTTAGTGAGGAGAAACAGCAGCACTGATCAGGCAGAGCATCCTAAATGAGGGGAAACATGTGGGAACCAGGGCTTGTCTCTGACTGCCCTGGAGACTCAGGGACCCTGGCAGGGGTCTCAGAAATCTTGGAACAGAGCCCAAAACACCTGTGATTTGGATTTTGGCCCATGG
>JAWWMU010000153.1:91547753-91562073 GCA_035048155.1 Cinnycerthia olivascens | reverse complement strand
GAATAGGTATTGGAGACAATTAGTAAATAATCAGTACGTAACTTTTAGTATAAAAGATAAACGCCACCTCTGAGGGGGGAGAAGGCCTTCGACCGTCCTGCCAGAAAGACCTCGACAGGGCAGAGAAAAAATGTTTTAGATAAGCTTGAATAAACAACCTTGAACACGAGACCAGAAGAGTTTCTGTTCTTTTCTCCCATCTCAGGTGTGGAAAAGGACTTCACGTCGCCAGGAAAAACAGCAAAAAAACAGAGCAAATCTGACAGAAACACAACTGTGGCAGCTCCTCTCTCTGCTTTCCCTTTGTTTCTCTTCTTATATGGGAGGTATCTACCCTTTAGATTTCTGTATTTTCATCAAATATAGAATGTTTGCATATGTTGGGTGTATGATGTTTGTTTGACTTAAACTAGTGCTACACAGCTCCAAATTCTCCTTTAGTGATCTGAACTTGTGCAACCTGCGTTAGAACTTCTGCATCTGCACCATGAAATGTTTCTAGATGTAGCATTTAATTTTTAACTTATTGCACAGAATTTAAAGCACTTTATTTATAAGGGATTATTAAAATAATTTGGTTTATAATCTCTGTTCAAAACAATGTGCTGCTATTCAAACCATTCTATGAAAATAGATATTTTATTTTCTTGTAAACATTTGGCTCTTGGTGAAGATTGCAATGTATTCACATAAGCGAATGGAAACTTAGATTCAAAAGTATAAAATTCAAAATTATCTTTAATTTTGAGTAACTGATATTAAATATCTAAGAATATTTTTCCAAATATTTTAATTGATGTATTTAATCATAATTTCCATTATGTATCCCTTCAAAAATCTTGTAGATAAGAGGCCAAAAGGCTATCATTTCAAGTCTTCAGAAAACAACAAAACTGGTTTGCAACTGGTTGACTATTCTGAAATTTAAAAAATATCAACTCCAATTCCAAACTTAGTTCACACTAATAATAATGAAGCAGTTATAAAGAAGGCCCGTTGTCCAATCCCAGTTGTAAAAATAAACCTTATAATACTCTAATCCCATTTTTTTTTCTGATAATAGTCTAAAATGCTTTTAAACCCTATCCACTAAGTAGAGCATCCATGTTGGTTCTGAATACCACACACAATTAAACTTCTGATAAAAAATAGTGTATTTTGGTAATGGAGTTAGATAGTTTCTTTTAGGAAGACGATAACAGATGAAAAAGTAATTTAAAATCTCTTTCTAATGATCAGATGATAAAGATTGTATTAATTCTTCCAGTATCCACTAGCTAGTGCTCACGTAGATGGACAGTGTTCTAGAAGATACTCTTCATCTCCCTTCATGACTTTACTATTCATATTTCTTTCCCTGGGAACTTAAATTTTTATCACTAAAAATACTTCTACTGAAAGTAAATCTCTGTGAATGCGTAGCCTGCTGATAAGAGAGATAAGGTCTGGTAGGCAGGACAAGAGAGCATGAAAAGATTACCAAATCCCCTCTTTACTAGCAAGATTACTGTTTGTGGTAGTTTTTTCCAGTTTTGATTTCAAAGAAAGTCATTGACACCATAATTCTTGAAATTACTAATATACTTCAGATATCTGATGCTACAGTAAAACAAAAGTGATTTAAAATTATTAATTTTTACCCATTCTTATGAGTCATCCATTTTAATTTAATGACTGTGTTTTTAAAAGCCATTTCAAATATGCAAATATGTGAAAACTTTGTTAGAAACTCAATGAGGTTTAAGTACAAACCATAATCTAACAGAAACAATAGTGTTTAAAATTACAAGCAGATGGGAAAAGAATAAACTAGAAAAACAATTTTCCTGCTAGGACACTATATTGTTTAAAGTTTGGTATAAATTATGTCTTTTGTCAGAATCAGGACACAAATTTTAAAGATAAACAAAGCTAAAATGTAGGTTATAACAAAAAGTAATTGTTATTCTGTGCTTGGAAATATTCAATGATCAGTATTTAAATATAAAACATGAAATCTGCTAAGCTATGACTTCATTCAGGCAATTAAGATCTTGTCATGTGGAATTCAAATTTTTAATAAGTCTGAAAAATGGAAAAGTAAGAAAAAACTATCCTTCTGCTAAAATTTTAAGCTACACATACGGGCTCTGTACTGCATGAAGAATTTGCTACATGTGGCAAGTACAGCATAATTTATAATGGGGTTTGCCTAACAAATCTATGAATCTACTTTATTTTTCATTACTAAAAAATATCAAATAGCCTAAACAATTTATGGTTGAAATTATGAATAGATATAAAATAGTCATGAAGTAACAATGAAATCTTTATGTTTCACAATAAATGCTTTTATCCTATTCACAGATATACAATTGTTTTATTATCTTGCAAATATTTAGGTTTGTGTAGAGTCCAATTCTGGAAATATTCCACTTGTACTAATGTATTGTGTATTAAAAAAAAAAAAAAAAGTATAAGAAATATTTTAAAGGGTAACAGTAATAAATACGCTTGAATCATAGAATGACAGAATTGTAGAATGGTTTGGAGTCTAGACCATCTAGTTCCAGGACTCCTGCCACAGGAAGGGATGCCTTCCTCTAGACCAGGTTGCTCAAAACCCTGTCCAACCCAGCCTTGAACACTCAGGTTGCTGATGCTGTGCTCAATACAACTGTAGAGGTTTGACCAGAAAGTCTTTGCTGAACCGAGCTGGTCTCCGGCGTTCCTTGCACATATTATGCTTGAGCATGAAGTGCTCTTCCACTTCAAGAAAAACATTCTCAGATAGCTGCCAGCTCTCAGTCTCATCCCCAAGCTGTGATTAGTGCTATGGTTATGGTGAGGGTTCAGGGAACAGAAGGGCCTCTGGGTCCAGGGACAGACACACCAAGGGAAGCACAGCACTGCACCAAGTCTCAGGACCTTTCTCTTATGGGCCCCCCCAGGTGCTGGGGGCTCTGCCACAGCCTTAAGCTGCCATTACAACTAGGATTGGGGTTCAGAGATCCACAGACTGCACCACCAGAGACCCTGGAGGTGGAAGAGGAATGCCAAGGGTAGCACAGTACTGTGTAAGCATTGCTTCCACCACTTTTGAACCTAGTTTCCCTGAAAGTGTAGGATCTCTGAATCCTAACTCTAATGGCAACTGGACTTTGAAGTCCCCAGAACCATGGCTGTTTCAGAAATAATATTTTTTTTGTTTCAGTAAATTGAAATAATGTAAATGTAAATCTCCTTTATCATTTTTGCGCTAGTTATGTATACTTGAGTTTAATGGAGTAATGCTGCACTTGTAAAGGCAAGGAAAAATGTTAGCAGGGAATATTTAAAAAACTTTTACTGTTGATCTGTGGAGTAATACTAGGTAAGAAATAACTTTTCCCACATAAATGGAAGGATGCATTGTAGAATCGTGTGTTTCTATGGATCAAAAATCTTCTGAGGGCTGCACCTGGAGTGATTCGATGAAGAAAAAATCTTTCCCAAAGGGAATAATAAACTTGCAAAAACTGGAAAAAGCTTTTCAGTAACTTAAGTGTACACATTGATAAATTTGTTTAATCATTAATGAAGGTTTAATTAAAAAATTGTTTTTCTTTGTGACTAAATAATTTGTTTAAAATAATATTCAATAAAAACCAAAATTATAACCCATTATCTACCACAAATAGTCTAAAAATCTGTCAAAAAAGAGAATGAGAAAGCCTTCTAAGTTTGCGAAAGTCATTTTGGTGACACACAAAAAACACAAATTTTTTTTAAAAGTCACATGTAGCTATGTAATTGTCCACATGTCTGAGTGACAATGCTGTATGTATCTCTATTATTATGAATGGGACATATTCCAGTTCACAGGAGCCCCAGATATGAAAAATTCATGATTTTCCAACATTACAACAGCAAAGCTCCCACAAAACAGTGTAGAACAAAAACAACACAAATGGCGTAAAAATTATTATTTCCTGGAAACATGGGAAATGTCACATATTACAATTTTTTTTGTTGTTACTGCTTTCTTTTTTAACCATTAGAGTGGTAAAATTCTGTACCAGGCTGCTGACGGGGCTACTGGGATCCCTGCCATTGGAGGTGTTTGGCAACCTGCTTTGATTAGATCTTCTTTGAGCAGGTGACATCTTGAAACTACTTCCAGCCTCATATTCTGGTTCTGTGATTGCATTATTCTGGTGAACCACCAGAACATTTGTTTTTCAGGCTATTAATTTACAGTGCAGACTCTCTCTACAACTGCCTGAAAAGAGATTGTAGCCAGGTGGGGGTCAGCCTTCCATGTATCCAGTGACAGGACAAGAGGATTGTCGTGGGTTGCAATGTAAAATATAATCAGGGGTGTGTTATTCTATTACCATCTGTTGGAACTGGGATGGGGGGGAGTGGCGTAATCTTCTGTTGATAAGCCAGCTGATAAGAAACCATCAAGAGCAGTTTCCTTATCTCCTCCACTGCCCATCCTCCCTCCAGGTATAGGTCTTCTGCCAATGGGCCATTAAGTCCACTGATAAACTTCCATCATCCCATTGGGAAATGCTCCAACCAAGGGGTGGGAACCGAGCCCCTCTACTTGGGTAAAAACCTGAGACTCGGAACACCAAGTCAACCTTTTCCACTGGACTCCCAGAGGAAAAACAGGCCCATCCTTCACCACTGGACCTTCAGTGGAGGGTTGCACCTTTTTCTCCAGGACCACTATTTCGACAGGGCCACAACTGATTCTCCAGGAGGACTGCAGCCACCATTGCAAGTGGACTGCTGCCAGCAGGGTGTCAGGTTGTATTCTGACTCTGTCAGTGGTTTTCTTTTCCCTTATTGCATGTATTTTGTTTCTTTTTTTTGTTTTATTTTCCCTTTTTCTAATAAATTGTATTTCTAACTTGGGGTGTCTCACTGGTTTTGCTTCTCAAACCAGAACAAGGACACAGCCTTAAGCTGTGCCACAGGAGGTTTAAGTTGGGCATTAGGAATGAGGTGGGATTAGGTCATGGGTTGAACTTGATCATCTCAAAGTTCTTTTCTCAAAGGTCTTTTTCTCTTTGATTCTGTGGATCTGTGATTGTTATTCACAACAGTGCCACAGGTTTTTGTGTTTTCTCTTCTTGAGAGAGTTGCACCCTCTCTCTATTTGGATACCACCACAATGGAGCAATGCATTTTTTGTGCTCTGATGTCTCAGACTCTTGCTTTTCAGTGTATTTATCACTAAATGATTTGTCACTGATAATTCCTCAAGTATTATTACTTTTTAGTAAATAAATAGTTCTGTCTGTTATAGGATGTCAAAATTTCTACAATTCTGTAAAAATACGCTGTAGATACTATTTGAATACTTATGGTAACTTGAAGTAACATTAAATAATCTTTCAAGGTATCTTCTAAATGGGTAAAGTAAATAAATTATAAGAATGCTGTTTTTTCTAAAGAAAATTTTAAAAAAATAATTAATGATGTTGAATAATTTGGAAAAAAAATTTCCTTGATCCTATTTGAAAGAGCACAGATCCTGCAGTGAAACATCACTCTCAATAATTCTCAAACCAACTTTCAGAACTGTGTACAACTCTGCATGTGTGATATGTATACACACATCCAGGATGATTGGAAGTATGCAGATAACTAAATACCAAACAAATCATTAATAAGATTATCTAGTGGTTCATTTTCATACACATTTGTCCATTGACATTTTGAAAATAAGATTCACAATATTAAGTTCTGTATGTTTTCAAGTCTGTTAGATTTGAAATAACATCATTACGAGAAAAAAAATCATTGGAAGTAAAACCTATTATCAGAACAGTAAGAAAAAATGACAAGAAAAAAAAGCCAGAGAACATTGATATAAGTCCTACTAGTGACAAAATGCCCTTGAACATGAGATGCATATGATATGTATCATCCACTGAGATTCTTTAATCTGATTATACATTTTTTGCTTCATTTAATGCTTTGGATTTTGGAAGTTTTACTCAATATAAGAAGCAGAAGTCTAACCTTGCTATAGGAACCTCAATTTAATATATTTATCTTATTTCATCAGGACTTTTTTTTTTTTTTTTTTGGAATGGATTATACAAAATACATCAGTTGAATGATTAAGGAAGAATTAAAATTATGGCAAGAGATTAGCAATTATTGGCATATCTGTTTCTACAGAAAATATTGCAAGATAGCTTTTGACATATTGGAACTAAAGAATTTACTACATTTTTAGAAATAAGTATGTAGTAGGAATATTTAATACTCCTCATATGTTTTCTTCTTACTTTAGTGCATAATTTCTTTTGTCATTCTCTGTTCTATGAAATGATGTAATCAAACCAAATTATTTTGGAATGTAATAGCTCAATAGTCACATATTTATAACTCATAGGTATTTTTCTGTCTGACAAGGCCCTTACATACTACATCTCTATTTTAAGAGAATAGCATAAGTACACAGAAGGTCTTATCTAATGTCAATGAAGTCAACTGAATGAATCTAACTTACTTCTTTGGATGAAAGCATAGCTCATTAGCCCCTTAACCCCCTGCAATGATGAGAGCAGGAGAAGGCAGAAGAGTGAATGAATGACATTGAGCTTCTGGAGCTAGTGGGTATATGGAGAAGGTATTTTTTGGTTTGTCTTTATTTTTTCACTGACCTACTCTGTCATTAATTTGCAATAAATTCAGTAATCTTCCCCTAATAATGTTTTTCCCATGACAGTAATTGATCTCGCTGTCTTTATCTCAACCCATGAGCTTTTACATCTTTTCTGCTCCTCATATTGATGGGGAGTGAGAGAGCAGTGACTGGGTATGGCAGCCAGCTAGGGTCACACCTACCCTATTATTCCAGAAGGAAAACAAGTTGGTTGGCCACTCATGACTTATCATTAGTAAACACATATTTTCTATTCCTGATCAATTTAGTCTTCTTCCTACACTCAGAAATACATTTAGAGGGGCTCATTCTATGACTTTCCCAGAGATTCTAGGATCCTAGGCTGACCTAGTAGAGAAATAGATGGCAGAAAAATCTTTAAGATTAGAGAAAGAGGAGCTATAGGACTACACCAATTTGCAGATAAACCATTTGATGTGGATATATTTGTAAGAGAAAATTATTTATCATATTGATAGTGGCTAACATAATTTATTTGCCCTAAAAATACTATTAATTAATTTTCACCATGTCTCTAATTTCACAAACATATTTCAAGAAGATCTATTAGGTGGAATCACCTGCTGAAATGAAATATCACTCAGTAAGAGAGGTTATAAATCCTAACAAGTGTTATTTGAAGTGTTTTGTGATCTCATCAGACAATGTCATATTACATCACAGAGTAAAACACAAATCTGTTTGTTGCCATTCCAGCTAAGCAGCAACTATAATGTTCTATGATGTGATAGAAACCATGGGAGTGCCTGAGAATGACCACATAAGAATTAGGGATTTTCTGTCTGTGGAAAGATGACCCAGCTGGTGAGGGAGCCAACTAGGGAAGCCACCCTGTTGGATCTGTTCACAGAGGACTGGTGGGTAACGTGGTGCTTGGAGGCAGTCTTGGGCATGCTGATCATGAAATGTTATGAGATTTTGGTTCTCAGGGTTCTAAAGAAGGAGATCAGCACGACAGCTACCTTGGAAAAAGGGCAGACTTTGGCCTGCTTAGGGAACTGGGTGAGAGAGTCCTTTGGGAGGCAGTCCTGGAGGGCAGAAGAGTAAACAATATCTGGAAATTTTCAAAAAGGAACTCCTATAGAGGCAGTAATAAGCCATCACCATGGGCTGAAAGATGGGTTGCCAGAAAAAAAAGACCAGCCCAACTGAACAGAGAGCTTTGGCTGGAACTCAGGAGAAGAGGAAGTTTGTGCCAAGGCAAGTCTCAATGATGACAAAGATGTAATAAACTTATGCAGGGGGAAAATTAGAAGGATAAAAGCCCAGATAGAATTTTATGTGTCTATTGCTATAAAAGACAAAATAAATTGTTTCTATACATACATTAACAACAAAAAATAGTCTATAGGTCTTATAGATCAGCTTTCCACAATTCCACAAGCCTAATAGTGTTGAAAAATTTGTACTTGCACCAAACAAGGTCAGGTGGCATACTCCTCGTCTCAGTAGTCCTGAGTTTATGGGAAATAAAATTGATTATGTCAGAAGGTGGTGGAGTCTTGAGGGTTACTAAAGCACCAGTTCTTTCAACCATCCCTCAAGCATAGTAAATCAGAGATGAAAAAAGAAAATGTATGAACCACATCTGCATTTTAAATCCTGCATCTGCATACTCAACTCTGCCTCGTAGTCAGCAATACCTAGTAATTTATCAGAATCCTGTGTGCATGATTTTCACGTGGGCTTTTCCAGATTACAGTATTACCTTGAGATCTGAACTTCTTAGCTCCCTTAGAAGTCTAGGTCCCTTGATGGCTCTATTCACATTCTATCACCTACATGAAAGTTCCTTCTGCGCAATCTTCCTCCTTGAGATATTTTGAATTTGTGTTCAGTGACAGCAATTTGATTATAGATGTCTCCTTCATTTTTCTGTTCTTTGTGGCAGGTAAGAGAAGCCAAGAACAAAAATATTATCTCCTTTCATGTATTTTTGGAACCGTTTCAAAAAGTTCACATTCCACAGAGACGGGAGCATATTTTGACTCTGTAAAAAGGGACGGAAATAAACTTTGTTGTCAATAAAAGATCTTATTTTTAAGCTTCCCTCCAAAAAAGAAAGAAACTCATTACTTTTAAGGACATAATAGGGAAAATTTATTAAATTTCATAAAGGTTTATACTTTATAGGAAATAGATGACTAAACCCAACCCCAATCAAAGCTTACATGAACAAAGCACACAAACAAAGAGAAAAAAAAAAAAGGCGGGTAAAAAGGAGAAGAACAATTGTTAACCTGGTCAAAGCCCAAGACATAAAAAATTATGAGCATTTTCTAAAAGACAACTGTACATCCTCTAAGAAATTGCTGAGGTGATGCACCTGCAGCAGTTATAAGACTTTGCTTTTCTTTCTAAGAGCCATTAGATTCACCCTTCCCTCTAACAGGGCTGTGAGAACTTCTGTGCCTCTGTAATGTTTTATTTTTCAAAAGAAAACTAACTCTCACTATCCATAGGGATACTTTGAAAGGCAAGATGGCTTATTCAAACAGGACACAGCAGGAATACATAGACAATGCTCTAAATAGATTTCATTAAGTGTAGAAGTAATGAATTTCATTCAAGATTAGGAAATACTCAAATTAAAAGGTTAAGAAAAAAAAAAAGGATAAATGTCCATTAAAATCTATACAGATTTTTTTAAAGTATGTTTTTCTATAGACTCAACTGATATGGCTACTAGAATAAGCTCACCAGGGTTTTTTCAGATTATGCTACCTGACAAAAGTTTTCTTTAAACATAAGTGTGTTAAAAAATTATTTGCATTTGAAACAGTATTAGCTGCTATTTGATTATTTTATTGTATAAACTTAAGCAACAAATTTAAGAAAGTCAGTTTTCAAAATAGACTATTAGTTTTGGACATATTTTAAAGTAATAACAAAGTATTTTTCCTCTGACTTGAACTTCATGAATTCTGAAAAAGTACATCTTCCGAAAATTGTAATCACTGTATTTAATCTAAAGTTTTGTATTAGTGAGACAAGGACTTGATCTATTAATTGTCAAAGGGTATATTAACTTAGCAATCTCACCTTTGATAGAGGTTCTTAGAAATCAGATTTCCTGTTTGCTAAGTCAGACTTGGTAACTTGTGTTATGAAAAATCTATGATTTTCAGATTTACAGCAGACTATTACATTTGTATGCAGGGAATATCCTTTTGATCACTTTTTTTTTTAAACTTGTAAATTTCACAAGACAAGCTGTGGAGTTGATGTTAGAAACCAATCCCTTCACATTAAATTTAATATAAAAAAAAATATTAAATAAGGCTGAACTCTACGGTACGTAATTCTAACAATAATCCAGCAAGGCTGAATTCTTAAAATAAACATCTTCTTTTATACTACTGCTTATAGTAAAAATAGAGTTAAAATAGCAGTGGTAGATTTTCAGAATTAAACATGCCATTAAATGTTTTCTGAATTCTGGCTTCCCCAGCTATTCTATCACTTGTTTCTTCAACATTCAAAAACAACTTGGTTTCACCTGGCTAACAAAAACAGTGGTCTAAGTTACAAAATCTGTATCTTACACTGCTAAGACTCTCAGCTTGTGTCTGAAATGTTTTTTAACATTATTTTCAAAATCTGTGATATTTCACCAATCTGTGCCCACAATGCTCTGTCTCACATTTTGGTGCCTAATTGTCAGAATTTCTAAACTGAGGCTGGACACCCAACTTTACTGTCCTGTGTGGACAGCACAAAGACCAGCAGAGAAGCCAACTGCATGCCCAGCTAACATGAGCAGCCAACAAAAGCATCGGGGAAAAAATCATTTTCTATGGTGGCTCTGGGGAACACATCTGAAACTCCCCAGACTGTGAGTAGTGTGAGCAATAGTCAATCACCTTGTTCTTTTAACTCTCAGATGGAGAAAGAAGAGGAAATTAGAAAAGGAACCCCAGTCCATTCTTCCTTTTCCCAATCTCCAAATTTTAGTGCTGCATGCATTGCTTTCAGTGTTGCATTCCCTGTTTTGGGTTTTTTTATAAGTTTTATTTTTGTTTGCTTTTTTGTTTATGTGTGTGTGTGTGTGTGTGTTTGCATTCTCCATAGATAACTTGATAAAGGCCCTGGTTACAAGTCTGTAAAAAAAACTTTGGGGTTGAATTTAACTTTATAATTCTTTTATATTTGAAAATCAATCAATTTGAACTCAGATATATTGTTGCTGTGTGAGAAATAGGATTTTTTTAAAAAATTGTGAGATAAAAGAATGAGGAAAAGAATGGATAAAATGACATGTTGGGACAGAAAATGGCAAGATGGATCAAAAGAAAAGGATAAAGGTGAAATTGTGAAGAATAATGAAAGAGAAAATTAAGCTAGTTAAAAAAGCTCACTTTGAGGAAGTTGCAGCTAAATGATCAGAAATGCCTGTTCTTTTACTTCTACTTAGAACTTAAAATATATTCATAACTTCTTTCATTTATTTTTGTAAAATGTTTGTACCTCTATTTTTATATTTTATATTAGAATTTCTTCACAAGAAGTAATTGCAGTGAGAAAACTAAAGATTTTCTTTGAGGAACATGATTGCACTATAGTTAAGTCTTACCTCTGTTCTGTTTGACAACAAATAAATAGTCATTTATCTTGTCATTGATATTCATGAAAGCTTGGTATGGGTTCATATAACCATCTTGATCTCAAGCACACCTACAAGATGTTAGTGATATAACTGAAGTTTTAAAACCTTGAAAGCATCCCTCAGGAAAGTTGCAGGACTTTTTACAAGGATGCATAGCAACAGAAGAAGGGAGAACAATTTTAAATTGAAAGAGGTTAGTGTTAGACTGGATATCAGAAAAAAATTCTTTATGTGAGGGTGATGAGTCAGTGAAGAGACACCTACCCCTGGACATCTTCAAGGCCAGGCTGGATGGGATTTTGGGCAACCTGGTCTAGTGAAAGGTGCCCCTGATTCTGGCAGGGGGTTTGGAAGTTGATGTTCTTCAAGATCCCTTTCAATTCAAACTATTTGTTGATTCTGTGATTTTGTGATTCTCTTCTACATGATATCAAGCAGCAGGAGACTAAAAAATGAAAAGATGTATTGCAGGCTTTATGACAAAACATATTTATGACAAAACATAAATCTGTGATTGATGCTAGTGAAGACATTATGACTCTTTGCTGCCTCCTTATCTATATACTGTTATGCTAATAAGTGGAACATGTAGCTTATTCCAGAGGATCTCTACATTCAATGAAGTGGTGGCCCTAAAAGTGATGGAGGTTGTTGCTCTGCAGGCTCTGGTTGCTTCCCATGCTGGTGTTTCATGGCACCATGTCTGTTGCCAGCATATGTGCCCTCCACACTCAGTCTTGTGGAGAAAGGGGAACTCCCATGGACAGGGCATTATAGGTGAGTGATGGAAATGGCCCCAACTGACTCTGTGACAAGTGTCACCCCTATACAAATGTGCAAAGAACAAAACACAGGCTCTAAAATATAAAATAGTGTGATAAAATAGTCAGCCTTGCTCAGTCTTTAAATTCAGAGTGAGAAAATAAAATCATATACCATTATATGTTTTGTACAAATAACTAAAAGGGATATAATTTTTCCATCTCTTACCTCATTATAAAGCATTTCAGTCTAACTGACTGGAAATTATATTCATGACTATAAATGATTCAGAACACCTTTTATCAATCCTCTTTCCAAAGAATTTTCTGGGAATCAAAGAAAGAGGACAATATATTTTTTCTGTGAGTCAGTATTCTGACAGTCAAAAGGTATTTTTGAAACTATTTTGAGACTCAAATTTAGTTACTAATTTCAGCTTTGCAGATTATACCTAAAGAATCTGTTCTGTGTAGAAAAGACAAATCTGATTCATATACAATGAAAGGGCAATATTCATCCTTTTCAAGCTTCAAAGGGTTGAACTATTTCAAATTTTCAATTTTTGACTAAAAAACATTAACCATAAACAGATTTTCCTTTGATTTTTGCAGCTGAAAACCTGTCCTCAGTTTTGTATACAACAGATTATCATAATAATAACTTTTTCCTGTCCTGTTTTATACCTTTTGTAGCCAACACATTTTTTCAAAGAAACCTTTTACATCACTTTATCCTTGAATATATAACAGGAACAATTCTGGGTGCAGTAAATGAGCTGCTGAAATGAAACCTCGTATTAATGATTTCAGTGCTATCGCTGGGATCGTTTGCACTAGCACTACATGAGATCATAATTATTGACATTCTGCCCATAATCTGACCTCAGATAATCCTCATTCTTCTCTGGAAGGATTCAAAGGAGGAATTAAAAATATGTCATAAATTTGTGAGGTACGAAACATATTTGTCCATTTGAAACAACAAGATTTTTATTTTACTATGTTTTCCAGCAATGTCTCACTATCTGATTGTTCAATAGCTTTATGACTTTTGGAACTCAACTGAGAATTTGAAGTTTTTGCCATGAGTTTGAAAAAAATGTTAAGAAATTCTGGATGAATTTCTTTTTTCTATGAATTCTGGTAGAAAATATTTCCCTATATGTTACAGAAAATCCCAGGAGATTTCCAGATCTTCTTTGTAACTGTGGATTGCTTAAAAATGTGACAAATGTTTTCATGTGCTTAAGAAATTAAAATCTTGACCTAACAAAAACCTACATATTGATTTCTTAATCATTAATTTTTTGTACTGTATACTGTTTTTTGTTATCTTGCAAATTCTCCCTCACTCTGCAAAGATTTGAATAAAATTGCTACTACTTGCTTTCCTAAATCAGACAGGGCAAACAATATTTTTCAGTCATTTGAATCCTTTCATTCATATAAACTATTTGCCAATTTGAAGTATTATCATATAGAATACATTTGATCATATTTATTTTATGAATCTGAGTACAGTGCACACTCCAATACAAGTAGCAAATGTCTGCATTTTTCAACTACAATTTTCCCTATTATTAGGCATAGTCGATAGAGTAACAATAGCAAGATTTTTTTTTTAAAAAAAGCTTGTAAAGTTTTAAAATTTTCTTTTACATTAATATATTTTGTGGCTGTCAAGAGAAATACTTTCAGAATTCCTTGGATTTTTTCTCATTTCTGGTAACTGATTTCCCTCTGTGTCTTGAAAGAATCTCTTAAGTATTGAACAGTGTGAATCAAATCCTCTTTTGCAATAAGGATCTCATAGATTGGGACTCAACAGGGATCTCAAAGATACTAAGTTTGACAAAGACAAGACTTATCAGAGTGACAGAGAGAAAAAGATAAATTGTGAACAGTTCATTATTGTTCTTTTGCCATGAGTATCTAATAATTTATATTTGCTCCTGACTGTAAAATCCTATCTAATCCTATGACAACTAATCATTGACATTTAGAAGTTTTAAAAATTCCAACAAGCAATTAATATACAAAGTAGTAGCAAAATTCCATTTTATTTATGTCCACTATTAACTTCCAAATTATCCATTAAAGAGAAACAAATTTCATAAATATAAATGTTGATTTTAATTTCTTATTGGTTTTACACTTTTATAGGAAAATAATTTTTCAAGGAATCAGCATGATATATAAATTAGCCAA
The DNA here is from genome assembly GCA_035048155.1 of Cinnycerthia olivascens. NCBI lineage: Eukaryota > Metazoa > Chordata > Aves > Passeriformes > Certhiidae > Cinnycerthia > Cinnycerthia olivascens. The sequence goes on along the minus strand of JAWWMU010000153.1, from coordinate 91,547,828 downwards.
TACTTATACCCATCAATGCTTTAAAATAGACACTATTAAATGTAAATGTAAATGTAAATGTAAACATAAAAAAAA